>OZ035999.1:10877513-10950013 GCA_964035015.1 Corallium rubrum
TTAACATAATCTCAAGCCTAGCGTATTTGTTTTTTTTTAGCTTTTCAGTTATCCCTATGACGTTTTCACGGTCTAAACCACCCAGGTAGTCATCAGTAATAACCTTCATATCGGTTTTGTTAGGGTTGTAGAACGTTACCAACTTACTGATATTCTCCCTATAAGGTTTTGTGATAGCCGTTAGCTGTTGTGTGATTACAATAGTTGAGAGATTGTAGTGTCGGGCGCTGAAGGCTAATTTAACCAACTCACTTGTTCTGTTTTTTACGGGTTGTCCACTGGCACAGTCGTCGAGGACTATCAATGTTTTGGACCCCCTGAATATCCGGACGATGTGTTCTAGTATAATTTCGACGTCGTCCTGACTGCAATCCACAGCAATGAAGTCCGGGTCGGAGATGTGTTTCCAGGTGGTATAGGTTTTGTTCCAGCTGAACGTTGGACAGAGCAGAACGATGTAGTCGAAGAACCCGAAGTACTCGTCTTCTAACATCCTCAGGAGATACCAGGTTTTCCCACAAGCCGTCATACCAACGATCAACATATTGAATGGGTGGTTCATTTAATATTGGATTGATTTTAGATTTTTGTTTACCATGTTTACCAAACCATCACTCAGCACAAAGATTCGACAGACTACGTTAGCCACAGTCACCTTCTTAGTAATCTCAATCAGGACTCCAGACTGTGTGTTAACAATTCTTTTCCCAGTTCCGACACTATCACGGTCCTCAATACTTCTCAAGTCAATCACCAGGGCGAAAGCGTCCTTGTAGAACTTCTGGATTGTCATAAACTGATCCATGTTTTCCTTTCCACCAAACAGTCTTTTAGCTTCATCATAGAACCGACTCTTTGGGATCCCCTGACTGAAGACAGCGTTGGGTACACCCTCAGTTGTTAGCTTGACACTCTCAATGTTTGGATAGACGTATTCCTCACTATTAGTCCGGGTTTTATTTGTGAACATCATCACAATACCTTTCATAGACTTACGTGGGAGGTTAATGTGTTCGTTGATCAGGGTTGATCCAGCCAACCATTCAGTTGACTTCATTAACGTGACATGTTCGTAGGACAGCGATCGGCCAGCTGTGTACAGCGACGTTATCTCACTGGCAATGTCGGTGTTATCAATCGTCTCATACTCCAGTTCAAGGTTTTCCAGTGTGTACCCATCAACGGTCTCACTTGACTGAGCCACCATAACATCACTCGCTTTCGGTAAACTGATGACATATCGGAAGTTGTTGTACATTTCAGAGGGAGCATATAGTCCATGGTCCCCGAGGATCTTATCCAATCTCACCTTCATCCTCACCCCATGGATTGTGAGCATCAAAGCGTCAGCTACCTTTTCAGCGTCCCCAGAGGAAGCCCCACTGTCGTCCTTAGACATCAGCTTTCTCAGATTCTCTGGACCAATCCCATATCCAACCATCTGATCTCTCATACTCTTCGGTAGCCAGAGATCTCTGTACACACCGAGGACACTTTCACCAGTATTGTCGTAAACAGTCTCACCGGCTAGCTTAACAACCAGCCTTTCAACCAGAAGTCTGGAGAGATTGTTTAGGAACCACGACTTGGTGTTCATGTTCTTAAAGTCGAACAATAGATGAAAACTACCCGGGACCAGACAACTATCAGGTTTTAGCTTTGGTATGTCGATGTAGAGGTCCTCACCAGGGTTGACTTTGTTGGGGTTCATGGTGATTGTGTGTCTTGTCCTACTTCCCTTAATCTCTGACATTCTCGCCCGTCTGAATCCAGGTAACAGCTCTGTCTGACTTCTGTTGGTCATATACTACATAACAGGTTTTATTTTCTGTTTTTCCAGTAGTCATACAACAACCACGCCATAGCTATGGCTAGAACCCACAGATTGTTGGCTAACCACGCTATTCCTTTTGCTCCCCAGGTCAGAACCTGTGCTATCACACTGAACAGTGGTGCTAACAGAGGTCCCAAACTCTTACCCAGGTTAGCGAGTGCCTTAGCGAGACCACCAACGGCTTTCGCTCCTCCCGAGACAGCCCCCCTAGCGGCGACAACTATTGTGGTTATGATCCCAGCTATGGTGATGGCTATGGCAGACAGACCAACTATATTTCCCTTAGCCCACCTCTTAAAACGTTCCAACCTATTCAGGTCATTGTTTTCCACCTCATCTTTTAAGATAGATATAACATCAATGTGTTGGGGGGCGTCACCGATACTAATTCTTATTGTGTCTGCCTTCATTTCCGCCACTTCGCTGAACTTTTTGAGCAATTGTTTTATACGGGGATCTTCCTCATTAGCCGCCTGTTCTCTGTAGTAGTCGGCTTCTGCTTCAAGGAGCTCAATCTTTTGTACACTTGTACCCTGTGGTTCGAGCATTCCTATGAATTCTCTTAATTCCTGCTCAGTTAGGATTTCTCTAGCCTGTTCCCGTAAGTCCTCCTCTCTTTCCTCAAGTATTCTCTCACTCTCTGAGCTGACCTGTGAGGTTATGTCGTTCACGACTTCCTGGGAGGTTGTGGGGTCGTTGTTAGCCTTCTCAATAGCCCCTGAGACTTTTTTAGATTGTTCCTCTTCAACCTCCCTTAACAACTTCTTGAAATTCTCAACGGCTTTGTGATTACTTTTTCCTTCATTATACACAAACTTACCATTCTCAAGTTTTCTAACTCTCTCATTATTAAACTTCAGTCCGTTAAGCTTTCTTGTTCTTTTATCATAAACAGGACTAACACCTAACAGCAATTCACTAGATTTCTTACCATCCCCCTTGTTTACCTTTATTTCAAGCGTATCCATGATGAGTTTTTTCTTAATCTCTGTAAGATGTCTCTCATGTGCCCTAGAACCACTGTCGAGACTAAAGCTACTGTTGGTACGGCTAGTTCCCTCCCCTGTTACGTGGGTTATACCATCCCTACCAGACGTCTGACCTACCGTTACTGTTCTCTGATCTTCATCGGTGAGGCCCATTTCGTCAGTATCTTCTTCTTCCTCTTCCCTCTCCTTTTCCTTACCGAGATCATCCATTTCGAAGTCTTCTCCCCCTTCAGCCATTATATACTAGCCTATGTACAACTCAAGCAGAACAGCTCCGATCCCAACCGGTCGACCTACTGAATGATCATTATTTCCACGAACCCTAAAGGTCATCTTACCATAAACACCCTTACGGATCTCAGCTTTTGACTCAATGTCTGTGTAGTGCTGTACGCTCCCTTTCAGACTCTGTTCAGAGGTTATCGGAAGGGTACCAATCAGATCACTCCTCCTCCCATTGTCCAGACTTCTTTTACTCTCAACAGCGTCACACGAAATCCCAACATACCTCAACCCTCTGTTGATGTCCACCTGATTCGAACTATTCGTCCACCCACCACCACCAACATCTATCACATCGTTCTCACCAAACCCCAAAAGAAGACCCATCTTCCCAAGTTTCAGCTTTTCAGACGTTTTCACTTTAGAAGTTCCGTTGTAAACATTCTTCCCAAACTCAACCGTCCCCAACAGACCCCCGGCTAGGGTTTTAACAAACGTCTCTATCGCGTCAAAGTTGAAATAACCTTCAGGAGCGGATGTCTCAACACCATCAAACGACACCTTATCGTTCAGACCTGACACCACATTGTTATAGTTCCAGTATACCGTCGCTTTCTTCAGCATCACCTGTGGTCTTGGACCTGTCACCATGATAGGTTGTTCGAAATAGACAGTCTTCTCACCGTTTTCAATGAATAATGTTAACCTCATTACCCGAGTATACATTAACCCAGGTTTTGTTCGTCACTCTCGGGTATCCATGAGTTGTGCCTATCACCATAACCCAACCACTTGACCAACACCATCTTCCTCCCAGCGACTCTCTTCCTCCTCAACACCTTCTCAACCCTATAAACGTTATCCTTCTTATCCACCGGCGACAGCTCCTCCTCATAAAACTTTCCAATAATCGGCTCACCCTCAGCGTCCTCTATCTCGTAAACGTTTGGATCACCACGGATGACCTTCGTAATGCTGAAGATTTCTTCAGTGAAGTTAGCCTCATAACCCTTCGTAAATATACTCTTGTACTTTGACACCCTCACAGTGTCTCCAACCCGGAACTTGGGTAAAGGATGATCACCAAAATGGTGACCGAACAACGTATTCCAGACCTGATTTTCGTTTGACTTACCCACGTCCTTGGGCTTCAACATAACGACACTGTGTTTTGTGTTGTTATAACCCTCAACGAGATCACCCAAAACATCAATCCACCTATAAGTCCCCTTGGTGTAAAAGTACTTCCACATAGCAGTCTTAAGTGTTCTGTTGAACCGTTCGACGATCGCTGCTTTCTTGTCCGAAAACGTACTAAAGTACTCAACACCACGTTCCTTCAGCAGACCTTTCACACCAACGTTATAAAACTCCTTCCCGTCGTCGAACTGAGCCAGGTCAGGGTAACCGCCAAACCGACCTCTGAACTGTTCCAACAGCTTACTCACAGCCTCGGTCATGTTTTTCATGTCCTTCCTGTAAACGGGAACAGCGAAAGCATACCTACTCAGAATCTCAACAGCTGTCAAAATCCAGTAGTACCCCCTGTTCTGGTTCTTATACTTCCCCATATCAACCAGGTCCATCTGTATCTGTTCACCAAGGTGGCTAACGAACGTCTGTCTAAACTTATGCTTTCTCACAACCGGCCTATACCTCGTGTACGTGTCCTGTGTTTTCAGCCAGTCCCTTACTGCCTTCCTACTCACATCAAGACCTTCTTCCACTGCCTTCTGATACAATCGTTCAGCCGACTGATATCCTGTTTTAGGATTGTACCATATATCTCTCAATTCCTGTTCCAGCCCAACCCCAGCGTTCATATAACCTAACCTATGATATATGGACAAGACCCTGAGGGAGTTCTTCACCAAATACCCATACGCCGATAGAACTAAGTTCATAACTGATTCAGTCTTCAGTCAGTCAGAACCTGGTGTGTTCTTTGGACCTGTCGGTGACTCATACATCTACACTGGCGACGCGGAGTTTAAGAGCAACAGAGACTACACCAAGTACTTAACAATAAATAAACCACCGCCCAGATTTCCAAAGATATGGCTCGGTGGTGGTACGGTACAGAAGATTCAGGGTAAACGACACTGGAAGAAGGACATTGAGGGGAAATATGACTTTTCAAAGTTCACGTATCTATCAGACAACGCCATAGACTACGACCTTAACAATTTCAGGGTCTATGTTAACGACCAAGACTTTTTTATGGCAAAGTTAC
The DNA here is from genome assembly GCA_964035015.1 of Corallium rubrum. Classification (NCBI taxonomy): domain Eukaryota; kingdom Metazoa; phylum Cnidaria; class Anthozoa; order Scleralcyonacea; family Coralliidae; genus Corallium; species Corallium rubrum. Next base: position 10,882,792 of record OZ035999.1, read on the forward strand.
CAGTCCTGAACCCAGGGAACCGGACGGACATCGCGGTATGGTGGAATAACAATGAACCTTATTATCAGCTCATCTTCGCTGTTTATCTCAGTTCGTACTGCTGTGGCGTTGGGGTAGAACACCTAAAATTCTCAGACGACGTATATCCAGTGGTCTCCTCTATCATGCGTTTCCACCTCTATTTCACCACGCGACGTATACTAAGACGTCTCATAACGGAAAAGAAGAGTGACCTAATGAGAGAGTTCGGCGTTGGACACGATGTGATTGACAACATGGCGAACATACCCAGAGAAAAAAAGTTCCTGATTAATCCTCACTCTGGTTACAAGCACAACCGTTCGTTCCGTGAGTGGATGTGGCGTCTCAATAGTGACTATAAGACACACTACAGAAGGTTCATCCCTTTACGGACAAATGGTCTTACCAGGGTAGGCTTACAGTATCTGAATGAGTCTATTGAGGCTTATGTTTACGCTGTTCTTGGTGCTCAGGCAAAGACAAAACAGAGCATATATGATGATACGGCGAGTGCATTGGAGACTCAGAAAGTGTTTAGGAAACTGGTTGAGGATAGTGTTATCAACTACGACACAGCTACATGGATAAACAGTATGAATAGAGCGGTGACAGCCACGAATGTCGTCCTAAATCTAGCAGTTTCACCAAGTCTTTGGCTGTTACCATCCAACCTTATAATTCTTAAAAATCCGATTGCTGGCTACAACAACAGACTACAGGTTGCAAATGACAGTATGAAATTTGGCGTGAACCATGGTATCAATTACTCCACTCACACCAAACCAGACCCAAAAAAAAACAATCAGGATGGTGGGGATCATCTTGATTCACTAGACAACATCCAAAGTCTGGAACCCTCAACACCAACCAGTCAAAGTCTAGAGACAGCCACACCAACCCCAAAGAGAGCACAACGCAGTCAGGACCCACCAAACAATGAGTTGGGAATCCTATTGGTCATAACAGCTGTGTTTGGGTATTTGTTCAGTAAACACGTCCTATAGTATATGATTCTGTTTTATGGTTACAGTAAGCCGGAAAGGGGAGCCCTCATTAAGCAACTTAGCAGTGATCTGAAGCAGCTCAACGATAAGCTAAAAGCTTACACGGAAACCCACAACCACAGAGTCATTTTCAACCTGAACGTAACCAGAGCCAGTAAGAACGCGATCTCCAAACTCCCCCCCTTTGTTGATTACATAGAAGACAAAAACGGTGGGACCTACTCAGCCATGTTTTGGAGACCCCCAAGTGTCAACCCACAGCTAAACACCGCCGGTGACCACCACTTCCTTCACCCTGAGACAACGATAAGGACGGTCTTCCACGTTAGCATACCCAGATTCATGTTCGTCGACGTTTCAGTTTTCGCTGTGGTAAAGAGGAATAGTGTAAGACCTAAGTCAAATGACTGGGAAATGATTGTTACCAATAATGGTAGTAGCGGTCCCGGTAAGAGCTTTTGGTTTAAAGCTGGAGTAAGTGACAAACTGCTTGTGGAAGGGTCGTCACCGGCTAAGTTTTACGAGTGTACGATCCCAGCGAAGTTCATTGGGAAGAAGATCCTGATATCTGCCCACTGGCTATCCGGGCTTAGAGTGTCACACGTTAGGATAAATGGTGAATGCTGAAGGACTCATTTTTCATCAGTAACATCGGACAAATAGGGACACCTTATCTGAATGTGTTTGGGCTAAGCCGTCTCGGGAAGTATTATTCAGACATCAACTTTTACGGTATGAGAATCGTGGAGGGTCGTCTTGGGGTATCTGACATTGAGAAGATCTGTAAGGAGGTTATGGTTGAATATGACCTGTAATTAGAATGAAGAGAAAAAGAAAAAGCGTCGTCAGCTTCAACCACATTGGTAAGAACCTCCAATCGGCTGAGGTGGACAAACTAACCCGACTCTATTCGTATTACCACAGGTTAGCGACCTGTTACAAGTGGAAACACACCCGGCTGAAGAGACTGAAAATGATCCTCGAGACGGTCTCTATTGGGTTGACTGTGGTTGGGGGAATAGCTGGTGGTGTTACAGCTAACCCACTGATCCTCGGAACCATAGCCGGTCCTGGCGTCCTGATCCAAGGGTACATGACCAAGTCGGGAATGCCTGGCAGACTGGAGAACTGTGAATTCGCTCACGTCAACTATCACAAGGTTCTGACACAAATCAGGAGCTTCCTACGTGGGGTCCAGTACGATGAGACTGTCTTCCTATCCGACGTCCGTGTACTCGACGACATTGTGACTGAGGTCTGTCCACATTTCGACAGTATGATCACACGGTACCATAGGACTTACGACTCAGCTGAGCATGCCGGGCCTGGCGGACCTGACTGACGATCTCTGGTATGTAGACGTCCCGGTCACCCACACGGGCCATCCAACCGTGAAATCCACTAGGAGTCCCGCTGAGGGTACCGACCACCTCCGACTCATCCGGACCGAAGTCTTCCCAATCGAGGGCAATCACCTTAGTCCCCTCAAGGGCTATGTCCTCAGTCATCTCCCCCATATACCTCCCCACACATCTGAGGTAATCCTTAGTCACACCGGCTTCACATTTCCGGCCTCTCCTGAGCATCCGGTCGTAGCAGGTGTCAACTGAGGCTTCTAGGAATAGTAGGGCATCAGGGGTTGGGAGTAGATTGTTTAGTGAGTGGAAGACCTGGGAATATTCAGAGAACTGTTTGTCGGTTATCCACCCATTACGCCAGCAGTTCTTAGTGAAAACCAGACAGCTGTGATGTGTTCGCTCTACAATCACATTCCTCCCTTCGTTGATTAACTCCAGAGCCTCTAGGTAGACGTCAATTCTCTCACCGAGAAACCAGGTCTCCATTTCGTACGCCCACGTCTTAGGGTCGGCGTAAAACCTTTCGAGGTATGGATTGTCGTCAACTGGCTCCTCAGCAAGGTAATAACCATTTCTTACAGCGAATGGTATAGCGAACGTTGTCTTTCCCACACCGATGTTCCCGTCGAGGGCGGTTAGCCGAGCACCGAGCTTTGTCCCAGTCATTATACCCCAGGTATACGGTACAGCCCTAAACCTCCTGTATTTTATATGAAGATTTCAAAGAGACTTAGACGACCCATACTGATTATCTTCCACGCCCTCAGAAGAGCTATCGGGGTGATGAGACACTGTGTTAGGAGGAACCGTAGGGGAGAGTACTACGTAACTGAGTCTGTTGTTGTCTGACCGACGGTCTTAGAGACCCCTACAGATGGTCTAACAGACTTCCCACAAACAGCCTCAGAGATCCCTACAGATGGTCTCATAGATTCCTTAGAGACGACCTCAGAGATTCCTATAGACGGTCTCACAGATTCCTCAGAGACGACCTCGGAGACTCCTACAGATGACCTCACAGATGAAACATAGATTAGTGTATAGATGGCTGACGAGTCTGAGAAAACCCCAGAAGTCCCTAAGGTGACATCAATGGTCAAGACGGAGAGAGTCAAGGATCCGAAACGGGTGGAGGCTGGTAAACGACTGGCTCAGATATCAAAGGCAGCCAAGGAGAAAAAAGCCGGAGAGCGGTTGGCGGCTGAGATTGGTCCTGGGGTTGGTGGCCGGTCAGCCTATTATGGCTACATAGTCGGGACCGTTGGGTTGGTTATCGGTGGGGTCTCACTTTATTACACTATGAGGCAGGAGAGAAGGGAGGTTCAGATGCTGAAAACCGTTGACGAGGAGAAGGTAATGGAAGGAACTGTCGAACCACAGAACCCCGTCCGGACTTTCCCGGTCTTAGACACCTTGGACGAATGAAATATGTGTTAGTATAATGTCAACCACTGACCGAAAAGAACTGATGAACGAGCTCTACGACGCCCTCCTGATTACAAGCGGAGCTGTGGCGGTCTCCATGGCTTCGAAGAAGGTCCTGAGGGAACCTTTGGGTACTCCTGAGTCTGTAAAGGGTACTGTCAAGCTGGCTCGAGCTGTTGGAATTAGTACAGTTGGGATTAAATATGCCCAGTCGAAGGGGTACCTACCGGTTGACCCTTTTTCGAAGCCTAAGTAGCCTAAGGGGGGCCCCACATGCAGTGGTTACTATGAGCGTGGAGGTCGAGACACGTTGGCTGCCCCCTATGTCTAGAGGAGAAAGAGATGTGTGGGATGCTTTACGCACTAGTGGGATTGAGGCGGTTAGGGAGAAAACCTTTGATGGGTTAGTGGGGTTGGGTGGTGGTCTTCTGAGGTATGACTTCGCGGAGCCTCTTAGCGATGGTACTTTCTTACTGATTGAGTATGATGGTGAACAACATTTCAGCCCTTCCACCTGGTCTGGTAAGTTTACTCAGGAAGAGGCAGAGAGACGCTTTAGGGTACAGAAGGAACACGATCCGATGAAAGACGAGTACGCCAAGGACAACGGTCATTACCTAATCAGGATCCCGTATTGGGAAAGGCGTAACATCCGTTCTATTATCAGATCTTTGCAATGAAGTGTATTATCTCTAGTTATATATGGCTAGTGTGGTTGCTGGTGGACTGTTTAACGCCTTGGCCTTCGCGGGCGCTGGATTCCTGTTTTCGAAGTTAAATCACACCGGATATGAAGCTGAGATTAAGAGACACAACCACGCCCTTGAGCAGCTGGCCAGGGCGAAGGAGAAATGGTATGAGAGTGAAGTGGATAAGAAGGATAGGATACAGAGGCTGAGACAGGAGCTGTCTGACGCCAACGCTGACATCAACACAACGAATCACGCTCTGGATCTGCTGAAGGATAGGCTGAGGCAGGTTGGGTTGTCCCAGCCAAAGCCTGAGTTGTCTGACTATTACAAACCATCGAGTGAAATGAAAGATTATCAGACCCTGTTTATCGGGTCTGTTGGTCTGGTTGGTGGGTATCTGATGTCTAGGTTTGTTTTGTAGGGGTTAAGGGAATTCGTTGGGGCTTAGTTATAATGTCTGTTTCCTGGTCGGATTTACCGAAAGGGCTGAAGGATTTACCGTCTCCGAGCGTTGAATGGGTCTGTAAGCAGATGGGGATTGAAGCCCCGGCTTGGGATCCACCCAGATGTAGTACGAAGTTGTGGTGTGGGGATTGTTCCAGGTTCCATGTGAAGGTGAAAACCGAGATGTACTCCTGTCCAGGATGTGGTGATACGGAGTATGGATATGTTGTTGGGAGATACCGGGCAGCTGTTGGCCGCAGAAGTGAGCATTCGAGAAATCATTGGATGAGGCAGAGACTCACCAGAGTTGTCAGGGACACAGCCGTTGACGTTGTCCTATCCGACTTTTCCAAGGTTCTTCGGGTGATGAGAAGTAAGGGTCTGATAAGAGGTCGTAACCTATCCAGATACAATTATTACATCATCAGATTGTGCTCAAGAAGAGGGATTGGGTTACTGAGTGGTTTGAAGGATCTTAGGGAGGGGAAAACGAAGGATCTGTTTGACAACAATCTGTTTGGGATTGTGTATGAGGAGCTTGGTTGGGATCGTACCCCGGACAGGTTCTACACCAGGTGGTTAGGGCGACACCTAACGGAATGTGACCACCCCTGTTATAACGATGAGCTCAGGTGTTATGATCCACCGAGACGACGACTATTCCGACGAAGACCTCCGTCTCTACGAAAGGTTAATCGGTTACGACATAAATCAGTTAGACAGAGCCTTGAGGGGTAAAACCAAGTCGTTCAGTTGGCTGTGGTGAGCCAGGATCCGTTGGAACAGGTAAACGCCCTCAGGAACGATGTGGTACGGTTACTACGTCGGGAGCTGGCTGAGATGAGGGGGTTGAAGTTCGCTGAAACGCTGGTCGTGACGCTTGAGAAGGAGGTGACCGGTGGAACGACCTACAAGACGGCTCACTTCAACAGTCACATCAAGACTATAATCAACGGCGGTGAAATCGGTCAGGACGTTGACGTCGCGAATGAGGAGGTGGTGGCTAGGATAGCCCGGTGGATAAGCGAGGGATCCGGCTGGACGGTGGAGTCAATCGACGGTCACTACGTTAATCTGACTGTCTACAGCCCACTGGAAGGCTCGTCATACGTAGACCTCCCAAAGGAGCTAAGACATAGTCGAAAGGGGCTGATCAACGTTAAGAATAATGATGATAGGTGTTTTATGTGGTGTCATCTGGCTCATAAGTTTCCGTCCCAGAAAACCCACAAAGGGTCACAAAGTACAGGAACCATGTTGACGACTTGGATTACAGTGGAATCAGCTTCCCAGTGACTCAAAAACAGTACAATCGGGTGGAGAAACAGAATGAGATACGTATCAACGTCTTTGGTTATGAGGACGGGTTAACCTTTCCGGTTTACGTATCAGAGGAAAGGTTCACCGACCTCATGAACCTCCTGATTATAACCAACGGGAACAACAAACATTACGTACTCATCAAGGACTTTGGTAGGTTTATGTACAACAAAACAAAACATAAGAGAAAAAAGCACTTCTGTGTTTACTGCCTCCAATGTTTCAGTTCAACGGAGGTCTTGGACAGACATAAGGTTGTGTGTATAAGTGTGAATGGCAAACAAGCCATTAGGATGCCTGACCCCGGTAAGAACGTGTTGAAGTACAGTAATTTCCATAAACAGTTAAACGTTCCGTTTGTTGTGTACGCTGACTTCGAGGCGATCACGGAAAAGGTCAACAGACTGGAGGTGTCGGAGTCAGACCGAGAGGAGAAAGAGAGGAGACCGTACATGGAGAAGTATCAGAGACACACCGAATGTGGTTATGGGTATAAGGTTGTCTGTTGTTATGACGATAGGTATAGTAAACCTGTTCAGGTGTACAGAGGCCCTGGTGCTGTCAACAAGTTTATCGGAAAGATGTTGGAAGAGGTGGAGTGTTGTAAGGGTATTCGGAAAGAACACTTCAACCAGGACATGGTTCTGACTGATTCCGACAGGGCGGACTTCAGAGACGCCAATGGGTGTCACATCTGTGGCCGGGAGTATGGGGAAAGGGATGTTAGGGTCCGGGACCACTGTCATGTGACGGGAAGATATCGAGGATCGGCCCATCAGCTTTGTAACAGAAATCACAGAATGACTGATAAGATACCAGTCATCTTACACAACCTGAGAGGTTATGATAGTCACCTCATCATGGGGGAGATCGGGAAGTTCGGACAGGAGATTAACGTCATTCCGAATAATATGGAGAAGTACATGGCCTTCATGTTAGGTAAGAACCTTGTGTTTCTGGACAGTCTTCAGTTCATGAGTAGTTCATTGGATAGGCTGGTTGGGAACTTACCGGCTGACGCCTTCAGATACACAGCTGAGGAGTTTGGTAATCGGTTGTATCTTATGAAGGCAAAAGGTGTTTATCCTTATGACTACATGGATAGCTTCAATCGGTTTGAGGAAACGGAGTTGCCTTCGAAGGATGAGTTTTATAGTGTGTTGAATGACGAACCGATAACCGATAAACAGTATTCCCATGCTTTGGAGGTTTGGAGAGAGTTTGAGATGAGAACGATGGGGGATTATCATGACGTGTACCTGAAATCGGACGTGTTGCTGTTAGCTGACGTCTTTGAGAACTTTAGGAAAACTTGTGTTCAGTACTATGGATTGGACCCCTGTCACTATTTCACCTCACCTGGGTTGGCATGGGACGCCATGCTGAAGATGACTGGGGTTACGTTGGAGCTAATGACTGACATCGACATGTTCCAGGTCATTGAGAAAGGATTGAGAGGTGGTGTCATTTACATAGCCAATAGGTATGGGAAGGCGAACAATCCGTATATGAGGGGGTATAGTGAGGATGGGGCTGTAAAGTATATAATGTATCTGGATGCCAACAATCTATATGGTTGGGCAATGAGCCAGTGCCTTCCGACTGGTGGATTCAGGTGGATGTGTGAGAGTGAATTGAAAACCCTGAACCTGGAGAAACTCCGCGAAGACCGTCAAACCGGAATGATACTTGAGGTTGATCTTGAATATCCCCCTGAGCTCCACAATCTACACAACGACTACCCATTAGCTCCGGAAAAGATGGAAATACGGGAAGATATGCTGTCTGACTATTGTCGGAAAATTAAAGGGAAGTTCGGTGTCAGCGTTGGTGGTGTGAGTAAGTTGGTAACCAACCTGATGGGAAAGGAAAGGTATGTTGTCCACTACAGAAACCTACAACTATACGTCAGGCTTGGGATGAGGGTAAAGAAAGTTCACCGGGTTTTGTTGTTCAAACAGTCGGCTTGGTTGAAGCAGTACATCGACTTCAACACGGTGAAGAGAACTGCCGCTAGGAACGCCTTCGAAAAGGACTTCTTCAAGCTAATGAACAACAGCGTCTTCGGTAAAACAATGGAGAACCTGAGAAAGCGTGTGGATGTTCGGTTGATCACCAGTGAGGAAAAGCTGTTGAGGCTGGCTTCCAAACCAACCTTCGTGTCCGCCAAAATATTCAACGAAAACCTGGTTGCCGTTCACAAGATTAAGGAAGTCTTGACGTTGAACCGACCAGCATACGTTGGTATGTGTATTCTGGATCTATCGAAAACCCTGATGTATGATTTCCATTACAATTATGTGTTAGAGAAATATGGAAGTAGGGCTAAGTTGTTGTTTACAGATACGGACAGCCTGACATATGAGATTGAGGCGGAAGACGTTTATAAGGACTTTTGGGCTGACAAAGATATTTTTGACAACTCAGACTATCCAGAGAGCTCACCGTATCACAACATTTCGAACAAGAAGGTTATTGTGAAGATGAAGGACGAGGCGGCTGGCGTTCCCATAACCGAATTCGTTGGTCTCAGAAGTAAGATGTATTCGTACCTGAAAGACGACGGAACAGGCGGCAAAACCGCGAAGGGAATTAAGAAGAGTGTCACTAAGAAACAGATCAGACACGAGAACTACAAAAACGTATTACTTGGTAAAAAACAGGTATTCCAAAATATGAAAACCATCCGAAGTGTAAAACATGAGCTGGGTAGTTATGAAATTAATAAGGTGTCACTCTCATGCTTTGATGATAAGAGATACCTGCTGGAGGATGGGATTAATTCCTACGCGTACGGACACCTAAACACCCCACAGACAACTGCGCATGTGTAGAAGTGTCTAAGGGTCTCCCGCCCCACTAAAATACATACCCCAGAATGACCAAAGGGGTAGACGGCCCAGCCAGTAAAGTTCTCACCCACTTATTTTCCCTTAGTGGGGTAACGGCAGAAAAATAACCCAGCCGCTATAATCACTATTAAATACTCCCCAGTGAAAACAACTACCTTCCCACCAGCTGTTTGTATTTCTGTCCATGGTATTGTGTCTTTTCCCTTCGACGGATGTAACCTCTCCCATTTCCTAGCCAGATGAACTATATCAGATCCCCTCCTGGTTAGACCTACCGACAGACCAGTCACTAACGCAATCACCCCCAAACCAATGGCAGTCACAATCCCAGCTTTCTTCAGTGTCTTATTTAGGTTAGCCTTAGTCCACTCATCATAGTGTGTTCTAATACCATCCCTTAGTAGATCATCATCCTCTCCGGTTAAAGCCCGTCCGATTGTCTGAAACTCACCTCCCAGATACTTCACAGAATAATCAATAACCAAACCAGACTCACTAAACTCCCTGGATATGTCTAATATGTTATTATCAATCAGATAGTCAACAAACAGTGGATCTACACATTGTGGTTCCAGCTCTAGAACATTTATGAAAAAATCCTCACAGTTCCGGTATGCAGCTCTTCTTCTTATCCTCCCGGTTCTGTCTTCTGACACATTATTCACAATGGGGCCATCAATAGCGTCATCAGATCCGACACTATTACGCTCTAAAAAGTCTTCCGGAGCGTCAGCGCCCCCAAAATCTGTTTCCTCCTGATCATCCTCAGGATTTGGGTTTGGGTCATGATCTGGGTCTAATGGTTTAAGCTCAATTCCCTCCATATTAAAAATGTCACGATTACAAAAAGACAAACTGTTAGAAAGTGACGTTGGTAAGGTTGTAGCCATGATCACGCCATACATACCATGTCTCGGACTGTTATCCGGAGGTATAACTGTGGGAAAACATGTGTACCAACACAAGACAAAAGTATCTGAACAGAAATCGGGGAGTAAGTAAGGTGTGTTAAAACCACTCTGGGGTTGGGGCCCCCCAGAACCCCACTCTCCCGTCTGCTTATACCTCGAAAAGTGAGAAAACGGCCCACCCTTTCAAACATCCTTTCTTGATGAATTCCATCATATTTTTTTTTTGGTTGGGGTCCCTTTTCGTCCCGTTTGCTTATACTTAAAAAAATTTTTAAAAAAGCTTACCGTTTCAAACAACCCTTCTTGCTGAATTCGAGCATTTTGTGGCTGTTTTTGGCGGGAAAATAAAAAGTGTGCCCATAGCCTCAAGTTCTATACTACTATTACACCAGCCTTTTGTTGTTCATTCTTCAAAAATTGTGGGTATGTTTGAGAAGTCTACGTTTATATAAGAAAGAAACTAAATTCTACAGTAAAACTTTTACTACAGTAGTAATAGAGTATAACGTCGTGTTGTTGTTGTTGATAGACTCATATCTGTTATAATACCCTTGAGACTCATATTATTTATTAATAAACTGACTAGTAAAGTTTATACACCACATGCAGTCACTCACGACTAGAGAACGTAATGTGAATATGTATAATGATTAGCTTTTGTCTATGAACAGTGTTTTATTAATAAAACAATGTTTCTGTTCGTTTTTCACATGGCGATGCAAAAGATGTATTAACATAAACAAAGAAGTTAATAATCAGTGACATGTGATTTGGTACGCTGTCATGTTATAAAACCCAAAATAGAACAATATATTTTTCTAGCAAATAATACCGTTGCCAGTAAAAGCGAACTGAAATCTTTCTAACTTGTAATATAAACTTAAATTTTACCTGTTTACCATTCATGCAGTAATTGTTTTTCAAAAACGAGACTAATCCGAGACTACAATCATTGTTTACGCAATGAAATGTTAGCAAGTTCAAGCAATGTTGGGCTCTGATTTACATTGGCTTCTGCATTGGGAAAAGATCCAGAACTTGTGTTGTCCTGTTGGCTCGCGTCAATGCAACGTGTTGTGTTTAGTTGATGAAACTGATGAACCTCATTCAAAGCGTTATCTGGATTGTTTGTGTGATATTCAGGAACATTGCCGTGGACCTCCTGTGAAACAGGCGTTGGGTAAAGGGTATTTGAAAATATAGCTTGATTTTGGGGTTGTGCCTGCATGAAAGGGTAAATATTCGGCTGCATGACATTACGAATATCAAAGGGAAAATAGTACGGGTGTAGTGGATACGTTGCTGCACTGACACCGCCGGCTGTGAAATTATTATTTGGTAACGGCCAAGGCTGTATATTTTGGTTTTGAATAGCTGTAGTAGCTGTGTCGGTACACACAGCAGGAGCAGGATGTTTATATGCATCTGCTTGGCTGATATGTTCGTATTCTTTGGGCGGCAATGACAACGAGTCATGTTGCTGGGCTGGTTTCAGAAAATTGTCCGATTCTGGATTTAAACCAGTATTTTCCGTCACTTTATTTCTTCCTTTTCGAGCCAATTTTTCCAAGTTTTCCCCGTCATTCGCGGTAATGGGCGGAATTTTTCCATCACAAGCAATTTTCAAATACCTGACATCTCGTAACAATTTTTGATTCCCTTCCTTGCCGTGGTATAAACTCGGGAATGAGCGTTGAAGTCTTGGACGAACATTTCTCACAAAATTTGTTTTGTTCTTTTCAGCAAACTCTGTTAATTGCAACAATTCATTGTCTGTTTTTGTAATTTTATCTTCCAGCTCCTTAAGTGCCTTTTCTTTCTACATGTAATATAAATATAAAATAAGAAATTGGCTATGGCCTATGTTGATTTGTTGTAAGATTAAAAATACTACAGCAGAAACCATTGTGTATAGAAAATATTTATTTTTAGCGAACCAACTCCTAAATAAATAAAATAACTCAACTGAAATAATTCTACTTACATCACGTTTTTCAGTCTTAAACTCTGGATGAAGCCTTTCGTTTCCACAGTAGTGGTATCCTACACAAGCTTCAAATTGGCACGGGCAACCATTTTTGTTTCCTTCTTTACGATGACCGCGGTGATGGCAGCGGGTACACATAGTTGACGTTATTCGACTTCCAGGGATTGAAAGAGACATTAATTGGGTTGGTTGACTTAAAAATACAGACAATTCTGCTTTGCATTTAGTATGTTCTTTTTCAAGCTTCATTTTCTCCCCCAAAAGTATATCATAAGCACTATTTCCAGTTGCAACGCCTTTCTCTGGGAACAATGACCTCGGCTCAAAACTGCTAGTTGATGTTTCGCAAGACGCAATTCCTGCAGTCGTTAAGTTCTCTTTTGCTGTTTTCCTCCTTTTTCTAATCAATTCCTCAGAGCTGGGACTTTCAATTTGACAGGCTTTGCTTTCTGGTGATTGAAGTTTTGCCACGGCACTCAATATCATTCGTCTGTGTGGTGCGGGAATTGCACATGGTATGTTCTCGAGATCTTTCAGTTTCAAAAATCTTAACATGTTTGCTGAAGTGAAACCCAGATCTCTCAGAGATGTCGCATATTTCACCAATTCTGGCTCTAAGTCTGACAAAAATTCTTCAACAGATCTACGTAAATTGTCTTGATTTGAATTCATTTTCCATAAAAGTGTTCGAGACCATGCAAGTGTGCAACCAAGGCGCAACGTGTGATACAACGAGGAAGTTTGACTTCTGACATATCCAAACATTTTCATGCACTTCCTGCGTGTTCCTCATTGGTCAATTGTCGCCAAAACGAAACATGATTGGTGGGATTTGGACAGGAACTTGATCAATTTTTCAAAGGAACTTGATCAATTTTTCAAACGAACTTCACAAATCGATTGATCAAACATAGCAAATGAATTGCACAAATATTTTAGGAACGCTTCTATTGCCACGACAGTAAGTCAGGGGATCGTGCCGGTATTCGATGTTGAGTGCATTCAATATCTTGTAATCTGATAACGCAATTCTACTGTTTTGACAAGGGCAGTTTGTGACGGAATTAATTAGCAACTTAAACCAAAGAATAAACGTGCACAAAATAGTGATTAACTTGTTTAGACAGAAAAATGCGACCTGAAAAGACTTTCACTACAAAAACTTCTTATCCTACAGATTCGCTGTTAAAGCTACTAAACAGTGAATTTGTTCACGAAAGCCAGTGTCACGTTTGAAATATTACATCGGAAGCCTTGTGATAAGAGAATTTTCCAAATGTTTTATCTTGTTTTTTCTCAGACAGTCTGAAAATATGACTGAGTAGAAATACCAAATTTAAGGCGTTCAACAATTTAGATCTTATAACAATAAACTAAATAAAATTAAAGAAACTGCCAAAAAAAATGTATTTTACATCAAAATTTAACATTAACAAAGAAAACTTAAAAATTACATGGAAATTAATTGGTATGCTCATAAATCGGAAAAAGCGGTTTTCACCTATGATTAAAAAACTCCTTAGTAATAACAAATGTTATACAAATACGACAGATATATGCAATCAGCTTAATGCACATTATATCAACGTTGGTCATAATTTATCAAACCAGCTCCCACAATATGAAAACACAAACCCAACACAATATATAACAAGGTCATTCCAGAATAGTTTTGTGTTTCGTAGTATTCATATGCATGAAGTATTTGATGCTATTATGGGACTTAAGCTAAATAAGTCAACAATAGGTATTCCACAAAAATGTATCAAACTGTCATGCAATCATATCAGTGAAGCTTTGACAATGATTTTTAATAACTCGTTATCTCAAGGCATAGTACCTGATATTTTAAAAATATCAAAAGTTACACCAGTAGACAAAGGTGGTAACATTACAGATCCTACGAATTTTCGTCCTATATCCATATTGTCTTCCATTACCCAAATATTTGAAAAATTAGTATATAACCAACTTATTAATTACACTGAGAAATTTAACATTTTATATGAATATCAATTTGGATTTAGAAAAAGTCATTCAACAGCACAAGCAATCGCTGAAATTACTGACAACCTAAAATCAGCAATTGACAAAAATCTTTATACTTGTGGCATTTTTCTTAATAATAATAATAATAATAATAATAATAATAATAATAATAATAATAATAATAATAATAATAATAATAATAATAATAATAATAATAATAATAATAATAATAATAATAATAATAATAATAATAATAATAATAATAATAATAATAATAATAATAATAATAATAATAATAGTCTTTTTAATGGAAAATAACCCTTAACAAACGTAAGAGTTTTACAGTTAAAATATGTACATCACAAGAATTTAGGCCAATATTTACAAGTAAAGGAAAGTACTAGAAATACATGAACGCAACAACCCCTCGCCCGCTTTATATGCATTTTTTAACCCCACTTACCCCCCCCCCCCCCCTAATTTCTGTTTTTTGTTGCATTAATAGCACACAGACCAGAAAACATCCCAGAAAATTAGTTAGCAAGGTTCATCTGTAGTCATGTATACGTATTGACACACAGAAAGAACATGCAAAGTCAATATTAAAAAAACTCACAGCGAGATAAACCAAATGACATATTTTCATTCAAAAATATATATAAACAGTGGCCAAGAAAGGACACAATCAATGTCAACGTCCTAGCGTTCAAAGACAACTCTAGACAATATATTATTTTTATTAATTTTCATTTTCAAGATTTCTTCCGTTTTAACTCAGCTAAACTGGTAAATACGAATCTCCTACCGTTAAACTTTCTTCTGCTTTTGTCACCACAAACACTGCGAATTCAGTCCACTCTTTTCGGGTTGTTTTTCTCGTTCACGGTTTCTTACTTTTTTCGTTGTCGACACATAAATATGACAAGGCATCATTCAGTTCTCTTCATGATCTAAAAAGCCGTTTGTTTCAAAATTTCTTCATCGTTCCCTCTCGAGTTATGTAGAATACACCAGCTTTGCCATACATTACCGGCTTTGAACAGTTTCAGGACACATCCTTCTTCTTTCAGTTACATTTCGGTCGGCATCGTTTTCGGTCTTTATCGTATTAATTTTTAGGCTTTTTTCAGTGGTTTTAAGTCGTATTTACTGTTGTGTTTTTCTCGCTGCCACATCTCTTGTTAGCCTTCTTTCTTTGGTCTTTTTCCATAGTAATATTAATGTACATTTTAGCTTAAACTGTTTTTTTCTGGCAAAGATTTCTTTCGTCATGATCGTTGAAAAACTATTTCGTAATCCAACCGAATTTATAAATTATAATTTGCTGACGTAAATTTAAATAATTTGAATAATTTAACAGGTTAGTTACCAGTACCCTGCTATTCGAACTGCGCAAGTTGTGGATTTGATAACATATATATATACAAACAGGTTTCAGAATTGCTTTCAGCTTTCCATCTCGCGTGTAAAGTGGACTCCACGCACGTCGAGATTAGCACCCTCACCGGGCTCCGGGCCTTCGGCCCTCCGCCCGGGCTCGGGGATTACTGATGTCAACAACACATATCTAACATTCAAAAAGACATCTGTTAACAAATACTCGTTTAAATCTCTCAGTTCTAACTTTGGGCAAAGTATAATTGTGTTTGCGCTCTCTCAAACACCTTGTCCTCTGAGGCGGTAACAGCTCGTTTAGCGGATTATCAGGGTTGCTTACAACTTTATTCCATAATTTATGATCCCGTTCTTTAATAACGTCATTAATGTTAATAAGATGACTAGTGTACCCAAACCTATGTGCACGGCGAAGGAAACTGTCTACTTGTTCCAGATACTTATTTTTATATCCACATCCCCATACCTCTATACTAAAATATAACATTGGCATAACAAGACTATTAAAGAGTAAGTGAAGATCATGAGTATAGCCATAAAATTTACACACTCTTAGGATATGGAGTTGTGAGCTTGCCTTGTTAAGTATATTCTTAAAATGCATGTCCCAATTACAAGGGTTGTTTTGGAAAAAAACACCAAGTAACTTAAGCCAATCTCTACGTTCAATAAGCTGGAGTGGATCAGGAAGAGGTTTTAGTGACTTTCCTTTCAATACCATTTCCCAGGTTTTATCAAGATTCAATTTCATTCTATTTTCTTCTGCCCATTTCATAATGTTCAATACTTCCAAACTTGATATGTCACTTTCGCAATTTCTAATAGGAACACTAAGAGTCAAATCATCAGCAAATTTCTCCAAGAGACTGTGTGTGGAATCGATAACTGTGATATCATTGACCATCACGGAGAACAATATTGGGCCTAAAATGGTCCCCTGTGGCACTCCTCTGTTAATATCCAAAAACTCTGTTAATACACCATCAACTTTAACACGCTGTTTCCTATTGGATAAAAAACTAATTATCCAATTATAGATATATGGATTAATATTAAGATGTTTAAGCTTATTGCAGAGGATATCATGAGGGACCATGTCGAAGGCCTTGCTGAAGTCGAAGCTAAAGATTCTGACACAATAAGCATCACTGTCCAACCACTGGAGCCATTTGTGTTGACATTTAAGCAGGGCCATTGTTGAATTTAATCCTTTTTTATATGCGTACTGGTCATTTCCAA
The DNA here is from genome assembly GCA_964035015.1 of Corallium rubrum. NCBI lineage: Eukaryota > Metazoa > Cnidaria > Anthozoa > Scleralcyonacea > Coralliidae > Corallium > Corallium rubrum. The sequence goes on from OZ035999.1 coordinate 10,899,429, forward strand.
TGAAATCAGTATTCAGATGGTATAGTTCATTCTGATAAACGATTTTTTCAAACAGCCTCATTATAACATCGGTAACTGAAATGGGACGGAGTTGATTAGACTGGTTTAATGGTACTTCCTTCGGTATTGGTGATAAGTTTGCCATTTTCCACAATAAAGGCACAATCTGATGTTTCAAGGAAGAATTGAAAACGGAAGTTATGACTGGTGCTAGATCGTAAGCAAAATCCCTCCATAACCAAAAAGGTACAATCAGTGACAAAACTGTTCGGGCAGCACTCATTTTCACAGCAATTACACCCCCGCGCCCCCTTTCAATGTTGTAACATACCTGCCGAACTCGATACGTCCTACTCAAAACATGCTATCAGAGAGCAACATTGCTTAGGGGGAGAGGGGGGAAATTCGTTCGCTCAACGACTTTTTTATTCACAAGCATTGGTTTTAATAGATTTTTTCAGAGTGCCCGAAGAGGTTTTGTCACTGATTGTCTAAGTCTAAAAGTCATAAGAAACTAAGAGTTTTCTTCTCACTTTCGCCGCATTTCGTTATGGAAACGATGAATATTTGAATTACTGATTGTATCAGAATGTTTTACGGTGCAGGGTAGTATTTTCGATACACATGTTGTACCTCAATATGTTATCAGCCCAATTGTTCTCGCCAGATCGGATTGCGAACGGAATTTCCGGCGTACACGAATTAGCGTTGTCATAGAAATGTTCGCGAGAACATTGCCGTACTCACAACTATCGCGAAACGAAATGGAGGACTCGTCAATAGTTGATGCGGAGCTGCAAACACGAGAGTTACGAAGGGTGTATTTGTTAACGTATAGCCAGGCAGACGTAAACAAATTCCAAACAAGAAAATCGTTCGCTGAGGCCGTTTTAGCCGCCTTTTCTGCTGCTAATAACAAAGTTTTGCAATGGTGTTGTTCGCAAGAGCGACACCAACATGCGGGAGTTCACTACCACATGTGCGTAAAACTACATAGATGCCAGCGTTGGCTGCCAGCAAAGAGATCTCTGGCGAAGTCACATGGCATATCAGTGCATTTCTCGAACATTCATGCCAATTACTACACGGCTTGGAGATATGTAACAAAGGAAGACCACAGTGCTATAGAGAGCGACGGTCATCCCGATTTGAATACAACCGGCGGGCCTAAAACGATGAATGCTCATATGGCGAAGAGGAGATCTCGAAGGAAACGTGTCACGCAGAAAGATGATATGAGTGAGTGTGAAAGTGATGATGAGGGCTGCCTGGGTGAAGACCACATGTCAGCGATAGCTGAATTGGCTAACGAGCAACAGCCGAAGAAAGGAAAGAAACGTAAACGTTTAAGCGCATTCGACTTCTCCCAGATCATTGTAAATAAGGGCTTGAGAAACCGCACTGATGTTTTGGCCTTTGCACACATGCAAAAAAACGAAGGGAAGACGGATATGGCTGAGTTTATTGTGAATCGTGGTTCAAAGGTCGTTAATGAGGTCATAGCCACCGCATGGGAGATGGAAGAGGCAAAGACTGCACAAGAGCGCATGGCAAAGTCGCGTACGGAAATCCTACGGGAGGCGAGAGGTGAGACATGCAAGTGTGAACCAACATCACAGTGGCACGCCTTTGCGTTACAATTGCTCGAAAATAACGGAATCTCCTGTGAGTCATTCGCCAACGCAGTCGAAGAATTACTGCGTAAAGGACGAGGCAAATATCGAAACATCATGCTTACCGGACCGGCGAATTGTGGAAAAACGTTCCTACTAAATCCACTGAACACCATTTTTAAAACATTTACGAATCCCGCTTCAACTAGTTTTGCCTGGGTTGGAGCTGAGCAAGCTGAGGTGGTATTTTTAAATGATTTTCGGTGGTCACCGCAAATTATCGCCTGGCACGATTTTCTTCTGATGCTTGAGGGCCAATTAGTTCACCTACCTGCGCCGAAATCACATTTTGCGAAGGATACGGTTTTCGATAGCGATACACCCATCTTTGCTACAAGCAAGCATCAGCTGGTTTTTGTCAAGAATGGGCCAATTGATGAACGAGAGACTGAGATGATGTCAGTTAGATGGAAGGTGTTCAATTTCAATAGGCAAATACCACCGTCACAACAAAAGGAAGTGGTAGCATGTCCAGCTTGCTTCGCCCGTTTAGTTCTCGATTGTGAAGCTTCAGCATCAGTTTCTGAAGCTATATGACTTATGAAATGTAGACTGCACATGTGGCAAGACATATAACCACAACTTAATGTAAATACCGCAGATATTATACACGCTACCACATGCTACCACACGCAACCACTGACACTCAATAAAAGGCATAAGATGTCCTTATACATTCCCTCAGTGGTAGCATGTGGTAGCATGTCGTAATTCTCGTTCATTGTAAACTTCTCTGCAAAGATGTTTAGTTAGTAATGATGACAATGTCATAGAGCCACTCGCATCAATAGTGGTGCTGTAACTTAAAGTATATTGTATATTTTTACATATTATCTTAATGGTTGCGTGTGGTTGCGTGCCATAAATTGCGCTTTATATTAATTTGATACACTTCCGCATAAACATGTGGGAATAGCAGAACAAGAACATTGTTTATGAGGACATTTATTAACAGTATAATGTATTTCATTTAATATTTAGTACGATGACCATTACATTTACAAACACTTTTTATTCTGTGCGGCATGCTGGCTATTGTTTTATCGATGTATTCTTTTGAAACAGACGAGATATTGCGTTTCACTCTGTCGACAAATTGAGCCCATGTTTCACGATTGATATTTTTCTGTTTGACCTCTGCATCCAGTTGTTTGCGCACAGTATGGAAAACATTTTCAATAGGATTCAGGTCAGGGAACCTAGCCGGTATTACTTGCATTGTCGCCTTCACTGAACGGTAAAGCCCGCTTCGCTTTCGCTGATGTTTGCGATGGATCGTTGTCCATGACGAACGAGCGTGAATGGTTTTCACCCTTTCCAGCAATCTCAAAGAGAATAGGGAAATGTCGTCGAATGAAACGTGCGAAGTATGTTCCAGACATTCTCTCATAAGGCTCTGCGCAAATCACGCCGTGTCCATAACATATCACGACTATTAAGTGCAAACGCTTTCCAGCCGGTAGTTCCTTATTGCCTTTGGTGGTTAGTTTCAAACCCTCGTTTCTCTTTCTCCATATACGACCCTTTGGTTCAGCTGCGTCACTTAGCGGATTGCGTTTATAAACAAAAGAAACCCCATCCAAATAGAATGCAACATCTTTCGTCCAATAATCACCTGGCTTCTTTAACATTGGTCTTGCAAACTTTCTCCGCTCAGTTTTTAAATCGTTTCTTGTTAGAACTCCCTTCTTCCGACTGTTGTAGAAACCATAGCCTAGCTTTCTTATGTACCTAACGAAGGTCCGATAACTTGCCCGGTTTATGTCTATTCCACTTGTTTGAACCACCTCCATCACGGTAAAGTTCGCATCTGTCTCCCCTAATATTTTCACGGCACGCTGTAACCTTCGCTTATCGCGCTCATTTAAAATTTCAGGACGGCCACCAGCCTTGGAAAAAGTTTTATTGTATTCTTTGTCTCCTCTTTCCTCTGCCTTCTTAATCACATCAAAAACACTTGATTTTGAAATCTTTGCTATGGATGCAATTTTCCGTTGAGAATACTTCTTTTCATGGTTCAAAAGTAAAACTAATGCCCGTTGCTCGGGCCGTAACGGCTTGCGAAACACCATTTTGGTCATTGAATTAATTTTAAATCATCACTATGACGTCATATAATGAACGTCTTACAAAGATGTTAGTTGGATACATGCAATATACTCTCTATAGTCATATCACCCATTTTTGTGTGCATTCATATCATTTAGGCAATGCAGTAAACAAAACACTTCCGAATATTCCCCAAAAAATATCGCAGACAATCAGTGACAAAACTGTTCGGGCAGCACTCGTTTTCACAGCAATTACACCCCCGCGCCCCCTTTCAATGTTGTAACATACCTGCCGAACTCGATACGTCCTACTCAAAACATGCTATCAGAGAGCAACATTGCTTAGGGGGAGAGGGGGGAAATTCGTTCGCTCAACGACTTTTTTATTCACAAGCATTGGTTTTAATAGATTTTTTCAGAGTGCCCGAAGAGGTTTTGTCACTGATTGTCTAAGTCTAAAAGTCATAAGAAACTAAGAGTTTTCTTCTCACTTTCGCCGCATTTCGTTATGGAAACGATGAATATTTGAATTACTGATTGTATCAGAATGTTTTACGGTGCAGGGTAGTATTTTCGATACACATGTTGTACCTCAATATGTTATCAGCCCAATTGTTCTCGCCAGATCGGATTGCGAACGGAATTTCCGGCGTACACGAATTAGCGTTGTCATAGAAATGTTCGCGAGAACATTGCCGTACTCACAACTATCGCGAAACGAAATGGAGGACTCGTCAATAGTTGATGCGGAGCTGCAAACACGAGAGTTACGAAGGGTGTATTTGTTAACGTATAGCCAGGCAGACGTAAACAAATTCCAAACAAGAAAATCGTTCGCTGAGGCCGTTTTAGCCGCCTTTTCTGCTGCTAATAACAAAGTTTTGCAATGGTGTTGTTCGCAAGAGCGACACCAACATGCGGGAGTTCACTACCACATGTGCGTAAAACTACATAGATGCCAGCGTTGGCTGCCAGCAAAGAGATCTCTGGCGAAGTCACATGGCATATCAGTGCATTTCTCGAACATTCATGCCAATTACTACACGGCTTGGAGATATGTAACAAAGGAAGACCACAGTGCTATAGAGAGCGACGGTCATCCCGATTTGAATACAACCGGCGGGCCTAAAACGATGAATGCTCATATGGCGAAGAGGAGATCTCGAAGGAAACGTGTCACGCAGAAAGATGATATGAGTGAGTGTGAAAGTGATGATGAGGGGAAAAAAACGAAGGGAAGACGGATATGGCTGAGTTTATTGTGAATCGTGGTTCAAAGGTCGTTAATGAGGTCATAGCCACCGCATGGGAGATGGAAGAGGCAAAGACTGCACAAGAGCGCATGGCAAAGTCGCGTACGGAAATCCTACGGGAGGCGAGAGGTGAGACATGCAAGTGTGAACCAACATCACAGTGGCACGCCTTTGCGTTACAATTGCTCGAAAATAACGGAATCTCCTGTGAGTCATTCGCCAACGCAGTCGAAGAATTACTGCGTAAAGGACGAGGCAAATATCGAAACATCATGCTTACCGGACCGGCGAATTGTGGAAAAACGTTCCTACTAAATCCACTGAACACCATTTTTAAAACATTTACGAATCCCGCTTCAACTAGTTTTGCCTGGGTTGGAGCTGAGCAAGCTGAGGTGGTATTTTTAAATGATTTTCGGTGGTCACCGCAAATTATCGCCTGGCACGATTTTCTTCTGATGCTTGAGGGCCAATTAGTTCACCTACCTGCGCCGAAATCACATTTTGCGAAGGATACGGTTTTCGATAGCGATACACCCATCTTTGCTACAAGCAAGCATCAGCTGGTTTTTGTCAAGAATGGGCCAATTGATGAACGAGAGACTGAGATGATGTCAGTTAGATGGAAGGTGTTCAATTTCAATAGGCAAATACCACCGTCACAACAAAAGGAAGTGGTAGCATGTCCAGCTTGCTTCGCCCGTTTAGTTCTCGATTGTGAAGCTTCAGCATCAGTTTCTGAAGCTATATGACTTATGAAATGTAGACTGCACATGTGGCAAGACATATAACCACAACTTAATGTAAATACCGCAGATATTATACACGCTACCACATGCTACCACACGCAACCACTGACACTCAATAAAAGGCATAAGATGTCCTTATACATTCCCTCAGTGGTAGCATGTGGTAGCATGTCGTAATTCTCGTTCATTGTAAACTTCTCTGCAAAGATGTTTAGTTAGTAATGATGACAATGTCATAGAGCCACTCGCATCAATAGTGGTGCTGTAACTTAAAGTATATTGTATATTTTTACATATTATCTTAATGGTTGCGTGTGGTTGCGTGCCATAAATTGCGCTTTATATTAATTTGATACACTTCCGCATAAACATGTGGGAATAGCAGAACAAGAACATTGTTTATGAGGACATTTATTAACAGTATAATGTATTTCATTTAATATTTAGTACGATGACCATTACATTTACAAACACTTTTTATTCTGTGCGGCATGCTGGCTATTGTTTTATCGATGTATTCTTTTGAAACAGACCAGATATTGCGTTTCACTCTGTCGACAAATTGATCCCATGTTTCACGATTGATATTTTTCTGTTTGACCTTTGCATCCAGTTGTTTGCGCACAGTATGGAAAACATTTTCAATAGGATTCAGGTCAGGGGACCTAGCCGGTAATACTTGCATTGTCGCCTTCACTGAACGTAAAGCCCGCTTCGCTTTCGCTGATGTTTGCGATGGATCGTTGTCCATGACGAACGAGCGTGAATGGTTTTCACCCTTTCCAGCAATCTCAAAGAGAATAGGAAAATGTCGTCGAATGAAACGTGCGAAGTATGTTCCAGACATTCTCTCATAAGGCTCTGCGCAAATCACGCCGTGTCCATAACATATCACGACTATTAAGTGCAAACGCTTTCCAGCCGGTAGTTCCTTATTGCCTTTGGTGGTTAGTTTCAAACCCTCGTTTCTCTTTCTCCATATACGACCCTTTGGTTCAGCTGCGTCACTTAGCGGATTGCGTTTATAAACAAAAGAAACCCCATCCAAATAGAATGCAACATCTTTCGTCCAATAATCACCTGGCTTCTTTAACATTGGTCTTGCAAACTTTCTCCGCTCAGTTTTTAAATCGTTTCTTGTTAGAACTCCCTTCTTCCGACTGTTGTAGAAACCATAGCCTAGCTTTCTTATGTACCTAACGATAACTTGCCCGGTTTATGTCTATTCCACTTGTTTGAACCACCTCCATCACGGTAAAGTTCGCATCTGTCTCCCCTAATATTTTCACGGCACGCTGTAACCTTCGCTTATCGCGCTCATTGAAAATTTCAGGACGGCCACCAGCCTTGGAAAAAGTTTTATTGTATTCTTTGTCTCCTCTTTCCTCTGCCTTCTTAATCACATCAAAAACACTTGATTTTGAAATCTTTGCTATGGATGCAATTTTCCGTTGAGAATACTTCTTCTCATGGTTCAAAAGTAAAACTAATGCCCGTTGCTCGGGCCGTAACGGCTTGCGAAACACCATTTTGGTCATTGAATTAATTTTAAATCATCACTATGACGTCATATAATGAACGTCTTACAAAGATGTTAGTTGGATACATGCAATATACTCTCTATAGTCATATCACCCATTTTTGTGTGCATTCATATCATTTAGGCAATGCAGTAAACAAAACACTTCCGAATATTCCCCAAAAAATATCGCAGACAATCAGTGACAAAACTGTTCGGGCAGCACTCGTTTTCACAGCAATTACACCCCCGCGCCCCCTTTCAATGTTGTAACATACCTGCCGAACTCGATACGTCCTACTCAAAACATGCTATCAGAGAGCAACATTGCTTAGGGGGAGAGGGGGGAAATTCGTTCGCTCAACGACTTTTTTATTCACAAGCATTGGTTTTAATAGATTTTTTCAGAGTGCCCGAAGAGGTTTTGTCACTGATTGTAGATCATCTGGCCCCGAGCTTGTTCGTTTCAGATTTAATAGAAACTTCTGTACTGTGTATTCAGATATGACAGGAATACGCGTTCCTTCTGGGATTGGAACTGGAGTAGGAGCAGAATAAACAGGGTCAGTGTTTATTAATTGAAAATAATGGTTAATATCGTCTGGATCTAAAATAGACGTAATAGGAGCACTTGTACTTTTTCGACCAGTTATTGAATTAACTGTATCCCACCATTTCTTTGTTGCTCTCGAATGTTGTTGACTTGCTTTTTTGACGGCCAGGGCTTGATTTCTTCTGATGAGCGTGTTAATTCTCTCCTGTAGATACGGATTTATTTCTCTATTGTTCTTAGAAAGGTTTTTATTTCGGTTCTTTAGCAAGGTTTTAACAAGAGGAGACATATAAGGAGGGTCGCGACTGGACATTCGAATCCTCTTACACGGAAAATTACCATTGAAAAGATTAACAAGCTTATCTTGTAAGAGTTGCACTTTTTGAATTGGGTTCTCAATTGATGTAACGTCGTCCCAATTACAGTTCTCTAAGGAGCGGGCCATGGCCATCTTGTGGTGCTCGCGTGTATCCCGAAAATTTACAGTTCTTCGGACAGCTTTACAAGGAACTCGTGGTAAAACCAACACCGATGCATGGTCAGATCTTACAAGACAGTTTTGAATGGAGATCTTTGTCCAAAGATGTGGAGCATTGGTTATAAACACATCAAGAATACGCTGGCCTCTTGTAGGTGACTTAACCATTTGTTTGAGACAAAGTTGGTTGAGCAAAGGTCTAATATCAAGCTGGTTGATATCGCCCCCTATTATTATTTTGGCATTTGGGTCTGCAGATTGAAGAAGCTCGCAGGAATCCATGAGATGGTTAATAAGGTCAAAAGAAGTCTGTTGATTAGTGTCAGGAGGATTATATAGAGCGGCGACATGAAAAACCGAGTTTGGCGTTTGGACTTTACCCCACAAACACTCAAAGGTGTTGTAGAAGGCACTTCTCAACTCGAACAGTTGCCAGTCGTGTCTACAAAAAATAGCTACTCCGCCTCCAATTCGTTCGCCACGATCCTTTCGTATGATGGTATAACCATCTGGGCAAATCAAGTGGTTTGGTATGGTATTGTTTAGCCAGGTTTCAGAGACAATGCATATATCAACATTATTATGTTTAAGTTCTGCGGATAATGCAGGTAAAGCATCCACTTTGGCTAATGATCTTGCATTTATGACCATACAAGTAGGAACATACTTCGATTTAGTAGGACCACGACCAACAATCTTAACAGGCACAAGGTTAGATCTATAACACATTTGAACGGCTTTACGGTTTAAATTGTGTTGATTTAAAACTGGACATGGTCGATGACTCTTAACAACTTCAATTTTGTGTTGTTGATTTAAAGAAATGTCTTTCTTTTCATTACGTTTTCTTACCCGTATACCAGCTCTATTCCCTCTCGTACAAATCAGGGCAAGATCTTTTAACTTAACAGCAAGCAGATAAGGTAAACGCTTGGGCACACGCGGCTTTAATAGAAACAGTTGTGATCGGGTAAAACTGGTCAAGCATGACCTCGATGGCAAATGGCAGACTCCAGTTTCTTTATATATTGAAGAATTGGTACGCTGCATGTCCGGGCCAGGATTTGATGATATATCCTCATGGACAGTAAGATCAACAACGAAAAGCCTTGAGGGCAAAGCCAGACACGTCATGCCATGTTTACTCTGTTAGGCCCGCGCCAAAGACACATTATAATTCCGTTGTAGTCTATGTCGCCTAAGTACAACATGATAGCATGGTAAAATATATTCACATTCATATTGCTTCGAATTCAATCCATCAGCATTCAATCCTTGGTTATCCACCAAGCAGACGTCCTTGAGAACAGTTATAGATACGATTTGTAAAACATTATGACCAAACAAGGCCAGTATTATAGAAAAGTTTAAGAGCATAATTGCTCGACTGGCAGCCATGACAGGCGCTCTATTATTATTCATATTATTATTATTCTTGACTTTTCCAAAGCCTTTGACACGGTAAACCACAATATTCTGCTTAAGAAAATGGAGTCATATATGGAGTAAGAGGAATCCCTTTGAGCTGGTTTAAGAGTTATTTAACAAATAGGAAACAATATGTTGCTATAGGTGATATTGAATCTACGAAACAGAAAACGGTTTGTGGAATCCCACAAAGGAGTTCGCTTGGCCCACTCCTATTTCTGATCTATATTAACGATCTTCCAAATTGTTCTAAAATGCTTACATTTAGGATATTTGCTGACGATTCTAATCTATTTGCTAACTCTAAAGATCCTAAAAACCTCGAAACATTGGTTAATACTGAGTTAAGTAAAGTAAAAAAGTGGTGTGACATAAATAAATTATCCATCAACTTTAAAAAAAAAACAAATATATGATCATAAAATCATCACGTAAAAAAGATATAAATATTGATATCAATTTAATCAACAAAGATGGGGAAGTTTACTCACTGCAAAGAACAGATCACATAAAGTACTTAGGTGTAATGATAGATAACACTTTATCCTGGAAACATCATATATCATATGTTTGCTCTCGTATTGCAAGAAATTCAGGTATACTTCATAAACTTAGACATTATTTATCCATTCTACAATTAAAACAAATTTATTACAATTTAATTTATCCTTATATCTCTTATGCACCCTTGGCATGGGGTAGTGCTTATAAAACTCGTATACAAAAGGTACAAATAAATCAAAACAAAGTTATAAGGTCAATGTTCTTTGCTGTTTCTTATGGAAAACATACAGAAAGTGCTCTCCCGTTGTTGAATTTACTAAATATTCTTACTGTAAAAAATGTGTTTCGTCTACATGTTTTAAAATTTACTCATTTATGGCATAAAAAGAAATTGCCTCTTTCTTTTCAAAATTATTTTCTCTATGCCACTGAAGTTCATTCTTACAATACCAGATATGCTTCTAAGCAAAATTTATATAAATCTCGTGTTCGAACAAACACTGGCAAACAAACTTTATCACATATTGCAAGTGAATATTGGCAAGAACTTCCAGACTTAATAAAAGAACTCAATGTCTTCTCTTTCTCTAAAAATATTAAGCAGTTCTTATTAGCAAAACAATTTAAAAGTTAAATTATTTTCATCTTTGTTATATATTATTTCATTAAATTTAGCTACATGTTAAAATAGAAACTAGTATTGGCTAGGGGCTAACTAAAAAACCTTACGGTTAACTTAGCCTCTAGGCACTTTTTCCTTTTATTATTGTAATTAGTTGGGCACCTCCAGATGTATTCTCTCCATTTGTAAAAAAAAACCCCGGAAAAAAAGTGTGAATAAATTTGTATTGTATTGTATTATAATTGATCTGAGACGGCGCATAATAGGGTTGTTTGTTTAACGGAGATCGTAAGACGTATGTTCATGTTCTTTCTATCTTATTTATTTATTTATTTGTGGTAAAAGAGGCCTATTGTTTTCAATGTTAAGTGGTATTTATGCTGTCAGCAGTGTCGTATATTAGAACGAATGTGTTTGATTAAACGAACCGGCGTGTAATAATGAGACTATATATTGATATATTGAAGCAAAGGACTTATATACCTTATCAACATTACATGCGAGACATTATGGTGTAGCTAGGGCCTGAAATTGACGTAATGATGTTTTTAATAGTTTAATGGATCACTGAGGTCGGCCGGAAGTTCGACGGTACACATTTGTGCACCGTTCGTTTAAAGAATACACAAGCAATTCATTTTACTACCACAGTACACAGCTGTGTACCGTTGAATCTATTTTTCCCACAACTCAAGTATATAAAATAATTAACGTTCAGAAAATATTTATAAGAGTACATGGTGTGGTTACGTACGCATAGCTTTCTTAAAAGGCGGGATTGGAGTAACAATTTACATTAATTTAGTATTTCAGCTTTATTCCTTTCCGACTTAATTAGTATTGTTGCAGTGCGCTTAGGTATACTTTGGATTGTGCGGTCAATGAGGTCAACACTCAAGTTATCCAAACACCGAAAGACTCTGTCCTGAAAAACCTGAAATGGCTCATTTGTTATACGCAAATGTATCGCTTCATCTTCTAACTGTTTTTTTTTACGATATGGAAAATATTTCCGAATGGATTTAAGTCAGGGGATCGCGCCGGTATTCGATGTTGAGTGCATTCAATATCTTGTAATCTGATAACGCAATTATACTGTTTTGACAAGGGCAGTTTGTGACGGAATTAATTAGCAACTTAAACCAAAGAGTAAACGTGCACAAAATAGTGATTAACTTGTTTAGACAGGAAAATGCGACCTGAAAAGACCTTCACTACAAAAACTTCTTATCCTACAGATTCGCTGTTAAAGCTACTAAACAGTGAATTTGTTCACGAAAGCCAGTGTCACGTTTGAAATATTACATCGGAAGCCTTGTGATAAGAGAAATTTCCAAATGTTTTATCTTGTTTTTTCTCAGACAATCCTGGCCAAAATTATGTGGACAGTCCACTCTAAACAAACAAATTAATGTTCATATATATTCTTCCCCCCCCCCCCATTCCGCCCCGGGCCCCCTTTTCAATGTTGGTATCTCGCAATACATTTTTATCAAGTCCAGTTCATTCATTTGTCAACATTGAAAGGGGGGACGGGGCCCCAGGGGCCTATTTTTGCAAGATAACAAGTGAAATACCAGACAGGGATTTATGCACGCGCTGTCCACACTAATTTTTGCCAGGATTGTAGCTATCAAAATTGTCCAATCACAGTTCGGCACCTAAGCTGTAGGATGAAATACAGTAACTTAAGCTTAAACTGCATGAATGTGTTTATAAATACATGCGTATAAACACACTATAAAGTAAAGACAATTAGCACTAAATTACTCACATTTTTGGTTATTGTCATTGTTTATCAATAACTCCCGGTTTTACCTCGCATATAATTGTATGCACTCATAAATTCACTTTATTATTAAAAAAACTCCCCGCCGAGTCTCCCTACATTAAAAGAAATGGCCGCCTGAAATTTGCATTTTTTGCGGGTCATGTTGAGAGGCCTAGGTCTAAAACCCAAAAGTTGGGCTACTATGAAGTATTTGCTGTGGAAAACAAAGAAGACGAGGACATGACCTGATTACAGAAGGATATATAGTTAATGGGTAATAGAACGAATTGAGTCGTGCTATTAATGCCAAATCATACTCGTGATTAGCAAATCAACTTCGCTTGGAGAAGACGCAGGCGGTGTGCGCACTGGGATCGCAAAGCATGACAGTTATTTTAGCAAATACGACCATAGCGCGTCCGACCGTCGTCGAGTGAAGAGCTCCCTGAAGTTATCTTTGAAAGATTCTGGACAAAATAAAGTCTGGAGATGCTTAATATCGATAAATTGTCTTCTTGTAAACTTGTTTCTAATAATAAGTGCTCCAAGCGTGTTTTATCGTCTAAATGAAAAACGATAAAGTCATAGAGCCAGTCGGTTTATCGATGCGACGATGCCTTACAGCTCATTAGGATTACTGATCATGAACCGAATTCAGAGAAGAGAAATGCCGCAAATCGACCGAGAAACTTAGTTGTCTCTAAGTCCTGTAAATTAGAAAAGCTGCTTGTTGGTTCAAGAAGGAAACTGCGGCTTTTGTCGTTATTTTTAATTGTTCTGTTGGCTAGCCATCGACAGACCGCAATATTAACATATTATATTAAATACGTATATATATATATATATATATATATATATATATATATATATATATACGAGAAGAATGTGCTTCATTATTTAAAAACCGCCAACCCAAGCGCATTGCCTTGTTTATGTTTCCAAGCGCATTTAATCAAACTCTATAGCTTACTCTGAAACGTATTTGCTACGAATCTCCAGCTGTCAGTGCAATATTATATCTTTGTATTAACTCATCAGTCGCGCTCGACGCGCTGTCGTCGCTGTAAAAATGTATATTTTCAAGTTGTAAATAGAAGGTGATCCCAAGGAGAGCGTTGGAGAGCGATCACATTTTTACATAGCTTAGGGTCTATATAATACATCCAAATAGTCAAAACTAAGTTTTCTTTGGTAGTTTAAAATATATTTGCCAAAAATCTAACCGTAGTCAAATTACATCTTCGATCACGTAAAATAACAACTCAAATTCACCAGCCCTAAATTCCGATCAGAAACTAGTTTTCTTCCAACTTGAGATGTAAATACCCGCTTTTATATGTAAATTTCACAATTATGCAAAAATAATTGACAAATATTAACAACTATTTCAAAAAATAAAGCCTAAACGCACTGCTGTTTGAGTGTTAGTTTGCCATGTTGGTCACTGCGAAGCGATAATTGCCAACAACAATGCATTACGATGCCAGTGCGCACACCGCCTGGAGAAGACGACAACGGCACCGAGTATACGTCGCGTTTAAGGAGAATCCAACGAAAACTCGCCAAGGCGGTCTCCACATTACCAGAAGACAACAGCTACCAAAAATGTTTGCGACCGGAGACGAAAGATGTCCTGTTTCTTTGTTCAAATAATATCTAAGCCGCCGTCCAAGCGACTTAAGAGCGAGCGGGGCATTTTATCTGACGCCACTGGCAACAACAACCCCAACCCCAACCAACAACGTCTGGTTCAAACGGCAGAATCTTGGTGTCCACTCCATCGACAAAATAATGAAGACGATGATAGCCGACACACCACCTCCAAGCAGTTCCAAGAGGTTGACAAATCACTCCGCCAAAAAAACACTCGTGAAGAAACTGCGAGCAAACAACATCGATCGCTCGTCCATTATAAATGTGACCGGCCATAAGAGGGAACAGTCGCTGAACGACTACGACAAAGGAAACGCGAATGAGCAGCGACACATCTCAAATCTGATCAGCAACGCCAAAGTTGTAAACAAATCGCACCAGCCAGCGCCGATGTCCATAGATATGGTGAACATATGCCCACCAAGCACACAGCAGCCCTCTTTACCTTCCATGCACTTCCATCCTTCCCACCAACCAATTTCACAACTGCAATGTCGTGTTTAATGTTGGCCAAGGTAAATCCAGCTTGTTCTCCCAAAGTTGAAAAGCATCGTTTTAGGCGAATTTTTATTGAGAGTGGCTCTGATTCACAGGAATGAAAATATCACCTTCGAAATTTGAACGTTGGCGTCTTTGTCACTTTGACTTTGACACTTGAGATGTATTTCCAAACATTGCTTTTTAATAATCTTCCGGCCTATTTTACACACTGTACAGTATTTTATGATCAGATAATTTGTAGATCACAATTGTATTATCTTGAAAAATCTTGACACATTTTGATACATGTAATGTGAACTGTCATCATATTAAAGTTTAATATAAACATGTATTCTTCAATCTGTGACTATACTCACGTGATGTCTCGGGATGTTTGCGTTGGGGAAGGGTTGGCAGACGTAATTTTGTCATGCATATAATAAATGGGTAATCATATGATTTTGCTCGTACAATTAAGGATTTACACTAGTCGTGATTTTTGAAATTTATGCCAAATTGCACTCGCCTAACGGCTCATGCAATTTTGGCAAAATTTTCAAATATCACTTGTAGTGTAAATCCTTAATTGTACTCGCTATCATATGATTACCTACACCTATATAGTGTATTAGAATAGCATAATAGGTTTTAAAAGCAGTGTTATAAAGTATAATAAATTTAAAACAGTAAATAATTAATAATCGTCTACCCATACTTTAAAAAGCATGGCAGGAATAGAACTGTTATGATATCTATTGGTTCTGCATTTAGGAAGAGACAGTGCTTCAGAGTCCCGTAGGACGTGTTGGGTGGATACCGATCGACTAGGGGGCAGAAAATGATACAAGTGGGGTGTTCTCAAAGGTTTTCAGATGAAGTGTGTCCCTTCTAATGTCGAGACGAGGACTGGAACATAACAAAAGAACCTCCGAGTAGGAGATATTCAGATAGAAGATGCGCATTGCACGTCACTGTATCGACTAAATAGAGTCTGATTGGTAGTCTGGAAGGCTTGTGTGCCACACCTGGCAACAGTATTCTAAGGATTGACCTTACTAACGCATACTAGAAATACATGAATGCAACCCCCTCGCCCGCGCGTCGCAGTCATAGCATGTTGTGGCAAACATAATATTGGTTTTATTAATAAAATATATATGCATAACCTTGTAACTCTAATCCTAACAGTAATATCATAAAACCATCATGGCGAGAAATCGAGGACAGTAAGGTTCACAAAAACTAAATTTAAGATGGCGGATTGTAATAGATTTGATAGGGAAAAATTGACAATATACACTTTCAAGTAACAACTCGTCTAGCCTAAACGAGTTTTCTAGACGCTTATATTTATCTCTTACCTCTGTGTATTGGCGTCTGTTAGATCGCTTACGATTTGTTGAAGTACGCTTTTCTCAGCAACGATTTTGCCTAGATATGTCTCCCATGTGCACGTCTGAATACATTGATCGAGAACGATACTTTGTTTTGCCAAACTTTTAAAGACATTTCTACATCTAAGAACAGGTTCCCAAAATGGCTTAAAATATACAGTTTTAGAGCTGCAATTTAATCCATCAAACACCAAGATGATTACCAAAATTAGCGTGAACAGTCCAAATTTTGCTTGATAACTAACTTTGGGTTCTTGTCCCCCATTATAAATTAAAAGCACTCAGCACTGTTGCTAGGGGTTCCCATGGTCTTTACCGCTGTATTGTTTACATTGTTGTAGACTGTGGATTCAGAAATAATATAAACCGAAGTTATTTAGTGTACAGGCCTGTCTAGACGATTAAACCTTTTGTAATTTGAAATTTGGGTAAGAAATGGGTCAATAAGATATTTTAGAGAATAACTCAACTTTAATTTATTGTATATAGACTTCTGTTTATAGCCGAAATGATCGGTAGCCATCAGAATCTTCAAATTAATATTTCCATCTAAATCTGAGCCCACATGCTATGGGCAAATGCACATGCAGCAATAGCCGATAATATATTGTATTTGTATTTAATAAAAAGTTGTATTGCATAGTTTGCAAGGCAGCATTTTCAAGTTTGAATCCTCACTTGATTTCTTTCAAATCAGTTGTAGTATATTTAAATTTGTGACTTTTAATCAATTTTAATTTACAATTTTTCATGAAATCAATTACATCAAATCATTAAGCTTAGCCTTAACAATTCAGATCTTATTCAAATAATATACATTTATTTAAATTACTGCAATGAATAAACGTGCACTGTCAGGTCATAATTCCCCTTCTACAGATCAATAAAGTTTGTATTTTTTTTAAATGACATTCCTCAAATTGAATAGTATGGTAACCAAAATTTCTACTTCTGACTGCCTCAGCTTGTACATGTATCAAACTGTTTTGGATGAACTATATTGAATCTACTTCTTGCTCCAATTGAATCAATGAGAAGTGTAAAAATCTCCTTTGTCTGCAATCAGATAAAGCATTTAAAACTTATAATTTAAAACTTATATAGCTCACTGTTTTGTGAAACTGCAAAAGAACATATTTTAATTAAAATATAAGTTTGACTAATAAAAAGGTAAAAATCTTACTTGTTTAAAAAACTGTATTGTAGTGACATTGGAAAGACCACTGTTGAAAGATTCAATCTTTGATGATGTACTCAGGTCTGTCATAAAGTATTACAAATGGGCCATTAATCAGTTCATGCCATGGTCTCTGAAAGTGTTGGAAAATACCATAATTTTTTTGGCTAAAGTTAAGAAGATAACCATCAACATTGTTAGCCTGAGTAAAACAAATTATCAGCTGGCAGTTGCACTATAAAGCTGTGATTTCTTTAAAATGAACATAATGATGCAATGGACTATTTGCATGATTTGACTGATTTATCTACAACTACCAGATTCTTTGTTAATATATCTGGCTAATACCAGATAATTTTACTTGCCAAGAAACTGGTTGCTGGTCAAGCTTTGTAGACAATACAGGTAGAGTAGTTTTACATGCCTGCATACATGTAGTCAAATAGGCAATCATTGTACATCATTGTGAAATAGCTATTCATCCAGCAAAATTCAGCTGCATGGGTGTGAACTGGATTGTGCGCATATAAGTTAATTACTTACCTGATCATAGAAAATCACTAACATGATGATTCCACAATATTAAAGCAGTTACAGCTAGTTTTGTTTATTATCAGATTTCAATTCCTATAAATCAGAAAATAACACAGAATATTACTATACAGCAGAACGGTAAAATGGTTATGGAATGTTGGCCTTCACAGAGAACCCACAGAGGATTATATTACAAGAGTAACAAGACGGATTTTAGGACGGATTTTAAAATTTTCCAATTTATCAAACTGCAAAGACAATTCTGCCCAGTATTAAACAATGAAAGCTGCAAGAAATCTCTTACCATTCTCAATAACACAACTGCTAGTCTCTTTTATAAATGACCCCAGACCACTAACATTGGAACTTTTATAGACGATGATCGACATGCAATGATGCAAATTTATACTAAAAAAGATACAATCATGAATAAAAAATATATCAGTGTAGCATTTTCGCATATTATTACAATATTTGTAGCTTGATAGTAAAATTAATTTATTCCCACAGTACATCCCAACTCATACCCAGTCCAAATCAGAGCAAAAAAACCCAATAAAAACCGGAAAGGGTTATAACTTCCTGTCTTCGTCCATATCCTTTACGAATGAAATCTAAAAATAGGTACGCAATGTGTACATGCGGATACTGGTTTTTATTTGGCCGACAGATAGTGATTGAACAACGTAAATTGTTCGCCAAAATATACTGAAAATGCTTGATAACCTTGTGACATATCAGCATATGCTCTCACGTATCATCTAGAATCGACAATAATTATTAATGTTTAAATGCCTTTAATAACTTAGCAAGATAAATGCTTAATTCTAGCCCTTACTTAAACTCCAACCCAATCCCTAACCCAAGCCCTGCCCCAACCCTAATCTTAACTGTAATCTTAAAATGACAATTTTAGGTAAATTGGGAAAAACGGGAAACCCGGTCACATTGTTAAAAGAATGTGATAATATATCGCTTTCGTTCTAATCTATTCTTTACTGTCTACATTAGACTCTGGTAACACATGAATTGATTTGTCTCAACAATGATCAACGCGCTTTTTGAATAAGTACTTTATACGCCTACATGTAACTCAAGCAGTACCAAATACAGTTGATTTCTGCGCATATACAGACAATCAGATGGCCGAGGGCCTAACATGTCAACAGTACACTTGAAACGTTAGTTAAAAGGCTATTCATATTTCATAAAGATCCTGGTTCGAACGCAAACAAGCACTCGCTCTGTCTTTTCGTCCGTGAAAAGCTTCTCGTTTTAGCGAGAAAGTTGAAGTGCGTTACGAAATAATTACAATAACACTTTGCATGTATGGTTTTATTATGCGATGCTGAATTACTGAACACGAAAAAGTATTGCATGTAAACGAGCATTGACCGCGCGCTTGCTTTAGTATATTAAGATAACAGTGAATACATATAATATCATAACCTAAAAGCTATGAAATGCATACTAACTGGTATATAGGTATATGGTTTAGAAAGCAGTCACTGATTTGCAAAAATTGACAAAATCGTTTAAACTTTACTGTATATCGACAGACCAGTAGACCACTATCAGCTATCAACTCGTCGTGGATATTTTCTTGGCGTCTTGTGATTGCGTGCAAAAGCGAAACTCGACTTCCAATCTTCCAGTGGTTGTTCTGGTACACGCTCGTAAACCCTTCGGACATACGAATAAGACTTCTGAAGTATGCCTATTAGCGTTTCGCCTTGATCACGTGATTGACGGAAACATTCGGATGGTTTAGCAACCAGTATCCGCAAAAACGCACGTTAAGTGAATTTACATAATAGTTTTATTTATTGTTCAACCTGCTGTTTGTTCTTTTTGTAATCTTGGCGGTAAGCAGCTTTTGGCACAGCATAACCTATGTTGACTTGATTTATTTTTGCGACGTCATTACAGCTTGTTTTGCCCTGGACATGTTAACTGTTCAGTTTTGTGAACAGGAAAAAAAACGTGAAACGCGGTCCCTATAATCGCATTAAAATATGATACTTATATCGCTTTAATTTCGCTTGAGTGTAATGTTGTGTTAAATGTTAGGTAAATCGGCAAAAACAGGAAACGCGGACGCTAATCGCATTGTTAAAGAATATGATATTTTTATGTTTTATATGTCTATGTTTTAGACTCTGGTAACATATGCATTCGTGCGTCTCAATAAATCGATGTTCAACGCGTTTTTTGAACAGTGGGTATTGCATACGTCTACATGTAACATAAATAATGCCAAGCACGGTGGATTTCTGCGTTTAAACCTATAGCTAAAACATCTTGGTCGAGCGCTTATAACACGTAAACACTTGAAACATTTAATAGTTAAAAGGGCATTCAGATTTCAGAAAGATCTTTAATCCGAAGCCAAACAAGCGCTCACACTGTTTCTTCGTCCTTGGAAAGCTTGTCGTTTAGGCGACAAAGTCGAAATGCGTTCCGGAATTATTATAGTAACACCTTGTATGGGTTTATTAGGTGATGCTGTATTGAACACGAGAAAATACGGCATGTAAATGTGCAGTCACCGCGCGCTTGTATTTATAGTATAAAACAACAGTACATACATACATACATACATACATACATACATACATACATACATACATACATACACATACATACATACATGCATGCATGCATAAAAATGTATTAAAATGCTGAAATACATATTGTTTCGAAACCAGACTATCCGCAAAAATTCTCAAAAGCGTTCAAATTTATACGGACAGACCAGTAGCCCACTCTGCGCTGTCGACTTGTCATCATATTTCTTGGCGTCTTGTGATTGCGTGCAAATGTTCATTACCTGAAACAAAACTCAACATTTATCTCGAGCTCCCATTCGTTGTTCGTGTTCACGTTCGTAAACCCTTCTGACCTATAAATAAGACTTCTGAAGTATGCTGATTCGGACTATTGCTATTGGTCTGCGTTGATCACGTGATTGACGAAAACATTCTCTCACACACACACACACACACACACACACACACACACACACACACATCCGCGCTCATGACATAGCGGATTATGGTTTAGCAACCAGTATCCGCAAAAATGAACACGGCAAAGAAACGATGGAAAGCAGTGCTCTGCGTGGGGATACTTTACCTTGTATTATGCAGCCATTGTATATGTGCCAGAATCGACCACTACAGCAGTTGATGATATTAAATATTGATGACATTGTACAGGTACTGTATTAAGTGTAGCAATTAAGGTTGATCGAGAGGTTGATTCACTTGATTGGAACATGTTTGAGGCAGGCAATCTACATCTAATACTAAGCACTGGTGGGCTTGGCTCCTGACCATGGGACGTTTTTATTGATCTGTAATACTAAAAAAAGTTAAGTGTCACTACTATTTTAGTCCAGTTCCAGAAATCACACAAATATCGACTTTCAATAATTCCACATTCTTTTGAAATCTCCTACTCTTTTCAATGGATGTATAAAACACCATGCATGGTAATGCACCAGCTATTCATTTACCTTAATTAAATTCTTTAGGCAGTTCTTCTGAAGAGTTTTCCTTGATAACAATGGACTGAAATTCTCAAATATTATATTTGATTTTAAACTGTATATATATATGTATATATATATATATATATATATATATATATATATATATATATATATATATATATATATATATATATATATATATATATATATATATATATATATATATATATATATATATATATATATATATATATATATATATATATATATATATATATATATATATATATATATATATATATATATATATATATATATATATATATATATATATATATATATATATATATTGTATTAATTATATAAATACAGTACTGCTCAGAAGTATCCTACATCATGCATTCATTCTTATAATAGTCGAATTGAGTTGAACTTACTGCAGTTCTACAATGGTTGAGTTGCTGCTTTGTGCAAGAAACAGATCACTATCTTAATTCAGTCATTAACATACAGTACAAAATGCAATGTCAGTTTGACATAATGGTCCAGCTGAACCCCAGTTTCAAACTTAGGCCATCATTGGTTTGATCTAGCTTATTGTTGTATTGGTTACTTTTGAGCAGTACTGCATATGTGTACAGTGTTGTTTTTCAAAGGAATAGAACAAAAGATAAATGCAATTATCTTTATGTAACTAACATTATAATAATATTTGGCCTGTTCACATTATAGTCTACGCTCAAAAGCACATTAACCTTTGCTGCCTATGCTGTATAAGGTCACTCTTTGACAAGTAACATAATCTGGTGTTAGACAGGGTAAAATCACGGAGTATTGTTTTTAACAGACTCGGCAGAAACAGGTTAAATGTACCCAAGTACAGACTTTTCATATGCCAAAATTACACATCACTGTGTCTGCAGGCATTTCTTGTTACCTCAAAAGCACAATCAAATTTACTGTGCCCTGGTATGCCAACCTCAAAAACACATATAGTGTTAGTAGGCTCCAGGCAAATCTCACACTCGAAAGTGCAATCATACAAAATTTTTGATGACTGCACCCAGTGCACCAGCCTCAAAAACATATATCAGGTGCAGATCCAAGGTTGGTGTGGGCCCCCATTTTGCACACGTGTGTACACTGTATACACACTGATATTAATGACCTTGTATTTCTCTTAAATCTCACTTAAAAGCCCAAAATATTGGAACAGTTTATTAATTATCTGAAACCAAAGAATTTCTAAAAGTATTGTACTTTTGGTATTACAGTAATCTGATTCATGCTTTTCATAAATTTCTAAACCTGGATCTGCCTCTGCATATTATGCCTAGGTAACAGGCGAGATTATATGTATTACTCGAAAGCACACATCTTCACATGTGCCCAGTAATTTCCAACATGTGAACCAAGTTCACCAGGCCATTTATTAACTTCTAACGACTACTATATCTTCCTGCAGTTTCTTGTGCAAGCAACTGCAACCTTTGCTCTTCATCAAGTCGCTTTCGCAAATTTTTGTTTCTACCAATGGCTTTTAAACGATCAAATGTCATTGGCTCAAACACAATATCATTAATGGATCTCACCCTAGATGTAGCCACAAATGTACATCCAGCTACTTTCTCACTTCTACCCAAGTCAACAACAGCCTTTGGTAAAGTCTGTCCCTGTGACTTGTGAATAGTCATTGCATACCTTAATCTCAATGGTACCTGTTGTCTTGACATGTACTTCCCATCAGCCATCCACTCCCCATCAGCCATCCACTCAAATACCTTTGGTGGCACTGGTATGCACTTGGGACATGTATCAATAAATCCCGGGCCAGTGTAGGCAGGGAAATGTACCAACACAGCGACAGGTAGATTTGGTGGTCCAAGATTTTCTGCAAACCAAATCTCCTCAACCACTCCAAATGAACCATTACAAAGGCCAACTTCAGCCCACAGGTTGGATGTCAGCATGACATCTGCTTTCTTAGACAGGAAGAGCACTGCTTCTAAGCCACTAGCCTCATCAGATGTTGCTGCTGATGCTCCATGGCCAGAGTTCTTTGCCTGAATCTTTGCCACCGCCTGTCCATTGCCTCTCAACTTCTCATAGTTGTACTCTGCTACACTCTTCTTGTCAAAGTATAACCGAATAGCATCATTAAACTGATCCATTGCAATATTAGGTGTGGAATGTTGCAGTAGGAGATGCCAGTCTTGTTCTGTTACCTGTCCATCTCTCATTCTCATCAGCAAGGCTCTGAATGCTTGTGCCTCAGCATTCTCACCAGCCTGTCGCATAATCTCATTCAAAATAACTATAGAATCAAACAAAAGATATAATGAATGACCATGATCACTTATAGTGGTTCCATTTCCTGCAATATACAATGGCCGGTCACCCACTGGTGGCAACTGACCAAAGTCACCAAGGAGGATCACTGAAATACCACCAAATGGCTTATCTTCATTCCCTGTGCCAGCACGCAATCTATTGTCTAACCACGACAACATTTTGTGACCAATCATTGACATTTCATCGACAATGAGGTAAGCCTTACCTTCCAGTTTTAACTGTAAGCGTTGCAACGACTCACCCTGTAGGTCTTTATACTCACGTATAGGAAGTTGTGCAGCAGAGTGTAATGTCTGGCCATTAATACTAAATGCTGCAATACCTGTTGTTGCAGTTATTATACAACTGTCACCCAAAACCTGTTTTAAAGCAGTAATTAGGTACGTCTTACCTGTTCCTGCAGTACCACATACAATCATGTTGACTGGGTCAGCTTTCTCACCATTTTGCATGTGAGATATAAGAATATCATATGCAAGTCGTTGCTTCTCATTCAGGGTTGATGGATCAATGGGAACTTCATTGCTCACTTGTACATGTCGTTGCCCTCGTTCTTCTGCATCTTTTCTCTGCTGGTAGATCCAGCAGAGAAAATTGGCAAAATTTTCAAATATCACTTGTAGTGTAAATCCTTAATTGTACTCGCTATCATATGATTACCTACACCTATATAGTGTATTAGAATAGCATAATAGGTTTTAAAAGCAGTGTTATAAAGTATAATAAATTTAAAACAGTAAATAATTAATAATCGTCTACCCATACTTTAAAAAGCATGGCAGGAATAGAACTGTTATGATATCTATTGGTTCTGCATTTAGGAAGAGACAGTGCTTCAGAGTCCCGTAGGACGTGTTGGGTGGATACCGATCGACTAGGGGGCAGAAAATGATACAAGTGGGGTGTTCTCAAAGGTTTTCAGATGAAGTGTGTCCCTTCTAATGTCGAGACGAGGACTGGAACATAACAAAAGAACCTCCGAGTAGGAGATATTCAGATAGAAGATGCGCATTGCACGTCACTGTATCGACTAAATAGAGTCTGATTGGTAGTCTGGAAGGCTTGTGTGCCACACCTGGCAACAGTATTCTAAGGATTGACCTTACTAACGCATACTAGAAATACATGAATGCAACCCCCTCGCCCGCGCGTCGCAGTCATAGCATGTTGTGGCAAACATAATATTGGTTTTATTAATAAAATATATATGCATAACCTTGTAACTCTAATCCTAACAGTAATATCATAAAACCATCATGGCGAGAAATCGAGGACAGTAAGGTTCACAAAAACTAAATTTAAGATGGCGGATTGTAATAGATTTGATAGGGAAAAATTGACAATATACACTTTCAAGTAACAACTCGTCTAGCCTAAACGAGTTTTCTAGACGCTTATATTTATCTCTTACCTCTGTGTATTGGCGTCTGTTAGATCGCTTACGATTTGTTGAAGTACGCTTTTCTCAGCAACGATTTTGCCTAGATATGTCTCCCATGTGCACGTCTGAATACATTGATCGAGAACGATACTTTGTTTTGCCAAACTTTTAAAGACATTTCTACATCTAAGAACAGGTTCCCAAAATGGCTTAAAATATACAGTTTTAGAGCTGCAATTTAATCCATCAAACACCAAGATGATTACCAAAATTAGCGTGAACAGTCCAAATTTTGCTTGATAACTAACTTTGGGTTCTTGTCCCCCATTATAAATTAAAAGCACTCAGCACTGTTGCTAGGGGTTCCCATGGTCTTTACCGCTGTATTGTTTACATTGTTGTAGACTGTGGATTCAGAAATAATATAAACCGAAGTTATTTAGTGTACAGGCCTGTCTAGACGATTAAACCTTTTGTAATTTGAAATTTGGGTAAGAAATGGGTCAATAAGATATTTTAGAGAATAACTCAACTTTAATTTATTGTATATAGACTTCTGTTTATAGCCGAAATGATCGGTAGCCATCAGAATCTTCAAATTAATATTTCCATCTAAATCTGAGCCCACATGCTATGGGCAAATGCACATGCAGCAATAGCCGATAATATATTGTATTTGTATTTAATAAAAAGTTGTATTGCATAGTTTGCAAGGCAGCATTTTCAAGTTTGAATCCTCACTTGATTTCTTTCAAATCAGTTGTAGTATATTTAAATTTGTGACTTTTAATCAATTTTAATTTACAATTTTTCATGAAATCAATTACATCAAATCATTAAGCTTAGCCTTAACAATTCAGATCTTATTCAAATAATATACATTTATTTAAATTACTGCAATGAATAAACGTGCACTGTCAGGTCATAATTCCCCTTCTACAGATCAATAAAGTTTGTATTTTTTTTAAATGACATTCCTCAAATTGAATAGTATGGTAACCAAAATTTCTACTTCTGACTGCCTCAGCTTGTACATGTATCAAACTGTTTTGGATGAACTATATTGAATCTACTTCTTGCTCCAATTGAATCAATGAGAAGTGTAAAAATCTCCTTTGTCTGCAATCAGATAAAGCATTTAAAACTTATAATTTAAAACTTATATAGCTCACTGTTTTGTGAAACTGCAAAAGAACATATTTTAATTAAAATATAAGTTTGACTAATAAAAAGGTAAAAATCTTACTTGTTTAAAAAACTGTATTGTAGTGACATTGGAAAGACCACTGTTGAAAGATTCAATCTTTGATGATGTACTCAGGTCTGTCATAAAGTATTACAAATGGGCCATTAATCAGTTCATGCCATGGTCTCTGAAAGTGTTGGAAAATACCATAATTTTTTTGGCTAAAGTTAAGAAGATAACCATCAACATTGTTAGCCTGAGTAAAACAAATTATCAGCTGGCAGTTGCACTATAAAGCTGTGATTTCTTTAAAATGAACATAATGATGCAATGGACTATTTGCATGATTTGACTGATTTATCTACAACTACCAGATTCTTTGTTAATATATCTGGCTAATACCAGATAATTTTACTTGCCAAGAAACTGGTTGCTGGTCAAGCTTTGTAGACAATACAGGTAGAGTAGTTTTACATGCCTGCATACATGTAGTCAAATAGGCAATCATTGTACATCATTGTGAAATAGCTATTCATCCAGCAAAATTCAGCTGCATGGGTGTGAACTGGATTGTGCGCATATAAGTTAATTACTTACCTGATCATAGAAAATCACTAACATGATGATTCCACAATATTAAAGCAGTTACAGCTAGTTTTGTTTATTATCAGATTTCAATTCCTATAAATCAGAAAATAACACAGAATATTACTATACAGCAGAACGGTAAAATGGTTATGGAATGTTGGCCTTCACAGAGAACCCACAGAGGATTATATTACAAGAGTAACAAGACGGATTTTAGGACGGATTTTAAAATTTTCCAATTTATCAAACTGCAAAGACAATTCTGCCCAGTATTAAACAATGAAAGCTGCAAGAAATCTCTTACCATTCTCAATAACACAACTGCTAGTCTCTTTTATAAATGACCCCAGACCACTAACATTGGAACTTTTATAGACGATGATCGACATGCAATGATGCAAATTTATACTAAAAAAGATACAATCATGAATAAAAAATATATCAGTGTAGCATTTTCGCATATTATTACAATATTTGTAGCTTGATAGTAAAATTAATTTATTCCCACAGTACATCCCAACTCATACCCAGTCCAAATCAGAGCAAAAAAACCCAATAAAAACCGGAAAGGGTTATAACTTCCTGTCTTCGTCCATATCCTTTACGAATGAAATCTAAAAATAGGTACGCAATGTGTACATGCGGATACTGGTTTTTATTTGGCCGACAGATAGTGATTGAACAACGTAAATTGTTCGCCAAAATATACTGAAAATGCTTGATAACCTTGTGACATATCAGCATATGCTCTCACGTATCATCTAGAATCGACAATAATTATTAATGTTTAAATGCCTTTAATAACTTAGCAAGATAAATGCTTAATTCTAGCCCTTACTTAAACTCCAACCCAATCCCTAACCCAAGCCCTGCCCCAACCCTAATCTTAACTGTAATCTTAAAATGACAATTTTAGGTAAATTGGGAAAAACGGGAAACCCGGTCACATTGTTAAAAGAATGTGATAATATATCGCTTTCGTTCTAATCTATTCTTTACTGACTACATTAGACTCTGGTAACACATGAATTGATTTGTCTCAACAATGATCAACGCGCTTTTTGAATAAGTACTTTATACGCCTACATGTAACTCAAGCAGTACCAAATACAGTTGATTTCTGCGCATATACAGACAATCAGATGGCCGAGGGCCTAACATGTCAACAGTACACTTGAAACGTTAGTTAAAAGGCTATTCATATTTCATAAAGATCCTGGTTCGAACGCAAACAAGCACTCGCTCTGTCTTTTCGTCCGTGAAAAGCTTCTCGTTTTAGCGAGAAAGTTGAAGTGCGTTACGAAATAATTACAATAACACTTTGCATGTATGGTTTTATTATGCGATGCTGAATTACTGAACACGAAAAAGTATTGCATGTAAACGAGCATTGACCGCGCGCTTGCTTTAGTATATTAAGATAACAGTGAATACATATAATATCATAACCTAAAAGCTATGAAATGCATACTAACTGGTATATAGGTATATGGTTTAGAAAGCAGTCACTGATTTGCAAAAATTGACAAAATCGTTTAAACTTTACTGTATATCGACAGACCAGTAGACCACTATCAGCTATCAACTCGTCGTGGATATTTTCTTGGCGTCTTGTGATTGCGTGCAAAAGCGAAACTCGACTTCCAATCTTCCAGTGGTTGTTCTGGTACACGCTCGTAAACCCTTCGGACATACGAATAAGACTTCTGAAGTATGCCTATTAGCGTTTCGCCTTGATCACGTGATTGACGGAAACATTCGGATGGTTTAGCAACCAGTATCCGCAAAAACGCACGTTAAGTGAATTTACATAATAGTTTTATTTATTGTTCAACCTGCTGTTTGTTCTTTTTGTAATCTTGGCGGTAAGCAGCTTTTGGCACAGCATAACCTATGTTGACTTGATTTATTTTTGCGACGTCATTACAGCTTGTTTTGCCCTGGACATGTTAACTGTTCAGTTTTGTGAACAGGAAAAAAAACGTGAAACGCGGTCCCTATAATCGCATTAAAATATGATACTTATATCGCTTTAATTTCGCTTGAGTGTAATGTTGTGTTAAATGTTAGGTAAATCGGCAAAAACAGGAAACGCGGACGCTAATCGCATTGTTAAAGAATATGATATTTTTATGTTTTATATGTCTATGTTTTAGACTCTGGTAACATATGCATTCGTGCGTCTCAATAAATCGATGTTCAACGCGTTTTTTGAACAGTGGGTATTGCATACGTCTACATGTAACATAAATAATGCCAAGCACGGTGGATTTCTGCGTTTAAACCTATAGCTAAAACATCTTGGTCGAGCGCTTATAACACGTAAACACTTGAAACATTTAATAGTTAAAAGGGCATTCAGATTTCAGAAAGATCTTTAATCCGAAGCCAAACAAGCGCTCACACTGTTTCTTCGTCCTTGGAAAACTTGTCGTTTAGGCGACAAAGTCGAAATGCGTTCCGGAATTATTATAGTAACACCTTGTATGGGTTTATTAGGTGATGCTGTATTGAACACGAGAAAATACGGCATGTAAATGTGCAGTCACCGCGCGCTTGTATTTATAGTATAAAACAACAGTACATACATACATACATACATACATACATACATACATACATACATACATACATACATACATACACATACATACATACATGCATGCATGCATAAAAATGTATTAAAATGCTGAAATACATATTGTTTCGAAACCAGACTATCCGCAAAAATTCTCAAAAGCGTTCAAATTTATACGGACAGACCAGTAGCCCACTCTGCGCTGTCGACTTGTCATCATATTTCTTGGCGTCTTGTGATTGCGTGCAAATGTTCATTACCTGAAACAAAACTCAACATTTATCTCGAGCTCCCATTCGTTGTTCGTGTTCACGTTCGTAAACCCTTCTGACCTATAAATAAGACATCTGAAGTATGCTGATTCGGACTATTGCTATTGGTCTGCGTTGATCACGTGATTGACGAAAACATTCTCTCACACACACACACACACACACACACACACACACACACACACACACACACACACACACACACACATCCGCGCTCATGACATAGCGGATTATGGTTTAGCAACCAGTATCCGCAAAAATGAACACGGCAAAGAAACGATGGAAAGCAGTGCTCTGCGTGGGGATACTTTACCTTGTATTATGCAGCCATTGTATATGTGCCAGAATCGACCACTACAGCAGTTGATGATATTAAATATTGATGACATTGTACAGGTACTGTATTAAGTGTAGCAATTAAGGTTGATCGAGAGGTTGATTCACTTGATTGGAACATGTTTGAGGCAGGCAATCTACATCTAATACTAAGCACTGGTGGGCTTGGCTCCTGACCATGGGACGTTTTTATTGATCTGTAATACTAAAAAAAGTTAAGTGTCACTACTATTTTAGTCCAGTTCCAGAAATCACACAAATATCGACTTTCAATAATTCCACATTCTTTTGAAATCTCCTACTCTTTTCAATGGATGTATAAAACACCATGCATGGTAATGCACCAGCTATTCATTTACCTTAATTAAATTCTTTAGGGAGTTCTTCTGAAGAGTTTTCCTGGATAACAATGGACTGAAATTCTCAAATATTATATTTGATTTTAAACTGTATATATATATTATATATATATATATATATATATATATATATATATATATATATATATATATATATATATATATATATATATATATATATATATATATATATATATATATATATATATATATATATATATATATATATATATATATATATATATATATATATATATATTGTATTAATTATATAAATACAGTACTGCTCAGAAGTATCCTACATCATGCATTCATTCTTATAATAGTCGAATTGAGTTGAACTTACTGCAGTTCTACAATGGTTGAGTTGCTGCTTTGTGCAAGAAACAGATCACTATCTTAATTCAGTCATTAACATACAGTACAAAATGCAATGTCAGTTTGACATAATGGTCCAGCTGAACCCCAGTTTCAAACTTAGGCCATCATTGGTTTGATCTAGCTTATTGTTGTATTGGTTACTTTTGAGCAGTACTGCATATGTGTACAGTGTTGTTTTTCAAAGGAATAGAACAAAAGATAAATGCAATTATCTTTATGTAACTAACATTATAATAATATTTGGCCTGTTCACATTATAGTCTACGCTCGAAAGCACATTAACCTTTGCTGCCTATGCTGTATAAGGTCACTCTTTGACAAGTAACATAATCTGGTGTTAGACAGGGTAAAATCACGGAGTATTGTTTTTAACAGACTCGGCAGAAACAGGTTAAATGTACCCAAGTACAGACTTTTCATATGCCAAAATTACACATCACTGTGTCTGCAGGCATTTCTTGTTACCTCAAAAGCACAATCAAATTTACTGTGCCCTGGTATGCCAACCTCAAAAACACATATAGTGTTAGTAGGCTCCAGGCAAATCTCACACTCGAAAGTGCAATCATACAAAATTTTTGATGACTGCACCCAGTGCACCAGCCTCAAAAACATATATCAGGTGCAGATCCAAGGTTGGTGTGGGCCCCCATTTTGCACACGTGTGTACACTGTATACACACTGATATTAATGACCTTGTATTTCTCTTAAATCTCACTTAAAAGCCCAAAATATTGGAACAGTTTATTAATTATCTGAAACCAAAGAATTTCTAAAAGTATTGTACTTTTGGTATTACAGTAATCTGATTCATGCTTTTCATAAATTTCTAAACCTGGATCTGCCTCTGCATATTATGCCTAGGTAACAGGCGAGATTATATGTATTACTCGAAAGCACACATCTTCACATGTGCCCAGTAATTTCCAACATGTGAACCAAGTTCACCAGGCCATTTATTAACTTCTAACGACTACTATATCTTCCTGCAGTTTCTTGTGCAAGCAACTGCAACCTTTGCTCTTCATCAAGTCGCTTTCGCAAATTTTTGTTTCTACCAATGGCTTTTAAACGATCAAATGTCATTGGCTCAAACACAATATCATTAATGGATCTCACCCTAGATGTAGCCACAAATGTACATCCAGCTACTTTCTCACTTTTACCCAAGTCAACAACAGCCTTTGGTAAAGTCTGTCCCTGTGACTTGTGAATAGTCATTGCATACCTTAATCTCAATGGTACCTGTTGTCTTGACATGTACTTCCCATCAGCCATCCACTCCCCATCAGCCATCCACTCAAATACCTTTGGTGGCACTGGTATGCACTTGGGACATGTATCAATAAATCCCGGGCCAGTGTAGGCAGGGAAATGTACCAACACAGCGACAGGTAGATTTGGTGGTCCAAGATTTTCTGCAAACCAAATCTCCTCAACCACTCCAAATGAACCATTACAAAGGCCAACTTCAGCCCACAGGTTGGATGTCAGCATGACATCTGCTTTCTTAGACAGGAAGAGCACTGCTTCTAAGCCACTAGCCTCATCAGATGTTGCTGCTGATGCTCCATGGCCAGAGTTCTTTGCCTGAATCTTTGCCACCGCCTGTCCATTGCCTCTCAACTTCTCATAGTTGTACTCTGCTACACTCTTCTTGTCAAAGTATAACCGAATAGCATCATTAAACTGATCCATTGCAATATTAGGTGTGGAATGTTGCAGTAGGAGATGCCAGTCTTGTTCTGTTACCTGTCCATCTCTCATTCTCATCAGCAAGGCTCTGAATGCTTGTGCCTCAGCATTCTCACCAGCCTGTCGCATAATCTCATTCAAAATAACTATAGAATCAAACAAAAGATATAATGAATGACCATGATCACTTATAGTGGTTCCATTTCCTGCAATATACAATGGCCGGTCACCCACTGGTGGCAACTGACCAAAGTCACCAAGGAGGATCACTGAAATACCACCAAATGGCTTATCTTCATTCCCTGTGCCAGCACGCAATCTATTGTCTAACCACGACAACATTTTGTGACCAATCATTGACATTTCATCGACAATGAGGTAAGCCTTACCTTCCAGTTTTAACTGTAAGCGTTGCAACGACTCACCCTGTAGGTCTTTATACTCACGTATAGGAAGTTGTGCAGCAGAGTGTAATGTCTGGCCATTAATACTAAATGCTGCAATACCTGTTGTTGCAGTTATTATACAACTGTCACCCAAAACCTGTTTTAAAGCAGTAATTAGGTACGTCTTACCTGTTCCTGCAGTACCACATACAATCATGTTGACTGGGTCAGCTTTCTCACCATTTTGCATGTGAGATATAAGAATATCATATGCAAGTCGTTGCTTCTCATTCAGGGTTGATGGATCAATGGGAACTTCATTGCTCACTTGTACATGTCGTTGCCCTCGTTCTTCTGCATCTTTTCTCTGCTGGTAGATCCACCCAGGGCATTCTCTGAGCAACTCCACTGGAACTGTTCGTGCAGCTGCATACCAGTCATTCCCAACCCCCAACAGCTGATCACCCAATTCCTCATACCGTTGGTTCAATCTGCATAGCAGCATCCAGTCATCAAGTTGATTTTCTGGATCATCATTATATTCGTCATCATCAGTATTGTTGCCTGTGTTATCATCATTACTATCGTCTTCATTTCCTTCACCTGACATGTGTTGGAAAACTCTATCCCGCTCTTCCTCATGACCTAAAACATTCTCTGAAGCAAAATCAGTTTCAAGAAACATGTAATAGGTGTTGATGAACATTTCATCATTCTCATCGTTATTGTCCCATGCATTTGATGGTTCACCCTCCCAGAGTTTGAACTTGATCAACTGAAATTTGCAATACCGGCCAAAATCAGGCCCATGGGGGTTTGCTGACACCTTTGGAAAGGTCCTTACAATATATGGTAATGGTCGCTTTCTTATTTCAGATCTGATTCTTGTGTACTGTGACACATACTGCATCAAATTCAACTGAGATAGGCCATGATACCTGCTATTCTCAGTTGAACGCTTACCATAATCTTCAATTGTAGATTTTTGCAAGACCTCTTCACTTTGGTCCTCAGTGTCCATGACAACTCTCCTACTGTTATCTAAAGACACAGTAACAAAGTTATAACTACATCCTACCAAAGGCAAGCTCAGCAGCATATGTGCAGTCTCCTGTGCTGCCATGTCACGATCTCCAACAACTTGGATCATTGCCTTTTTGATCGCTGATGATACCTGATCATCATTGTGTAATCTAGACAAACATGATTGCAAAATTTCTGATGCTTGCTT
The DNA here is from genome assembly GCA_964035015.1 of Corallium rubrum. NCBI lineage: Eukaryota > Metazoa > Cnidaria > Anthozoa > Scleralcyonacea > Coralliidae > Corallium > Corallium rubrum. Next base: position 10,933,507 of record OZ035999.1, read on the forward strand.
TGACCGTGGCTCTCCTTTTGCAGCATACTTAGCCATATATCTAGCACAAGCATTCTGATCAACAATTACCTGCAAATCAACATTAGCTCTCCAATTCTCAAGCATGACCCTATTATGTGAATTTAATCTTGGGTCATTTCTTTTTGTCACCAACTCTGTACTCACCTTGTCATGTGGCAACTTCTCATAACACAGTTTTGTTTCCTCCTCCAATGCCTTTGGGAAACCAAATCTGCATTCTGCAGGAACATCATAACCTTTCTGCTTCAAGCAGTAGGCTGGGCTGCATCTCGTATGCCTCTCCACAGTATTCACCAATCTGTGGTAGTCATCATCTCTGTTGCAAACTGCACTCGGTTTGACAGCTGATGGATGTGGCTCAGGAATTTGCCATTGTTCACCTGGTAATTCCTCATTGACGGTTGTCACTAGCCAGTCAACATATCTTCAAGATAATAATAATAATTCAAGTAAAAAAAATTAAATACATAGGTTTAAAAAATAAGAAAATGTCTGTTGTCTATCTGTTAGCTCTAGTCATAATAATTGTCCAAATTAAGTCAATTTAAACAATACCATAGAAAATATTATGTTACTCACTTCACTAACTGCCTCTCAGCTTCTTTTCCATGGTCAATATCTTCCTGGTAAAAGAAATCAAAATCTTCCATTGACATTGTGGTAGCAGCTTGGCTGAAACCCCACCCCTGGGCAGCTTGAGCTCGTAACAATGGAATGTCAGGGGCATTGTTTAACCGGGCACACCCATGGGCATGAATACTTCCCCTGGCCTGATATTCGTAGCGGAACCAGTGCCACTCCGCATCCAAAACACCATTCAACCAATGTCTGATAAAGTCATCCAGACGCTGCTTGAAATACCAGTCAGTCAAATGGGGCTTGTCAATCACAGCTTGTGCCCGTTGTGACCTTGTAGCATCTTCCCCTGTCTGCAGTAGTCTTTGCAGATCTGGCCAGTAACTATCAGCAGCACTAAATGTAAAAAAGAAAGTTGGACAACCTTTTTGCTCTATTAGTGCTAGCAATTCTTGCAAGCGTTGATACCAGTACTGGTTTGTACCTTGCACCTTGGACACATAACGCTGCAATCGATTCACCATTTGCTTACCACTCATTAAATTAACCATCTCTTTTAGCTCTTCCATGGTCAAGTTGGCATCAGCTGGATGTTGACGCAAGTAAATATTTACTTGCGACAAAAGTTGATGTCTTTGCTTCATATCTAGTGCCCAGTATGGAAAACGTGGGGTGTGAAGCAAACCTCCATCGATACTCACCATTTGGCAACACTTCGGCAAACTTTTCTAGGTGCTTAAATGCCTCAGTCAAAGTGACACCATGTTGCCTTGCCCTTGTGGTTGGGTCACCTTTCCCAAATGGAAACAATGTGGGAAATGCCATTGTAGCTAGACCATCTGTCTTAAACTCATTCACTACATTACCTTCTGTAGATGGCCAGTCTAATGGATCCTTCTCATTCACAGTCTCTCGAATTGCATCAGCTTCCTTCCTCTGTTTTTGTCGGTGAGGAATGAATGAGCTGCTCCCACAACCTACAACAGATTCTTCAACACTGTTATTAGTACCTACTGGCTCTTGTGGTGGGCCTTCATTTTCATGTTCAGGAGCTGTTACCTGTACATCTGGTTCAACAACATACCTGAGATCATCTGGAATTCCATTTTCAGGCAAGCTCAGTATTGCCTCTCGATCAATCTCTACATCTTTGAAGTAGGGATTGTTGGTCTTTAACCATAACACAGCCTCGAGAACTCTGTGTCGATGAACAGTGAAATCTCGATGTGTGTTATCCACTCCATGTCTTCTTATTACCAAAACAGGTAAATCTGCTACATGACATGGCAACCTAGATAAGAAACTCTGGATATCTTGGGGTAAGTTTAGTACATGCCCCTTGTACCCTCTCTGCCCACCATGTTTCCTGTACACACTCATAATGGGACAGACCCTGGCAATTAACATTTCCTCTACCTGGGTTAACCCATCTAGCTGCTGTGGTACAATACCTGGATCCATGTCATTCTCCCTACTGTACACTTTGGGAGATTTCTTATCTCTCTTACATCGATTGCACAGGTAGTTTTCCACTGCCAAATTCTGCTTCGTTGGCCAGGCTTCTTTACAAACAGTGCACTGTCTGTGCTCCAACACTTCTTGGGTTGTGTGAAATCTCTGCATTTCATTTTTAGCCCACTGTTGCTCATGTAAAGGACTCTCGGCGTTTTGCCACCCCCCTTGGTGAAGATACTCCTTTCGGCTTTCAACCTGTGCTTGTTGTACGGTTACATTTTGCTTTCTTCTCTCTGAGGAATTCTGTCTGACATGCTCGAGTCTTCTTGCTCGTTCTTCTGGAATTTCTTCCTCAATTCGGGCTCTCGTATTTTGCCTAAGCACTTGTAGGCGGTCATTTCGTTGGTCAGGCGTTTCTTCCACCACTCTTGCAGACGTGTTTGTCGACAGAATCTCGAGTCTGCTTGCTCTTTGTTGTGGCGTTTCTGTTTCCATTCTTGCTCTCGCCTGTTGTCTTAAACTTTGCAGCCTTTTTCTCTCTGTTCACTACTTTCTCGCTGCCTTCTCTCTCTAACATATTGATTTTCCTTACCTCTACTTTTTTCTGAGCGCTTTTTGAAAGCTTCTCTCCTCTTCGCTAAGCGAACTTCCCTCTCCTCCGCTGTCTCATTTTCTAGCCTTCGACGAGCCAGCTCTCTCCGTTTTCGTAATCTTTCCGCCTTTTTCTCGTCGCTTTCTCTTCGGGTTCGCGCTTGTCGCTTTTCTTTTCCTCTTTCTTGGTTTGTTTGTTGTCTTTCCATAGTAATAAATTTTTGTTTGAATATATTTATTCACTCAAAAATTACAGTTTTCTTACAAAACACTTTTTTCGTCTTGAAAAAAACGAAAAACCGTTGTGAAAACGATTTTGCAGTAAAAGACGGTTATTTTGCACGTCACATCACACGTAATTCTCAATTTAAATGTAAATCTACCAATAATATTTCGCTTGCTTCATTGTTAGTCACCAGTGCCCAACAATTCTTACCGCGTGACACCGTCCCGAACATATATATATATATATATAAACTATTTCCGAGATTACGTCTCCCTTGCTTTTTCTACACGCGTGTAAATGGACTCCACGCGTGTCAAGATTAGCACCCTCACCGGGCTCCGGGCCTTCGGCCCTACGCCCGGGCTCGGGGAATATATGCGTAATAGGTCTGTAGGCGGAACACCACTCTTCTTTAAAACCCTGAGAATATACATAAATTATAATCCCTATGAATTTATAATTGCTATGAATTTAATATAATCCCTATGAATTTATAATTGCCCAATTCATAGGGTGCCTGCTACAACTATCTCGTATGGTAACGCCGGTAACGCCCACATACGAGAAGGAGAGCACGTGTTTGCTTTTCGCTCCACGTAGTTTATGAGAGGAAGGCAAACCATTGAAAATCATCAAAATCTGTTGGTTGAGTCAGCACTTTATTACACTGAACATTAAGCATAAAATGTGGATTGATACTGAATCAATACGCATGCCCAATGCTGTAATGATATCTGGTACTAATTATTCATCTGACTAATTATTCAAACAAGCTTGTAGAAGTCTGTGTATGTATTCAATGAACCTTTACGTACTTATCAAGTTTGTTTAATAAACTGCTTTGGAGTCTTATTATTTCATAAAATCCCGTTAACATTCGACATAACAATGTACTTCGACACTCGGTAAAGGGTATTTTTTAGAAAACCTTCTTCAATCGTGTTTTAAGTCGGATAAATACCTCGAACGTCAGCTTTAAGACCGATAAAGCTTCCGCTCTCGGTATTTATCCTATACTTATCGTTACTGTCATCATTACCGTCATCATTACCTATCGTCATTACTGTTAACACCTCCCAGCTAGATTTTTGGGTAATAGAGTTCAAGCGACACAATAGCTGTATGCTATATATCTCCAAACTTACCACTTTTTAAATCAACTTAAGTCTAAAGGTATTCTTTTTCTGAGTCTAATTGTCCCTCAGTTGTTGCATATCTTTGTTTTCAGGTGGACTTAGCGTTAGACGTAGAGAAAGTTCTTCCGTTATTTTTGCGCAAGAAGCTACTAACTTTGACAGAGACAGTTTACCCAAACAAAGAACGTTACCGTAGTATATGGTCATTTTGGCATCAAAATCTCACGACACCAGCACAAGTTATTAACGAAGCTTTATATCCACCTCGGGTATGTAACAGTATCATACGCAGTATTAAATAGTTATGAAGGTTACTCCGTACTAGTTTTTAGAAATAGAAAATTGCAAAACGTACTCATGGATATTTTGTAAAAGAATGAAACTATAGTTATAGATAGAAAACGTACTGTACAGTATCAAATACAGTTAATAGATGAAGCGTTCATACGACAACAATGTCGTTTCAAAATGGCCATAAATTTACATTTAATCCAATAGATTTCGAAAACGAGTTTGATGACCCCTCGTCTTTTTTAAATTTAAGTAACCAATAAGCAGAGTTTTTTTAAAAAGCTTCTTATATAGGCCTATTGATTACTTCAGCTTTGATCAAACGAGAACGCAAGTCATCGCAAGTTTTAGCTTGTGCTTGCTTTTGTCTCGTTTGACCGCCAACTTGCGATGACTTCCCTTAGCTTGCCGCTAATTTGATCTTGTTCTAATTTCATCGCAAGTTTTCTCCAACTTGCGAGAGCTTGCGAAACGTTTGAATGCAAAACACAAGTCGATGCAAGTCTTTTGTGCTCCGTCGCCATAGAAACTACCATCATAACTAGCGTAAAGGCGTGGGGAGTAGCGGAAGTGCAGAAATTCCGACGATCTGTGCCGACGTTTGGCTGGTGGCATCGCAAGTCTCGTTTGATTAGGGCTTTAAACTGAGATAAATGTTTCAATGGGAGTTCACTGTACTCGTTTTTGAAATAGATTAGATTAAATGCAAATTTGCGGCCATTTTGAAACGTCATTTTTGTCATAGAAACAGATGAAACACTTCCATTAAAATATCTCTATTCTATTTCGCACATTTTAATACATAAATTAAATTGGTTCATATTCAAGGAGCATGTTTTCAGGCAAACGCATGAAATCCATCAAGTAAGAAGATCTCTTTTTTTCAGGCAACTAGTTCGCAGTTCAGCCAACAAAATACTCAGAATGCATTTAGTATTGTTCTGTTACCACACCATAAGACAATTATTTTGTCATACTGAAAATATACACAAACGTTTGGGTTGCAGAATTAGGTTAAAAGCATATAATATTTGTTGGCTGGAACTGTAGCTCTTCGTTTATGCATTTCAGATTTCTAATATATATATATATATATATATATATATATATATATATATATATATATATATATATATATATATATATATATAACAAGTTCAGTAAAACAAGCAATCTGATTGGGTAAGAGCTATATGTTACTATAGTATAGATGCACAGATGACGTCATGAAATCGCAAAATTGTTGGTTGTATTCACATTTTTTCACTTTTTGGCTGGGTTTTTTTTTCAATTCTCATGAGTAAAATGGATGAAAACATACAGGAATTAATACCGGACTGGTGCAGTGACGATTTTGATTTAGAATTGGCACAAAAAGTAGACGAATATGAACGGAAAAGCCGTTTCGTTAGCGTCAGTGAGATGGATGTCGACAAAATTTTGACAGATTCGCATTCAAAATCCACGATACGACACACCAAGTGGGTTATCAAACTCTTTGAAGGTTAGTTAAATTATATTTCTAATATGTAGTTGTTGTTTTTGAATAAAGTTGCTAACTTACTTAAAATTAATATTGCAGACTGGCGACCAGAGCGAAAAATGACAACACCTTTGATGGAAATGTCGGACAACGACTTAGACTCGGCTTTAGTAAAGTTCTATCTTGAAGCGAGAACAGCAAAGGAGAGCAATACAGCGGTTCAGCCCTCCTGGGATTTCGAAACTCAATTGAACGACACCTTAACAACGGCAGAGCTGTAAAGATAAGCGAAAATCCTGCCTTTATCAAAAGCAACAAGATGCTTGACGCAAAGCTAAGAATAAATCGCCGCGAGGGGAAGAAAACCCGTAAAACACAAAGCAGCAATGGAATGGACTGACCTGGTAAAAATTGAGTCCTCGAACTTTATGTGTTGATATATTAGAGTATTCAAGTATTAACTGGTATATATATTGATATTTAGGGACATATAGGTACATTTAGTGAAACGGACACGTGATCTGAACGTATATCGAACGTTTTATGTTGTTATTTCCTTTTAATGCCGAGCTAAGCAGATTATGTATAAGCGAACATATTCTTCAATAAATACGCTATAAACCATAAAAGTTAACAGGTTATGGGCCCTGGATATTGAAGATGGACAGTCATACAGTAAAGTGGCTTAATTTCAGCGGAAATGCTGAGGATTATCCAGCATGGAGCACGAAATTTACAGCGTTTATACAAACAAAAGGGCTATTCAAATCGTTACTTGGTAAGGAAGTTATACCAGCAGAAATCTCTCCGTTAAGCCCCGAAGCGACGGCTCAACAAACAACAGAATGGGAAGCTAAAGTACAGCAAGGAAACAAAGAAATTGAAGCAATTAACGAGCGAAATAACAGCGTTTGGTATCATATTGCGTTGGCGCTAGACAAAACAAGTTTGATGTATATTCGACATGATTGTTTATCCCCAGACGGAACTGGCGATGGCGCGAAAGCATGGCGTTTATTACAGCAACGTTATTCGAATGTAGAAAAGCCAACCGTGGTTAGTTTAGTGAGACAACTATCGCGTTTGCAGCCCAGAGAAGAAGAGAAACTACACGAATATTTTATACGATCTCAAGAACTTATGTCTAGACTTGCAGATGCCGGCGAGAAAATGTCAGAGACACTTTTCAATGCATTAGTAATCAATGGACTTCCAGCGAAATACGAACATTTCGTTGTTCAAGAAAGTTTCAATCCAGCGTCGACATTTACCGAACTGAGAACCCGTCTACAAAATTACGAGGACAGTCGTATACAGAGAAAGCAAGCGGAAGTTGATTCGTCAGTGGCAATGCACTCGCTAAACAGACAAGGTGGAAACAAAACACCATCGCAACCCAAAGCTTGCTACGTCTGTGGAAATACAGGACACTTCGCAAGGCAATGTAACAAAAGAAGCACAGCAACGTGCTCCAAATGTAACAAAAGAGGACATTTAGCAAAAGCATGTAGAGACAAACCAAAGAGAAAAGATGAAAATGCGGTGTCATTTTATTCAGAATGCTTCGTCAGTCCTTTACAAGAAGAAAGCATCAGCGCAGAAATGGCAAGTCACATGATTGTGGACACTGGTTGCTCAGACCACATTGTAAACCAGAAGACCCTATTTAGAAATCTACGCACAGCAAATGAGAAGAGCGTAAGAGATCCCAAAGGAAACCTCACAGCAGTTGAAGGAATCGGTGATGTGCCAATAACAGTTCAGTTAAAGAATGGAAAGATGGCAGAACTGACTCTGAGAAATGTTTTGTATGTGCCTGACTATAAAGTCAACCTTCTGTCGGTGAACAAAGCAGTCAATTTTGGTCACAAGTTCATCTTTAACGAAAGCAAAGAAAGAATGGTGTTGAATAATGGACGTGAAATTAACTTAAGAAAAGACACTGGCCTGTTCTTCTTGAAAGTTACGTATCAGAATTTAGTCAACCAACCCACCTGCAACGAAACCAAACAAAGCATCAAAGGAGACACCAATTTATGGCATAAGCGTCTCGGGCATCTCAACAAAACCGATGTAAAGCGTACCATTGGTTGTGAAGCGACACAAAGGAAGCGTGTGAGACGTGCGCAATGGGAAAACAAGCAAGCCAACCTGTACCAAAAAAGGTGGAAAATAAGGCGAAGAAAGCTCTTGAACTTGTCTATTCAGACATCCTCGGTCCTTTCGAAGTAGCTAGTCTAAGCGGGTCCAAATATGCAGTGACATTCATCGATGAATACACCAAGTATGCAGTTGTAAAGTACATGAGCAAGAAGTCACAAGTTCTCGACAAATTCAAAGAATATGTTGCCGAAACTGGAACACCTAGAACAGTACGAACAGACAATGGTGCAGAGTACATCTCAAATCAGTTCAAAGAATTCTGCAGAGACTCAAAGATAAAGCAAGAGTTTACAGTTCCTGAAACACCACAGCAAAATGGAGTCGCAGAGCGCTTCAATCGCACCTTAGTGGAAATGGGACGGTGTTTACTTATACAAGCGAAGCTCCCGAAGAAATATTGGGTCCGAGCCTTAGATACCGCTGTACACATTCGAAATCTCACCGTGAGTGCAAGTAGCAATCAAGGAAAGAGTCTCTTCGAGCTTTTCACAGGGAAAACGGCTAGAAGAAATCACCTCAGAGTATTCGGATGCACAGCTTACGTGAAGAAGAGAAAAGTCAAGATACGAAAGCTGGATCCCAGATCTGTGAAAGCGAAGTTCATTGGCTACGACAGCAACAGTACAGCGTACATATTGCAAGAGCTCACCACAAAGAAGATAATCAAAGCACGCAATGTGATTTTCAAAGAGAACGAAATTCAACCATTCTCCCCTAAAGAAGAATCCTGTCAAGAAGAAGAGTCAATTGTAGAGAATCCAAACCTACATTCCGACAACGAATGTTCTAATGAACCAACCAAGGAGAAACCGGTCGTAGATGAAGTGGGGGAAATCGCAGAAGAAGTTCCAAATGCACCAGTCCAGCCACAAGATGGAGATGAAGCAGAAGATAATGAAGAAGCAGAACCACTTCCAAGAGCAAACAGAAACAGACGACCTCCTGAAAGATATGGCAATTCTTATACTTTCTTCAACGCAACCGAACAAGAAGAAGAAACCGTTACAGACCCGAAAACGTACAGAGAAGCTGTAAAGTCAACAAAAGCCAAGTACTTGAAAGAAGCAATGCAAGCAGAGGTTGAATCACTAGAGTACAATAACACTTGGACACTTGTTGACAAACCGAAAGATAAGAATGTGTTACCTGGAAAATGGGTATAAAGAGTTAAATACGATGCAGATGGTCAAGTAGACAAGTATAAAGCTCGGTACGTCGCGAAAGGTTTCACGCAAGTTGAAGGCTTAGATTTCTTTGAAACGTATGCACCAACATGCAAGCCAGAGACATTCAGAACCTTGTTAGCAGTTGCAGCACAGAAAGATTTACCTCTCGGTCAAATGGATGTAAAATCAGCGTATTTTCACTCACCAATCGAAGAAGAGATCTATCTGGAACAACCCGAAGGTTTTACCAAGCGAGGAGAAAACGGACAGACTTTAGTGTGCAAATTAAACAGTCAATTTACGGTCTTAAACAAGCAACAAAGAATTGGCACGAATCCTTAGCAAATCTACTTATCAAGAATGGATTCCAACGAAGTCGCAACGACTACTGTCTTTTCGTGAGGAAAGAAAAGGACGGAACGTTTTCGTATATACTAGTATGGATCGACGATATGATAATTGCAGGAACACCTGAGGTTGTTAATGGAATCAAATCGATGTTGGAAAAGAATTTCAAGATGGATGATCGTGGAGAATTGCACTGGTTCCTGGGAATGCGAATTCTACGATCTGGAGACAAGATCACCGTAGATCAAGAGAAGTACATCGAGAACGTCCTTGATCAGTTCAACATGAGCAATTGCAAACCTGTGGCTACACCTGGAGAAGTAAACCTCAAGTTAGTGAAGAACAGTGATGAGCAGCAATTAGTTGACGAGAAGTTATATCGAAGTTTAAGGTTGGATCCCTTCTGTATATTGGGAAACAAACTCGACCTGACATTCTTAACGTAGTCAATCAGCTATCAAGATTTTTTGACAAGCCCGATACCTCACATTGGAAAGCAGCAAAGCGCGTCTTAAGATATCTAAAGGGAACAATCGGTCTACGATTGACTTTCGTTAAGAACTCCAACATGAAGCTTATCGGTGATGCAGATGCAGACTGGAGCGGTGATCTCGATGATCGAAAGTCCACAACTGGCTACTATTTCAAATTCGAAGGAAATGGCGCAGCTATAAGTTGGGAAGTAAAGAAACAAGCGACAGTCGCGTTATCATCAACAGAAGCTGAATATCAAGCTATGGCAGCGGCAGTTCAAGAAACAATTTATCTTAGATCAGTAATGAAAGATTTTGGTTATCCGGTGAGAGAGCCAACCCAAATCGGAGAAGATAACCAATCGTGTATCAAGATGTGTCACAACCCAGTTATGCACAAGAGATCGAAACATATCGACACGAAGCTACATTTTATCAGAGAAAGAGTAGAAAACGGAGAAGTCGGAATTCATTACATTCCAACGGACGATATGACAGCGGATATATTGACCAAGTCTTTACCACGTGTCAACTTTAGTTGAAAAACATCGTTGTGTTTTATTGGGTAACTGAACTAACTGAGGCATGAGAACAGACTCATCATAGTGACTACAAATCTGAGTCTGAGTGGGGGTGTTGATATATTAGAGTATTCAAGTATTAACTGGTATATATATTGATATTTAGGGACATATAGGTACATTTAGTGAAACGGACACGTGATCTGAACGTATATCGAACGTTTTATGTTGTTGTTTCCTTTTAATGCCGAGCTAAGCAGATTATGTATAAGCGAACATATTCTTCAATAAATACGCTATAAACCATAAAAGTTAACATTATGAACATGGATACCCCAAACGGTCTACTTAGGAAAGTGTGGTTTTACACCCCTTTGTATTGGTGTCCTCGCGGACGTGAAAGTCAAAGAGAACTGACAAGGTGGAGTTTTGACTTCAAGCGAGAAGCCGACGGTCGCATGTATGCTGCAATGACCCATGAAGAGTGCACAAAGAACCACCAAGGCGGAGAAAACAGCAAGCCATCCAGTGAAAAAGAGACCAGGCTGTACAGCACTGGCAGCAGTTCTGATGCATTTTCCTGTCTGAAACGGTACACTGAGAAGCTAAACCCCTCGTGTAATGCGTTTTTCCAGCGGCCCAGATCAACTTCGAAGATGCAGTCTGGTACGAAAACAAGCCTTTGGGAGTCAACTATCTCTCAAAAATGATGAAGTGCATATCAAGTGGCTGTGATCTGTCCCAGGAATACACGAATCACTCAGTCAGAGCCACCGCCATCAACTTGTGGTCCGATGCAGACATTCCCGATCGACATATCACCTTCGTCTCTGGTCACAGCAACGAGCAAAGCCTAGCACACTACAGCCGAACGTCATCTGCTCCACAACTTCAGAAGTTTTCCGACAATTTCTGTTGCACTCTATGGAAATGTGGTTCAGTCATATCGATCCGGAAGATCTGAGCCGCTATCAAGAGTATTTCCTCAAAATAACCAGCTTGCAAGTGCCTCCAGTTCCAACGTGCTCACAACACAGAACATGGTTGCCGTCACGAGTGCTTCGTCGACAAAGAATGCTTTTCCAGCCGGATTTTTTAACGCCTGCACCATCGGAAGTGTGCAAGTTTACATGGGGCAACAAGATCCAGAGCAGAATAGACAATCTATTGTATAAAAAACGTCTGCAAATATGAAGCTTGGCTGAATCAATGCACTTATCGAACTGTTATCGATTTGACTTCTTGTATTTGCATAAATTATGCATGACGCGCAAATTGAACTATTAGCCAATCAGAATAGCCGTCTTTCTTTTTGTTAACCAATCAGCTTTCTTTATTTGTATAGATCATTTATGACATAATTAAACATGATTTTTATCTGTTGTCGATTTTTTTTGCTTCGTAATTTCTCTCTCTTCAAAAGCCCTGGCCACTTGACGATTTAAGAATCTTAAACTTCGTATAATTTACGATTTGATGCATAAAACAAATAGATGACATATTTCCGTGCGTGTGTACTGTAATAGATCACAGAAGACGTCACAGCGTGTAAAAAACAACAGTCACGCCACTCGACTTCGTCTCGTGTCGTACTTTTTTTGTTCTTTACAGGCTGTGACGTCAGCTGTGATCTATTACAGTACACACGCACGGAAAAATGTCATCTATTTCTTAAATATATATATATATATATATATATATGTATATATATAATGTTGAAGTGTTGGTTATATCTCTCACATTATCATTACTGAACGAAGAGAATGGACAAGGACATTAACAATATAATGCAAGAAATTAAAGTTTCTATCTCCAATCCTGTCATTTAAAATATGAAGAAAAAGTTAGCTATCTTTTATGTATGAAGATATTTACATGTTTTCTCGATATCTATATGATAAAGCTTAAAATATAATTATAAGCTTTCTTTTCTTTTTACATATAATACTGTACAATTAAGATAGAGTATTTAGGCTAATTGACCTGCATATTGGTCTCCTTATTTTCTCTAGTGGTACAATAATTTGGCTTCCGACTGGCTTCTTGCTTCTTTAGAGAGAAATGTTTTTTCACCGAGTAGCCCCTTTTGTAAGGCATCTTTAATAAAATTGATATGGTATTGCCTTATTAGTTACATTTTATGACATACATGCACATACATGCACATACATGCACACACATGCACATACATGCACATACATGCACATACATGCACATACATGCACATACATGCACATACATGTAGACATTAGGTTATAGTAGATTGCATATGTAACATGCTGGTTTACAAATAGAGTCAGTTTTCCAAACTGTGCACACAAGATTCTGAGGCAAGGGTTAGTCTTGACTGCAAACATAGACAATCCAGAAGACAATATATTCTGGATTTTCTATACTGCGAGTTTCGACAATAATAATGGCGATGATGTCGTACTTGTCATTTCGACAGTCAAGACCAATGAGCATTTTTGTCAAATAGGCGATTAAACTGATGTAAAGTTACTGACAGTTTTGTAGATATTCCACTTGGGATTCCAAATATTGCGGCCAAAGAGCACAAAACGGGTTTAATTTTGAGTTACAGGGTTAGTTTTGACTGCATGTCTCGGAAATAATTGTTACATGCGCCATTTTAACAATAACAATAACAACGTCAAATGTCTGCAATTTAACTCACTATTTAATGAAAATACAAAAATAATGTACTTACCTTTAAATTATTAGTCGCTCCACGAATACAGTATAAAAATCTTGATGGCAAGTCTCTATTTCAAAATAATTTCCATAAACTGCGCGCAGATCGAAGATTTATATCTGTCCTTTTTATTTTGGTTGCAAGGCAACACAGTAAAGTCGCACCAGGTCCCTTATGCACACGGTCACTGTTACAGAGATGCCAACTTTGGAGCGCTGTTACTGGGCGGGGATTTAATATTTTTGAGAAAAAATTTCGGGAAACATTTTCTTCTAACCTAAGTTATTTAAATATGTAAAGATCCCACAGGCCATAGAGGCACTTTAATTGTTTATAAACCTAAACAGTGGAATTAAATTGTTGATTTGAATGGTCCTGACGCCCTCGGCACAGGAAGCCTAGGTAAAGAAAATAGAATTTGTTCGTCTACAACGATATCGTCTTTATCCTAAATTTGAGCGTCAATGTAATTCTATTTTGTGTCAGGCACCGTACTGATATTGTATATCGATTTGTGTAATCGAATGTTTATAGTCTGGAATAGTCAAACTTAAAGGATTAAGGATAAAGGACTGGGGAGCTAATCATCCTTACTTGCAGCCAGCGGCTGAATTGCGAAGGACGCAGATCGACGTGTCCGTGTCGAGGCATATCAAAGGCGCTCCAGGCTGCCGCCATACGACACAGTTCAGACCACGGATCACAGCTATGTTGTTAGGTGTTGATTAGGTGTTGATGGCAGGAGCATTGACTGAAACTTTCAAGTGAATTTGGCGTATAGTTCACGAGTTATAAACCCTCAAAATTTGCCATTGCTAGTTCATTTTTCGAGAAATTTGAGTATCTTGGTAACAATGCCTTATAATTATGACGTATACAGATGGATCATTGATGCTAAAGCCCATTGTTCTTATGCATAGTTGTCCTTTCTCGTACGTCATATGGCATCGTTGCCGAGAGCCCAAATTTCTCCAAAAATTAAATAGCAATGCCAAATTTTAAGAGCTCATAGGCGTATCTTTTAAGACTGTGTACGTCGGATTCTCTTGAATTTTTTTGTGAATACTCCTGTCATACTCCTCTGTTCACTAAAACAAAAATATTGCCAACGAGCTTTTCACTTTATAGACACTGCAAAACCCCATTAATAATCGCAAGTATTGTCATGGTAGGAAATGTGTTGGATTTCCCAGGAGTTCTTGTAAATTAACCCATTTCAAAGCAAAATGTTTGATTATTCTGGATGTAACGTTCATTACACAAATTGATATATAATCTCAGCACGGTAACAATCTTAGGCCGCTATACTAGATGAACATGACTCTAGATTCTCCTGAAGTACTTTATTAATTATACATCCAATACGATTTGCTTCTAGTCGCCAATCGAAAGGGTACAAAAGCAGCAAGAACTTCTACAAGACGACGTCACTAAAATGAAAACGAGACTTAAGACTCTTCAGACTCGTACTGTTCGTTTAGAGGCCATGATGAAAGCAATGCTCGGGCATCATGGCATCAAAGTCAAACCGGAGATCGACGAGGATGACGCTGAACTCAAGTGGGACAGCTCTGAGGACGAGGACCGCTATGCGGGACAGGCACGAAGATGTTAGCTACAGTAGATGGCGGATTTGGGCTTTGTGCCGTATAGGACAAGTGAATTGTACTATACAGACTTTCCGGGTGGCAAAGGCTGCGAGCCCGGGCGTAGGGCCACAGAATAGTAATACAACCAGAAGTCGAACTCGAGTGAAAGCTTGTCCGCATTTCTTCAATGCGCATGCGCGATATTTTACGCCATCCGGCCGCATATCTACGCCATCCTACGCAATCCTGGCAAGTTCTTCTGGTTGTATTACTATTCTAGGGCCGAAGGCCCCGAGCCCGATGAGGGTGCTAATCTCGGCATGCGTGCACACCATTTACACGCGAAATTACATCGAGATGAAAACCTGAAAGTAATTCTGTTTATATATATATATATATATATATATATATAAACAGAATTACTTTCACACAAATTTTCCTAGCTTCAGTTGCCTGAAGGTCGTCCACGGACGTGAAACTATAGTAGTAACAACAATCAATCTTTTGCTATTTATCCATATCTATATCTATATCTATATATATATATATATATATATATATATATATATATATATATATATATATATATATACATACATACATACATATATATATATATATATATATATATATATATATATATATATATATATACATACATACATACATACATACATACATATATATATATATATATATATATATATATATATATATATATATATATATATATACGGATAAATAGCTAAAGATTGATTGTTGTTACTACTTGTTACTAAATAAATGGCGGAGAAATCAATGCCAGAATTGAATGATACAGCTTCAAATGAACGATTACTTCAAGAACAGTACTCAAAGAAAATCTTAAGAAAGCTACAATCTGATGTCTGTTCAAAGTTGAGGTGTAGTGTTTGTCCAGAATATCGTTGTACATCACTTGGAATGTACGATGAACACTTGAAGTCAAAGAAACATTTAAGGAAAATGTTTAGGAAAGATTCAACGTCAGTATGGCATTGCAAAGCTTGTGAAATAACATTGCCAAATAATGAGGAATGGGTAGTGTCAAGCATTTAGCTGTTCAGGCCATCGACACCATAGTATTTTAGTTTTTGTAATAAGATATTATGAGAAACAGTATCGAATGCCTTTGCCAAATCGAGAAATACGACAAGATTCATCACGCCTTCGTCCATATTTAAATACCACTCATTGGTAGCATCCAATAGCTGTAAACGTAGAGTGTAATGAACGAAAACCTGACTGATATTTTGCCAATAATTTATGTTCAGTTAAATAACCATAAAGTTGGCCATATACAGCTTTTTCACAGATCTTAGACCGACAGACAGACAGACAGACAGACAGACAGACAGACAGACAGACAGACAGACAGACAGACAGACAGACAGACAGACAGACAGACAGACAGACAGACAGACAGACAGACAGACAGACAGACAGACAGACAGACAGACAGACAGACAGACAGACAGACAGACAGACAGACAGACAGACAGACAGACAGACAGACAGACAGACAGACAGACACACACACACACACACACACACACACAGACAGACAGACAGACAGACAGAGAGAGAGAGAGAGAGAGAGAAATATTTATTTGCATTCGGAGTTTCTTCAGTTTTTTACAAAACTGCTTTCCAAGAAAGCCGAAGATATTTAAAAAGTTTTTAAAAAGTTAATTTGAGGAAGCAAGTGATGAGAGAGATTTCTTAAAATTATTAAGACTAATTTCACATCTCATT
>OZ035999.1:10965013-10970013 GCA_964035015.1 Corallium rubrum
TACCTAATGGGTGATATTAATTGCAACTTGGCTCCGGCCTCTCAATTAGATAATAATGCCACCTTGCTTACGTCTATTGCTGATATTTACGGCCTTCAGCAACTAATTACCGATATGACTCGCTGCACAGAATCATCTTCAACTATGATTGATCTTATATTTACTAATCATCCTGAAAGGGTTGTTTGCTCCGGTGTCTCTCATGTCAGCATAAGTGATCATTTTCTTGTGTACGCTTACCGTAAACTATCTGTAAAACAACCCTCCAGGGGCCATAACACCGTAACCTACAGAAAATTTAAAAATTTTAACTCTGCAAATTTCCGCGCTGATATTTCTCAACAAAATTGGGATGATATTTCTCATTTCGATGACCCCAATGATATGTGGGCTGCTTGGAAAAGGCTATTTTTTGAATGTGTAGACAAACATGCCCCTTTACGAACTAAGCGCGTTCGCTCATGCAAATCGCCATGGATTACTCCACAATTGAAAAAGCGTTTGCATGAGCGAGATACACTCAAGCTAAAAGCAACGAGAACAAAAGATGCTAATGATTGGCAAAACTTTAAGAAGCTACGTAATATAATAAATAATGAAATTAAACAAGCAAAAGAATCGTACTACAAAGATGAATTAAATACGAATAAAGGCAATTCAAGGAACACTTGGCGGATTATAAATGAGCTTTTGTCTAAGAAACCAAATAGTTCTTCTGTAAACGAGATTATAATCAATGATACCTCTATTTATAATTCCAATGAGTTATCCGATGCCTTTAATGATCACTTTTCTAGTATTGGGACAAGGCTTGCAAGTCAGATACAAACTAATGAAAGTAGCCCATCCCATCTGGATTATTTAAATGGGACCGATAGTCAGTTTGAACTAAACACCACTTGTGTATCTAAAGTTTTTTCACTACTATCAAAACTATGTAAATCCAAGGCAACCGGTTTGGATAAAATATCAGCGAGACTCCTTCGTGAATCTGCTGATTTAATAGCAAATCATCTCTGCTCTATTTTCAATCGATCTATTGTTTCCGGTATTTTTCCCGATGAATGGAAATTATCTAAAGTGATCCCATTATTTAAACAGGGAGAACGTTCACATCTAAATAACTATCGTCCCATTTCTGTAATTCCAGTAGTGGCAAAAGTGTTTGAGAGAATCATTTATGATCAACTATATGGTTACCTTACAGAAAACAATTTAATATCAATTCACCAATCTGGTTTCAGATCACTACATTCCACTGTTACAGCATTGCTTGAAGCAACTGATAATTGGGCATATAACATTGATCAGGGTAATGTAAACGCAGTAGTGTTTCTTGATCTCAAAAAGGCGTTTGACACTGTCGATCATGATATCCTATTGTCTAAATTGAAAGAATTCGGCGTGTCTGGCATTGCATATGATTGGTTTCAATCATACCTACACTTTCGCAATCAACGCTGTTTCGTAAATGGTTCTCTCTCAGATTGTCGTCCACTAAGTTGTGGAATTCCACAGGGAACAATCCTAGGACCACTACTTTTCATTATATATATAAATGACTTGCCTAATTGTCTCAAATATTCACAACCAAGAATGTATGCTGATGACACGCACTTATCCTTTGCCAACAACAGCATTGAAAATATTGATCTTAAGCTTAATGAAGATCTGACAAGAGTTAATGATTGGCTCATTGCTAACAAACTAACTCTTAATACATCAAAAACAGAATTCATGCTGATTGGATCAAGGCAAAGGTTGAGTACACTTCAAAGTTCTCCGTCACTTGTCATTGGCAATACACCTATAAAACAAGTAAATTTTACAAAATCTCTAGGTGTTTATATTGATCAAAATCTTTCTTGGAATATCCATATTGAAAAATTATGTAAAAAAATAGCATCTGGTATCGGAGCATTGAAGCGATCAAGACCTTTTGTTCCCTACGAGACTCTACTCTCTATTTTTAACTCTTTAGTGCAACCGCACTTCGATTACTGCAGTACTGTTTGGGGAAACTGTAGTAAAACTTTGTCCACCAAACTTCAGAAACTCCAAAATCGTGCGGCTCGTGTTCTAACTTATTCAAGCTACGATGCCAACGCTGATATTATTATTAAAAATCTCGGCTGGAGAAAACTTAAATCACAACGTCAAATTCATAGAGCTACTATGGTCTATAAATCTCTCAATGGTCTTGCTCCCCATTATCTTCGAGAGAGATTTGTCGAGCGTAGTAGTATTACCAGTCGCTCATTGAGAGACATCGAGGGCAAACTCGCGATTCCTATGCCCCGCACAAATTTCATGAAAAACAGTTTTAGCTACTCAGGGGCGATACTTTGGAATAACTTACCCACTGAGTTGCGACAGGCCAACTCTCTTAGAACCTTCCGGTATGGCTGCAAGAAGTGCTCTTCAGCGTTTACTATTGACTAATGTAGATTCACACGGCACTCATGTAAAGCAGGTTTTTCTTTTCTATTTTCTATTAATTCAATTATAGTTTTTCCATAGACTGTAAATAATTGTAGTATATGTATTTATATAGTAGTCCTATTAAGTAGTGATTAATTTAATTTGTACAATTAGTTGCATGAAATAGTAAAGTAGGTTCATTTGTATTTTTATCCTGATGAGTAGTTCCGTGTATAAATAAAGTTATTATTATTATTATTATTATTATTATTATAATGATTGATACAGGGATATCATTTGAGGGAATGTTAGAATAGATCGCAATTCTCTGAGCATACGAAGACCCTTCAATACCTTTGGTATAATTATTTCATTTAAGTGATCTTCCCAAGTTAATTTTTCGTCAATAACAACTCCTAGTAATTTTGCTTTAGAGACCCGTCTTATAACTTCATGATTCATCTTTATCTTAGGATCACCCAGTAATTGCTTTAATCTATAATTAGAAGCTATGATGATAAACTCAGTTTTAGTTCCGTTTGCCGAAAGCCTGTTAGCATGAATCCAAATATTCAAATTCTCCATATCCTTATTAAGCAGGTTTTCAAGTTCTTCTACGGTGTCTGCAGTCGCAGTAATCTGAGTATCATCAGCATACATACCGGGAGCTGTGTGCTCTAAACAGTTGGGGAGATCGTTCACGTATACCAAAAATAGAAGAGGGCCTAGGGTAGATCCCTGTGGAACACCCGTTAACATGGGCCGAGACTGTGACAATGTATTATTAACCATGCAACGCTGTAATCTGTTACAGAGATAAGAGGAGAACCATTCCAATGATTTTCCTCCCACACCATATATGTTTAACTTTTTTAAAAGAATTGCATGGTCAACAGTGTCAAAAGCCTTACTCAAATCCACAAAAACAACTCCATTCATGAAACTATTGTCTATATTCTTAAACCACCTTTCGGTTGCTTGTAGTAGAGCAGTTAAGGTGGAGTGATTTGACCGGAATCCTGATTGGAACTTACTCAGTATACCATTTTCCGTCAAGTATGAATAAATTTGGTCAAAGACAAGTTTTTCAAATACCTTGGCCAGAATTGGTAGTACCGAGATTGGTCTGTAGTTGTTGGGATCATTTTTGATATTTCCCTTGTATATTGGAAAAATTTTAGCAATTTTCCAACTATCCGGAAATATGCCCGAACTTAAAGACTTGTTGAATATAGAATACAGCGGATCACTTATCACAGTTGCAGAATATTTCAATAGTTTTGCAGAAATTCCATCAATGCCACATGCTTTAGATACTAACAATTTAGATAACATAAGGTGAACTGCTGAAACAGGAATCTCAGTAAATTGGAAATTAGACATAGCAGGTTTAACAAAAGACTCAGGGGTTACCGACGTAGTTGGAACAGCTTCACTAATTTTAACACCTACTGACGAAAAATGATCGTTGAACGCGTTAGAAATGCTGTGCGAATCCGTGAGAATTGATTCGCCAACCTTCAACTCTGTCATACCAGTAATCTTGGACTTTCGTCCAAGTAGCAAGTTTATTGCCTTCCAAGTACGTCTAGTGTTCCCGTCATCATTGCTAACCTCTTCAGAAATATAATCTTTTTTAGCCTTTTGAATTGCAATGTTTACCTTATTTCTTGCAGCCTTATAGGCCACAGAAAAAGCACTTGAGGCATTCTTAATGGATTTCTTTTTTAAGTGATCCCTAGTGTTCATTAGTTTCTTAATGGACGGCGTAAGCCAAGGAGAAGGCTTATTTTTAACTCTCCTTTTCCTTAAAGGTGCGTGAATATCAAGCACCTCCAAGAATAGATTTTCCCAAGTGTATACCATGTCATTCGGATCATCACTTATATCCAACAAGTCCCACGGCACCTTATTGAGATCATGATTAAACAAATCAGGGTCAAAATTCTTCATATTTCGACTTTCTATGTATTTAGGGTTACTCTTAAATGTCGGAAACTTTCGTACTCCATAAATTAAATAATGATCACTAATTGCAGTTTCAATAACTCCTGATGCCGACATATTACTTGGCTCGTTCGTTATCAAATGATCGATCAAGGTCTTTGAATGACTGGTTACTCTGGTGTAATTTTTAATGAGTTGGCAGAATTGATAAGCTTCGTAAAGAAACCTTACTGGAGCGGACATGGAGTCCTTTGAATCAATTGCCAAATTACAATTAACATCACCTGCCAGTAAGGTTTCCTTACCCTCAGAATCAACAGATTTAAGGAAATTCTCAAAATCAGTAAAAAGACCGATCGGGGTATCAGGTGGTCTGTACCAAGTTGAAATAATAAATGATTTAACATTTGGTTTAGAAATTTCAATCGCTATCATTTCAAGGGAACCTGGTACAAGCTCTCTCCTGACAACATAGTTTACGTTTTCTCGGATGTACAGAGAGACTCCACCACCATTAATATTACGATCTTTCCTCTCTAATGTATAACCATTAATTCTAACAAGGCCATCAGTGATAGTAGAATCAAGCTTGGTTTCGTTGATAGCTAACACATCAAACTGATACTCAGTTA
>OZ035999.1:10982337-11129837 GCA_964035015.1 Corallium rubrum
AAAATTTTTTTTTCTCAAATAAGCTCCAAATGCATGCAAAATTATCGTTAAAGTGATGTTTGTGACCAACAACTAGCAAAACAACACATTTTGGAATGATTCCCTCAACTTTTCTATTTTGGCAGTTTTGCCTACTTCAAAATGTTGAAAAACGATTATCTCGCCAATCCGAGTGGAAAAAAGTTTTTTTCTAAAATAAACTCCAAATGCCAGATTATCGGTAAAGATGATATTTCTGACCAAAAGCTGGCAAGACGACACATTTGGAATGATTCCCTCAACTTTTCTTTCTCAAATAAATTCCAAATGCCAAATTATCGGTAAAAATTATGTTCCTGACCAAAAACTAGCAAAACAACACATTTGGAATGTTCCCTCAACTTTTCTATTTTGGCAGTTTTGCCACCTTCAAAATGTTGAAAAACGATATCTTGCCATTCTGAGTCGAAAAATTTTTTTTCTCAAATAAGCTCCAAATGAAAAATTATCGGACCAACAACTAGCAAAAGAACACATTTGGGAATGATTCCCTCAACTTTTCTATTTTGGCAGTTTTGCCTCCTTCAAAATGTTGAAAAACGATTATCTCGCCAATCCGAGTGGAAAAAAGTTTTTTTCTAAAATAAACTCCAAATGCCAAATTATCGGTAAAGATGATATTTCTGACCAAAAGCTGGCAAGACGACACATTTGGAATGATTCCCTCAACTTTTCTATTTTGGCAGTTTTGCCACCTTCAAAATGTTGAAAAACCACAACCTCGTCCCCAGGGCCATTTGTGGGGCTGGGCCAAGATGGCGGCCAAAAACAAAATGGCGGGAACAAATGGCCCTGGTGGAGGCTAGCTCAAAATGCGCAGTATATTGCGCATTTTATTAACTAGAACTCAGTTCTTTACACAGTAATTATACCTAATTACACCTAATTATTGCATGGTTTAAAATATAATTTCCCATGCCGTGTGCAGGAACAACCGACAAGGTCAAAATACAATTTAAAAAAAAAAATACAAAATCAAACCGTCTGATTTACGCCATAAGCTCTTGACCAATCAAAGGCTCAGATAGCCTAGCCTCCACCAGGGCCATTTGTTCCCGCCATCTTGGCCCAGTTCCCTACAAATGGCCCTGGGTACGAGGTTGGAAAAACCATTATCTCGCCATTCTGAGTCGAAAAAATTTTTTTCTCAAATAAGCTCCAAATGCAAAATTATTGTTAAAGTGATGTTTGTGACCAACAACTAGCAAAACAACACATTTTGGAATGATTCCCTCAACTTTTCTATTTTGGCAGTTTTGCCACCTTCAAAATGTTGAAAAACGATTATCTCGCCATTCTGAGTCGAAAAAAGTTTTTTTCTCAAATAAGCTCCAAATGCCAAATTATCCGTAAAAATGCTGATACTGACCAAAAACTAGCAAAACAATACATTTTGGAATGATTCCCTCAACTTTTCTATTTTGGCAGTTTTGCCACCTTCAAAATGTTGAAAAACGATTATCTCGCAATTATGAGTCGAAGAAAGTTTTTTTCTCAAATAAGCTCCAAATGCCAAATTATCGGTAAGAAATGATGTTTCTGACCAAAAACTAGCAAAACAAGACATTTGGAATGATTCCCTCAACTTTTCTATTTTGGCAGTTTTGCCACCTTCAAAATGTTGAAAAACGATTATCTCGCCATTCTGAGTCGAAAAATTTTTTTTCTCAAATAAGCTCCAAATGCAAAATTATCGTTAAAGTGATGTTTGTGAACAACAACTAGCAAAACAACACATTTTGGAATGATTCCCTCAACTTTTCTATTTTGGCAGTTTTGCCAACTTCAAAATGTTGAAAAACGATTATCTCGCCAAACCGAGTCGAAAAAAGTTTTTTTCGCAAATAAGCTCGAAATGCCAAATTATCCGTAAAAATGCTGATACTGACCAAAAACTAGCAAAACAACACATTTGGAATGATTCCCTGAACTTTTCTATTTTAACAGTTTTGCCACCTTCAAAATGTTGAAAAACGATTATCTCGCAATTATGAGTCGAAGAAAGTTTTTTTCTCAAATAAATTCCAAATGCCAAATTATCGGTAAAAATTATGTTCCTGACCAAAAACTAGCAAAACAATACATTTGGAATGATTCCCTCAACTTTTCTATTTTGGCAGTTTCGCCACCTTCAAAATGTTGAAAAACTATTATCTCGCCATTCTGAGTCGAAAAATTTTTTTTCTCAAATAAGCTCCAAATGAAAAATTATCGTTAAAGTGACCAACAACTAGCAAAACAACACATTTGGGAATGATTCCCTCAACTTTTCTATTTTGGCAGTTTTGCCTCCTTCAAAATGTTGAAAAACGATTATCTCGCCAATCCGAGTGGAAAAAAGTTTTTTTCTAAAATAAACTCCAAATGCCAAATTATCGGTAAAGATGATATTTCTGACCAAAAGCTGGCAAGACGACACATTTGGAATGATTCCCTCAACTTTTCTATTTTGGCAGTTTTGCCACCTTCAAAATGTTGAAAAACTATTATCTCGCCATTCTGAGTCGAAAAATTTTTTTTCTCAAATAAGCTCCAAATGCAAAATTATCGTTAAAGTGATGTTTGTGAACAACAACTAGCAAAACAACACATTTTGGAATGATTCCCTCAACTTTTCTATTTTGGCAGTTTTGCCAACTTCAAAATGTTGAAAAACGATTATCTCGCCAAACCGAGTCGAAAAAAGTTTTTTTCGCAAATAAGCTCGAAATGCCAAATTATCCGTAAAAATGCTGATACTGACCAAAAACTAGCAAAACAACACATTTGGAATGATTCCCTGAACTTTTCTATTTTAACAGTTTTGCCACCTTTAAAATGTTGAAAAACGATTACCTCGCAATTAGGAGTCGAAGAAGGTTTTTTTCTCAAATAAATTCCAAATGCCAAATTATCGGTAAAAATTATGTTCTTGACCAAAAACTAGCAAAGCAACACATTTGGAATGATTCCCTCAACTTTTCTATTTTGGCAGTTTTGCCACCTTCAAAATGTTGAAAAACGATTATCTCGCCATTCTGAGTCGAAAAATTTTTTTTCTCAAATAAGCTCCAAATGCCAAATTATCGGCAAAAATGATGTTTCTGACCAAAAACTAGCAAAACAACACATTTTGGAATGATTCCCTCAACTTTTCTATTTTGGCAGTTTTGCCACCTTCAAAATGTTGAAAAACGATTATCTCGCCATTCTGAGTCGAAAAAAGTTTTTTTCGCAAATAAGCTCGAAATGCCAAATTATCCGTAAAAATGCTGATACTGACCAAAAACTAGCAAAACAACACATTTGGAATGATTCCCTGAACTTTTCTATTTTAACAGTTTTGCCACCTTCAAAATGTTGAAAAACGATTATCTCGCAATTATGAGTCGAAGAAAGTTTTTTTCTCAAATAAACTCCAAATGCCAAATTATCGGCAAAAATGATGTTTCTGACCAAAAACTAGCAAAACAACACATTTGGAATGATTCCCTCAACTTTTCTATTTTGGCAGTTTTGCCACCTTCAAAATGTTGAAAAACGATTATCTCGCCATTCTGAGTCGAAAAATTTTTTTTCTCAAATAAGCTCCAAATGCCAAATTATCGTTAAAGTGATGTTTGTGACCAACAACTAGCAAAACAACACATTTGGGAATGATTCCCTCAACTTTTCTATTTTGGCAGTTTTGCCTCCTTCAAAATGTTGAAAAACGATTATCTCGCCAATCCGAGTGGAAAAAAGTTTTTTTCTAAAATAAACTCCAAATGCCAAATTATCGGTAAAGATGATATTTCTGACCAAAAGCTGGCAAGACGACACATTTGGAATGATTCCCTCAACTTTTCTATTTTGGCAGTTTTGCCACCTTCAAAATGTTGAAAAACTATTATCTCGCCATTCTGAGTCGAAAAATTTTTTTCTCAAATAAGCTCCAAATGCAAAATTATCGTTAAAAATGATGTTTGTGACCAACAACTAGCAAAACAACACATTTGGAATGATTCCCTCAACTTTTCTATTTTGGCAGTTTTGCCAACTTCAAAATGTTGAAAAACGATTATCTCGCCAAACCGAGTCGAAAAAAGTTTTTTTCGCAAATAAGCTCGAAATGCCAAATTATCCGTAAAAATGCTGATACTGACCAAAAACTAGCAAAACAACACATTTGGAATGATTCCCTCAACATTTCTATTTTGGAAGTTTTGCTATCTTCAAAATGTTGAAAAACGATTACCTCGCAATTAGGAGTCGAAGAAGGTTTTTTTCTCAAATAAATTCCAAATGCCAAATTATCGGTAAAAATTATGTTCTTGACCAAAAACTAGCAAAGCAACACATTTGGAATGATTCCCTCAACTTTTCTATTTTGGCAGTTTTGCCACCTTCAAAATGTTGAAAAACGATTATCTCGCCATTCTGAGTCGAAAATTTTTTTTTCTCAAATAAGCTCCAAATGCAAAATTATCGTTAAAGTGATGTTTGTGAACAACAACTAGCAAAACAACACATTTTGGAATGATTCCCTCAACTTTTCTATTTTGGCAGTTTTGCCACCTTCAAAATGTTGAAAAACGATTATCTCGCCATTCTGAGTCGAAAAAAGTTTTTTTCTCAAATAAGCTCCAAATGCCAAATTATCCGTAAAAATGCTGATACTGACCAAAAACTAGCAAAACAACACATTTGGAATGATTCCCTGAACTTTTCTATTTTAACAGTTTTGCCACCTTCAAAATGTTGAAAAACGATTATCTCGCAATTATGAGTCGAAGAAAGTTTTTTTCTCAAATAAATTCCAAATGCCAAATTATCGGTAAAAATTATGTTCCTGACCAAAAACTAGCAAAACAACACATTTGGAATGATTCCCTCAACTTTTCTATTTTGGCAGTTTTGCCACCTTCAAAATGTTGAAAAACGATTATCTCGCCATTCTGAGTCGAAAAATTTTTTTTCTCAAATAAGCTCCAAATGCCAAATTATCGGCAAAAATGATGTTTCTGACCAAAAACTAGCAAAACAACACATTTGGAATGATTCCCTCAACTTTTCTATTTTGGCAGTTTTGCCACCTTCAAAATGTTGAAAAACGATTATCTCGCCATTCTGAGTCGAAAAATTTTTTTTTCCCAAATGAAGAAAAACTAGCAAAACAACACATTTGGAATGATTCCCTCAACTTTTCTATTTTGGCAGTTTTGCCACCTTCAAAATGTTGAAAAACGATTATCTCGCCATTCTGAGTCCACAAACGTTTTTTCTCAAATAAGCTCCAAATGCCAAATAATCGGTAAAAATGATGTTCCTGACCAAAATCTAGCAAAACAACACATTTGGAATGATTCCCTCAACTTTTCTATTTTGGCAGTTTTGCCACCTTCAAAATGTTGAAAAACGATTATCTCGCCAATCCGAGTGGAAAAAAGTTTTTTTCTAAAATAAGCTCCAAATGCCAAATTATCGGCAAAAATGATGTTTCTGACCAAAAGCTGGCAAAACGACACATTTGGAATGATTCCCTCAACTTTTCTATTTTGGCAGTTTTGCCACCTTCAAAATGTTGAAAAACGATTATCTCGCCATTCTGAGTCGAAAAATTTTTTTTCAAGCTCCAAATGCAAAATTATTGTTAAAGTGATGTTTGTGAACAACAACTAGCAAAACAACACATTTTGGAATGATTCCCTCAACTTTTCTATTTTGGCAGTTTTGCCACCTTCAAAATGTTGAAAAACGATTATCTCGCCATCCTGATTCGAAAAATTTTTTTTCAAGATCCAAATGCAAAATTATCGTTAAAAATGATGTTTGTGACCAAAAACTAGCAAAACAACACATTTGGAATGATTCCCTCAACTTTTCTATTTTGGCAGTTTTGCCAACTTCAAAATGTTGAAAAACGATTATCTCGCCAAACCGAGTCGAAAAAAGTTTTTTTCGCAAATAAGCTCGAAATGCCAAATTATCCGTAAAAATGCTGATACTGACCAAAAACTAGCAAAACAACACATTTTGGAATGATTCCCTCAACTTTTCTATTTTGGCAGTTTGCCACCTTCAAAATGTTGAAAAACGAATATCTCGCCATTCTGAGTCGAAAAAAGTTTTTTTCTCAAAAAAGCTCCAAATATCAAATTATCGGTTAAAAATGATGTTTCTGACCAAAAACTAGCAAAACAACACATTTGGAATGATTCCCTCAACTTTTCTATTTTGGCAGTTTTGCCACCTTCAAAATGTTGAAAAACGATTATCTCGCCATTCTGAGTCGAAAAAAGTTTTTTTCTCAAATAAGCTCCAAATGCCAAATTATTCATTAAAATGATATTTCTGACCAAAAACTGGCAAAACAACACATTTGGAATGATTCCCTCAACTTTTCTATTTTGGCAGTTTTGCCACCTTCCAAATGTTGAAAAACAATGATCTCGACATTCTGAGTCGAAAAAAGTTTTGTTCCCAAATAAGCGCCAAATATCAAACTATGGGCAAAAATGATGTTTCTGACCAACAACTAGCATGACAACACATTTGGAATGATTCCCTCAACTTTTATATTTTAACAGTTTTGCCACCTTCATAATGTTGAAAAACGATTTTCTCGCAATTATGAGTCGAAGAAAGTTTTTTTCTTAATTAAATTCCAAATGCCAAATTATCGGTAAAAAGGATGTTTCTGACCAAAATCTAGAAAACAACACATTTGGAATGATTCCCTCTACTTTTCTATTTTGGCAGTTTTGCCACCTTCAAAATGTTGAAAAACGATTATCTCGCCATTCTGAGTCGAAAAAAGTTTTTTTCTCAAATAAGCTCCAAATATCAAATTATCGGTTAAAATGATGTTTCTGACCAAAAACTAGCAAAACAACTCATTTGGAATGATTCCCTCAACATTTCTATTTTGGAAGTTTTGCTATCTTCAAAATGTTGAAAAACGATTATCTCGCCATTCTGAGTCGAAAAAGGTTTTTTTCCCAAATAAGCCCCAAATGCCAAATTATCGGCAAAAATGATGTTTCTGACCAAAAACTAGCAAAACAACACATTTGGAATGATTCCCTCAACTTTTCTATTTTGGCAGTTTTGCCACCTTCAAAATGTTGAAAAACTATTATCTCGCCATTCTGAGTCGAAAAATTTTTTTTCTCAAATAAGCTCCAAATGCAAAATTATCGTTAAAGTGATGTTTGTGAACAACAACTAGCAAAACAACACATTTTGGAATGATTCCCTCAACTTTTCTATTTTGGCAGTTTTGCCAACTTCAAAATGTTGAAAAACGATTATCTCGCCAAACCGAGTCGAAAAAAGTTTTTTTCGCAAATAAGCTCGAAATGCCAAATTATCCGTAAAAATGCTGATACTGACCAAAAACTAGCAAAACAACACATTTGGAATGATTCCCTGAACTTTTCTATTTTAACAGTTTTGCCACCTTCAAAATGTTGAAAAACGATTATCTCGCAATTATGAGTCGAAGAAAGTTTTTTTCTCAAATAAATTCCAAATGCCAAATTATCGGTAAAAATTATGTTCCTGACCAAAAACTAGCAAAACAATACATTTGGAATGATTCCCTCAACTTTTCTATTTTGGCAGTTTTGCCACCTTCAAAATGTTGAAAAACTATTATCTCGCCATTCTGAGTCGAAAAATTTTTTTTCTCAAATAAGCTCCAAATGCAAAATTATCGTTAAAGTGATGTTTGTGAACAACAACTAGCAAAACAACACATTTTGGAATGATTCCCTCAACTTTTCTATTTTGGCAGTTTTGCCAACTTCAAAATGTTGAAAAACGATTATCTCGCCAAACCGAGTCGAAAAAAGTTTTTTTCGCAAATAAGCTCGCAAACAACACATTTGGAATGATTCCCTGAACTTTTCTATTTTAACAGTTTTGCCACCTTCAAAATGTTGAAAAACGATTACCTCGCAATTAGGAGTCGAAGAAGGTTTTTTTCTCAAATAAATTCCAAATGCCAAATTATCGGTAAAAATTATGTTCTTGACCAAAAACTAGCAAAACAACACATTTGGAATGATTCCCTCAACTTTTCTATTTTGGCAGTTTCGCCACCTTGAAAATGTTGAAAAACGATTATCTCGCCATTCTGAGTCGAAAAATTTTTTTTCTCAAATAAGCTCCAAATGCAAAATTATCGTTAAAGTGATGTTTGTGACCAACAACTAGCAAAACAACACATTTTGGAATGATTCCCTCAACTTTTCTATTTTAACAGTTTTGCCACCTTCAAAATGTTGAAAAACGATTTTCTCGCCATTCTGAGTCGAAAAATTTTTTTTCTCAAATAAGCTCCAAATGCCAAATTATCCGTAAAAATGCTGATACTGACCAAAAACTAGCAAAACAACACATTTGGAATGATTCCCTGAACTTTTCTATTTTAACAGTTTTGCCACCTTCAAAATGTTGAAAAACGATTATCTCGCAATTATGAGTCGAAGAAAGTTTTTTTCTCAAATAAATTCCAAATGCCAAATTATCGGTAAAAATTATGTTCCTGACCAAAAACTAGCAAAACAACACATTTGGAATGATTCCCTCAACTTTTCTATTTTGGCAGTTTTGTCACCTTCAAAATGTTGAAAAACGATTATCTCGCCATTCTGAGTCGAAAAAAGTTTTTTTCTCAAATAAGGACCAAATGCCAAATTATCGGCAAAAATGATGTTTCTGACCAAAAACTAGCAAAACAACACATTTGGAATGATTCCCTCAACTTTTCTATTTTGGAAGTTTTGCTACCTTCAAAATATTGAAAAACGATTATCTCGCCATTCTGAGTGGAAAAATTTTTTTTTCCCAAACTGAAGAAAAACTAGCAAAACAACACATTTGGAATGATTCCCTCAACCTTTCTATTTTGGCAGTTTTTCCACCTTCAAAATTATGAAAAACGATTATCTCGCCATTCTGAGTCCACAAAAGTTTTTTTCTCAAATAAGCTCCAAATGCCAAATAATCGGTAAAAATGATGTTCCTGACCAAAATCTAGCAAAAGAACACATTTGGAATGATTCCCTCAAATTTCTATTTCGGCAGTTTTGTCACCTTCAAAATGTTGAAAAACGACTATCTGGCCGCGTTCAGAGTCGAAAAAAGTTTTTTTCGTAAATAAGGTCGAAATGCCAAATTATCCATTAAAATGATGTTTCTGACCAAAAACTAGCAAAACAACACATTTAGAATGATTCCCTCATCTTTTCTATTTTGGCAGTTTTGCCACCTTCCAAATGTTGAAAAACGATTATCTCGACATTCTGAGTCGAAAAAAGTTTTGTTCCCAAATAAGCCCCAAATGTCAAACTATGGGCAAAATTGATGTTTCTGACCAAAAACTAGAAAAACAACACATTTGGAATGATTCCCTCAACTTTTCTATTTTTACA
This sequence comes from Corallium rubrum, assembly GCA_964035015.1. Lineage (NCBI taxonomy): Eukaryota > Metazoa > Cnidaria > Anthozoa > Scleralcyonacea > Coralliidae > Corallium > Corallium rubrum. The sequence goes on from OZ035999.1 coordinate 10,991,775, forward strand.
GTTTTGCCACCTTCAAAATGTTGAAAAACGATTATCTCGCAATATGAGTCGAAGAAAGTTTTTTTCTCAGTTAAACTCCAAATGCCAAATTATCGGTAAAAATGATGTTTGTGACCAACAGCTAGCAAAACAACACATTTTGGAATGATTCCCTCAACTTTTTTATTTTGGCAGTTTTGCCACCTTCGAAATGTTGAAAAATGATTATCTCGCCATTCTGAGTCGAAAAAAGTTTTTTTCTCAAATAATCCCCAAATGCCAAATTATCGGAAAAAAGATGTTTCTGACGAATAGCTAGCAAAACAACACATTTGGAATGATTCCCTCAACTTTTCTATTTTGGCAGTTTTGTCACCTTCCAAATGTCGAAAAACGATTATCTCGCCATTCTGAGTCGAGATATATTTTTTTCTAAAATAAGCTCCAAATGCCAAATTATCGGTAAAAATGATGTTTCTGACCAAAAGCTGGCAAGACGACACATTTGGAATGATTCCCTCAACTTTTCTATTTTGGCAGTTTTGCCACCTTCAAAATGTTGAAAAACGATATCTTGCCATTCTGAGTCGAAAAATTTTTTTTCTCAAATAAGCTCCAAATGAAAAATTATCGGACCAACAACTAGCAAAAGAACACATTTGGGAATGATTCCCTCAAATTTTCTATTTTGGCAGTTTTGTCACCTTCAAAATGTTGAAAAACGACTATCTCGCCGTTCAGAGTCGGAAAAAGTTTTTGTCGTAAATAAGGTCGAAATGCCAAATTATCCATTAAAAAGATGTTTCTGACCAAAAACTAGCAAAACAACACATTTGGAATGATTCCCTCAACTTTCCTTTTTTTACAGTTTTGCCACCTTCAAAATGTTGAAAAACCATTATCTCGCAATTATGAGTCGAAGAAAGTTTTTTTCTCAATTAAACTCCAAATGCTAAATTATCGGTAAAAATGATGTTTCTGACCAAAAACTAGCAAAACAATACATTTGGAATGATTCACTCAACTTTTCTATTTTGGCCGTTTTGCCACCTTCAAAATGTTGAAAAACGATTATCTCGCCATTCTGAGTGGAAAAAAGTTTTTTTCTCAAATAAGCTCAAAATGCCAAATAATCGGTAAAAATGATGTTGCTGACCAAAAACTAGCAAAACAACACATTTGGAATGATTCCCTCAACTTTTCTATTTTGGATGTTTTGCTACCTTCAAAATGTTGAAAAACGATTATCTCGCCATTCTGAGTCGAAAAAAGTTTTTTTCCCAAATAAGCCCCAAATGCCAAATTATCGGCAAAAATAATGTTTCTGACCAAAAACTAGCAAAACAACACATTTGGAATGATTCCCTCAACTTTTCTATTTTGGCAGTTTTGTCACCTTCAAAATGTTGAAAAACGATTATCTAGCCATTCTGAGTTGAAAAAAAGTTTTTTCTAAAATAAGCTCCAAATGCCAAATTATCGGTAAAAATGATGCTTCTGACCAAAAGCAGGCAGGACGACACATTTTGGAATGATTCCCTCAAATTTTCTATTTTGGCAGTTTTGCCACCTTCAAAATGTTGAAAAACGATTATCTCGCCATTCTGAGTCGAAAAAAGTTTTTTTCTCAAATAAGGTCGAAATGCCAAATAATTGGTAAAAATGATGTTTTTGACCAAAAACTAGCAAAAAAAAACATTTGGAATGATTCCCTCAACTTTTCTATTTTGGCAGTTTTGTCACCTTCAAAATGTCGAAAAACGATTATCTCGCCATTCTCAGTCGAAAAATATTTTTTTCTAAAATAAGCTCCAAATGCCAAATTATCTGTAAAAATGATGTTTTTGACCAAAAACTAGCAAAAAAAGACATTTGGAATGATTCCCTCAACTTTTCTATTTTGGCAGTTTTGTCACCTTCAAAATGTCGAAAAACGATTATCTCGCCATTCTCAGTCGAAAAATATTTTTTTCTAAAATAAGCTCCAAATGCCAAATTATCTGTAAAAATGATGTTTCTGACCAAAAGCTGGCAAGACGACACATTTGGAATGATTCGCTGAACTTTTCTATTTTGGCAGTTTTGCCACCTACAAAATGTTGAAAAACGATTATCTCGCCATTTTGAGTCGAAAAATTTTTTTTCTCAAATAAGCTCCAAATGCAAAATTATCGGCAAAAATGATGTTTCTGACCAAAAACTAGCAAAACAACACATTTGGAATGATTCCCTCAACTTTTCTATTTTGGCAGTTTTGCCACCTTCAAAATGTTGAAAAATGATTATCTCGCCATTCTGAGTCGAAAAATATTTTTTTCGCAAATAAGCCACAAATGCCAAATAACCGGCAAAAATGATGTTTCTGACGAAAAACTTGCAAAACAACACTTTGGAATGATTCCCTCAACTTTTCTATTTTGTCAGTTTTGCCACTTTCAAAATGTCGAAAAACGATTATCTCGCCATTCTGAGTCGAAAAAAGTTTTTTCTCAAGTAAGCTCCAAATGCCAAATTATCGGTAAAAATGATGCTTCTGACCAAAAGCGGGCAGGACGACACATTTTGGAATGATTCCCTCAAATTTTCTATTTTGGCAGTTTTGCCACCTTCAAAATGTTGAAAAACGATTATCCCGCCATTCTGAGTCGAAAAAAGTTTTTTTCTCAAATAAGGTTGAAATGCCAAATAATTGGTAAAAATGATGTTTTTGACCAAAAACTAGCAAAAAAAAAAACATTTGGAATGATTCCCTCAACTTTTCTATTTTGGCAGTTTTGCCACCTTCAAAATGTTGAAAAACGATTATCTCGCCATTCTGAGTCGAAAAAGTTTTTTTCTCAAATAAGCTCCAAATGCCAAATTATCGGTAAAAATGATGTTTCTGACCAAAAACTAGCAAAACAACACATTTGGAATGATTCCCTCAACTTTTCTATTTTGGCAGTTTTGCCACCTTCAAAATGTTGAAAAACGATTATCTCGCCATTCTGAGTCGAAAAAAGTTTTTTTCTAAAATAAGCTCCAAATGCCAAATTATCGGTAAAAATGATGTTTCTGACCAAAAACTGGCAAAACAACACATTTGGAATGATTCGCTGAACTTTTCTATTTTGGCAGTTTTGCCACCTACAAAATGTTGAAAAACGATTATCTCGCCATTTTGAGTCGAAAAATTTTTTTTCTCAAATAAGCTCCAAATGCAAAATTATCGGTAAATATGATGTTTGTGACCAACAGCTAGCAAAACAACACATTTTGGAATGATTCCCTCAACTTTTCTTTTTAGGCAATTTTGCCAGCTTCAAAATGTTGAAAAATGATTATCTCGCCATTCTGAGTCGAAAAATATTTTTTTCGCAAATAAGCCACAAATGCCAAATAACCGGCAAAAATGATGTTTCTGACGAAAAACTAGCAAAACAACACTTTGGAATGATTCCCTCAACTTTTCTATTTTGTCAGTTTTGCCACCTTCAAAATGTCGAAAAACGATTATCTCGCCATTCTGAGTCGAAAAAAGTTTTTTCTCAAGTAAGCTCCAAATGCCAAATTATCGGTAAAAATGATGCTTCTGACCAAAAGCGGGCAGGACGACACATTTTGGAATGATTCCCTCAAATTTTCTATTTTGGCAGTTTTGCCACCTTCAAAATGTTGAAAAACGATTATCCCGCCATTCTGAGTCGAAAAAAGTTTTTTTCTCAAATAAGGTTGAAATGCCAAATAATTGGTAAAAATGATGTTTTTGACCAAAAACTAGCAAAAAAAACCATTTGGAATGATTCCCTCAACTTTTCTATTTTGGCAGTTTTGTTACCTTCAAAATGTCGAAAAACGATTATCTCGCCATTCTCAGTCGAAAAATTTTTTTTTCTAAAATAAGCTCCAAATGCCAATTTATCGGCAAAAATGATATTTCTGATCACAAACTAGCAAAACAACACATTTGGAATGATTCTCTCAACTTTTCTATTTTGGCAGTTTTGTCACCTTTAAAATGTCGAAAAACGATTATCTCGCCATTCTCAGTCGAAAAATATTTTTTTCTAAAATAAGCTCCAAATGCCAAATTATCTTTAAAAATGATGTTTCTGACCAAAAGCTGGCAAGACGACACATTTGGAATGATTCGCTGAACTTTTCTATTTTGGCAGTTTTGCCACCTACAAAATGTTGAAAAACGATTATCTCGCCATTTTGAGTCGAAAAATTTTTTTTCTCAAATAAGCTCCAAATGCAAAATTATCGGTAAATATGATGTTTGTGACCAACAGCTAGCAAAACAACACATTTTGGAATGATTCCCTCAACTTTTCTTTTTAGGCAATTTTGCCACCTTCAAAATGTTGAAAAATGATTATCTCGCCATTCTGAGTCGAAAAAAGTTTTTTCTCAAATAAGCTCCAAATGCCAAATTATCGGCAAAAATGATGTTTCTGACCAAAAACTAGCAAAACAACACATTTGGAATGATTCCCTCAACTTTTCTATTTTGGCAGTTTTGCCACCTTCAAAATGTTGAAAAACGATTATCTCGCCATTCTGAGTCGAAAAATTTTTTTTCTAAATAAGCTCCAAATGCCAAATTATCGGTAAAAATGATGTTTCTGACCAAAACTAGCAAAACAACACATTTGGAATGATTCCCTCAACTTTTCTATTTTGGCAGTTTTGCCACCTTCAAAATGTTGAAAAACGATTATCTCGCCATTCTGAGTCGAAAAAGTTTTTTTCTAAATAAGCTCCAAATGCCAAATTATCGGTAAAAATGATATTTCTGACCAAAAACTGGCAAAACAACACATTTGGAATGATTCCCTCAACTTTTCTATTTTGGCAGTTTTGCCACCTTCCAAATGTTGAAAAACAATGATCTCGACATTCTGAGTCGAAAAAAGTTTTGTTCCCAAATAAGCGCCAAATATCAAACTATGGGCAAAAATGATGTTTCTGACCAACAACTTGCATGACAACACATTTGGAATGATTCCCTCAACTTTTATATTTTAACAGTTTTGCCACCTTCATAATGTTGAAAAACGATTTTCTCGCAATTATGAGTCGAAGAAAGTTTTTTTCTTAATTAAATTCCAAATGCCAAATTATCGGTAAAAAGGATGTTTCTGACCAAAATCTAGAAAACAACACATTTGGAATGATTCCCTCTAATTTTCTATTTTGGCAGTTTTGCCACCTTCAAAATGTTGAAAAACGATCATCTCGCTATTCTTAGTCGAAAAAAGTTTTTTTCTCAAATAAGCTCCAAATATCAAATTATCGGTTAAAATGATGTTTCTGACCAAAAACTAGCAAAACAACTCATTTGGAATGATTCCCTCAACTTTTCTATTTTGGCAGTTTTGCCACCTTCAAAATGTTGAAAAACGATTATCTCGCCATTCTGAGTCGAAAAAAGTTTTTTTCTCAAATAAGCTCCAAATATCAAATTATTGGTAAAAATGATGTTTGTGACCAACAACTAGCAAAACAACACATTTTGGAATGATTCCCTCAACTTTTCTATTTTGGCAGTTTTGCCACCTTCAAAATGTTGAAAAACGATTATCTCGCCATTCTGAGTCGAAAAAAGTTTTTTTCTCAAATAAGGTCCAAATGCCAAATAATTGGTAAAAATGATGTTTTTGACCAAAAACTAGCAAAACAACACATTTGGAATGATTCCCTCAACTTTTCTATTTTGGCAGTTTTGTCACCTTCAAAATGTTGAAAAACGATTATCTAGCCATTCTGAGTTGAAAAAAAGTTTTTTCTAAAATAAGCTCCAAATGCCAAATTATCGGCAAAAATGATGTTTCTGACCAAAATCTGGCAAAACGACACATTTGGAATGATTCCCTCAACTTTTCTATTTTGGCAGTTTTGCAACCTTCAAAATGTTGAAAAACGATTATCTCGCCATCCTGATTCGAAAATTTTTTTTTCAAGCTCCAAATGCAAAATTATCGTTAAAAATGATGTTTGTGACCAACAACTAGCAAAACAACACATTTTGGAAAGATTCCCTCAACTTTTCTATTTTGGCAGTTTTGCCACCTTCAAAATGTTGAAAAACGATTATCTCGCCATTCTGAGTCGAAAAAGGTTTTTTTCTCAAATAAGCCCCAAATGCCAAATTATCGGCAAAAATGATGTTTCTGACCAAAAACTAGAAAAACAACACATTTGGAATGATTCCCTCAACTTTTCTATTTTGGCAGTTTGTCACATTCAAAATGTTGAAAAACGATTATCTCGACATTTTGAGTCGAAAAAATTTTTTTTCTAAAATAAGCTCCAAGTGCCAAATTATCGGTAAAAATGATGTTTCTGACCAAAAGCATCCAAGACGACACATTTGGAATGATTCCCTCAACTTTTCTATTTTGGCAGTTTTGCCACCTTCAAAATGTTGAAAAACGATTATCTCGCCAATCCGAGTGGAAAAAAGTTTTTCTCTAAAATAAACTCCAAATGCCAAATTATCGGTAAAGATGATATTTCTGACCAAAAGCCGGCAAGACGGCACATTTGGAATGATTCCCTCAACTTTTCTATTTTGGCTGTTTTGCCGCCTTGAAAATGTTGAAAAACTATTATCTCGCCATTCTGAGTCGAAAAATTTTTTTTCTCAAATAAGCTCCAAATGCAAAATTATCGGTAAATATGATGTTTGTGACCAACAGCTAGCAAAACAACACATTTTGGAATGATTCCCTCAACTTTTCTTTTTAGGCAATTTTGCCACCTTCAAAATGTTGAAAAATGATTATCTCGCCATTCTGAGTCGAAAAAAGTTTTTTTCCCAAATAAGCCACAAATGCCAAATAACCGGCAAAAATGATGTTTCTGACGAAAAACTAGCAAAACAACACTTTGGAATGATTCCCTCAACTTTTCTATTTTGTCAGTTTTGCCACCTTCCAAATGTTGAAAAACGATTATCTCGACATTCTGAGTCGAAAAAAGTTTTGTTCCCAAATAAGCCCCAAATGTCAAACTATGGGCAAAATTGATGTTTCTGACCAAAAACTAGAAAAACAACACATTTGGAATGATTCCCTCAACTTTTCTATTTTTACAGTATTGCCACCTTCAAAATGTTGAAAAATTATTATCTCGCCATTATGAGTCGAAGATAGTTTTTTTCTCAAATAAACTCCAAATGCCAAGTTATCGGTAAAAATGATGTTTGTGACCAACAACTAGCAAAACAACACATTTTGGAATGATTCCCTCAACTTTTTTATTTTGGCAGTTTTGCCACCTTCGAAATGTTGAAAAATGATTATCTCGCCATTCTGAGTCGAAAAAAGTTTTTTTCTCAAATAATCCCCAAATGCCAAATTATCGGAAAAAAGATGTTTCTGACGAATAGCTAGCAAAACAATACATTTGGAATGATTCCCTCAACTTTTCTATTTTGGCAGTTTTGTCACCTTCCAAATGTTGAAAAACGATTATCTCGCCATTCTGAGTCGAAAAAAAGTTTTTTCTAAAATAAGCTCCAAATGCCAAATTATCGGTAAAAATGATGTTTCTGACCAAAAGCTGGCAAGACGACACATTTGGAATGATTCCCTCAACTTTTCTATTTTGGCAGTTTTGCCACCTTCAAAATGTTGAAAAACGATTATCTTGCCATTCTGAGTCGAAAAATTTTTTTTCTCAAATAAGCTCCAAATGAAAAATTATCGGACCAACAACTAGCAAAAGAACACATTTTGGAATGATTCCCTCAAATTTTCTATTTTGGCAGTTTTGTCACCTTCAAAATGTTGAAAAACGACTATCTCGCCGTTCAGAGTCGGAAAAAGTTTTTGTCGTAAATAAGGTCGAAATGCCAAATTATCCATTAAAAAGATGTTTCTGACCAAAAACTAGCAAAACAACACATTTGGAATGATTCCCTCAACTTTTCTATTTTTTCAGTTTTGCCACCTTCAAAATGTTGAAAAACGATTATCTCGCAATTATGAGTCGAAGAAAGTTTTTTTCTCAATTAAACTCCAAATGCTAAATTATCGGTAAAAATGATGTTTCTGACCAAAAACTAGCAAAACAATACATTTGGAATGATTCCCTCAACTTTTCTATTTTGGCAGTTTTGCCACCTTCAAAATGTTGAAAAACGATTATCTCGCCATTCTGAGTCGAAAAAAGTTTTTTTCTCAAATAAGCTCCAAATGCCAAATTATCGGTAAAAATGATGTTTCTGACCAAAAACTAGCAAAACAACACATTTGGAATGATTCCCTCAACTTTTCTATTTTGGAAGTTTTGCTACCTTCAAAATGTTGAAAAACGATTATCTCGCCATTCTGAGTCGAAAAAAGTTTTTTTCCCAAATAAGCCCCAAATACCAAATTATCGGCAAAAATAATGTTTCTGACCAAAAACTAGCAAAACAACACATTTGGAATGATTCCCTCAACTTTTCTATTTTGGCAGTTTTGTCACCTTCAAAATGTTGAAAAACGCTTATCTCGCCATTCTGAGTCGAAAAAAGTTTTGTTCTCAAATAAGTCGAAATGCCAAATAATTGGTAAAAATGATGTTTTTGACCAAAAACTAGCAAAAAAAAACATTTGGAATGATTCCCTCAACTTTTCTATTTTGGCAGTTTTGTCACCTTCAAAATGTCGAAAAACGATTATCTCGCCATTCTCAGTCGAAAAATATTTTTTTCTAAAATAAGCTCCAAATGCCAAATTATCTGTAAAAATGATGTTTCTGACCAAAAGCTGGCAAGACGACACATTTGGAATGATTCGCTGAACTTTTCTATTTTGGCAGTTTTGCCACCTACAAAATGTTGAAAAACGATTATCTCGCCATTTTGAGTCGAAAAATTTTTTTTCTCAAATAAGCTCCAAATGCAAAATTATCGGTAAATATGATGTTTGTGACCAACAGCTAGCAAAACAACACATTTTGGAATGATTCCCTCAACTTTTCTTTTTAGGCAATTTTGCCACCTTCAAAATGTTGAAAAATGATTATCTCGCCATTCTGAGTCGAAAAAAGTTTTTTTCCCAAATAAGCCACAAATGCCAAATAACCGGCAAAAATGATGTTTCTGACGAAAAACTAGCAAAACAACACTTTGGAATGATTCCCTCAACTTTTCTATTTTGTCAGTTTTGCCACCTTCAAAATGTCGAAAAACGATTATCTCGCCATTCTGAGTCGAAAAATTTTTTTTCTTAAATAAGCTCCAAATGCCAAATTATCTGTAAAAATGATGTTCCTTACGAAAATCTAGCAAAACAACACATTTGGAATGATTCCGTCAACTTTTCTATTTTGGCAGTTTGTCACCTTCAAAATGTTGAAAAACGACTATCTCGCCGTTCAGAGTCGAAAAAAGTTTTTTTCGTAAATAAGGTCGAAATGCCAAATTATTCATTAAAATGATATTTCTGACCAAAAACTGGCAAAACAACACATTTGGAATGATTCCCTCAACTTTTCTATTTTGGCAGTTTTGCCACCTTCCAAATGTTGAAAAACAATGATCTCGACATTCTGAGTCGAAAAAAGTTTTGTTCCCAAATAAGCGCCAAATATCAAACTATGGGCAAAAATGATGTTTCTGACCAACAACTAGCATGACAACACATTTGGAATGATTCCCTCAACTTTTATATTTTAACAGTTTTGCCACCTTCATAATGTTGAAAAACGATTTTCTCGCAATTATGAGTCGAAGAAAGTTTTTTTCTTAATTAAATTCCAAATGCCAAATTATCGGTAAAAAGGATGTTTCTGACCAAAATCTAGAAAACAACACATTTGGAATGATTCCCTCTACTTTTCTATTTTGGCAGTTTTGCCACCTTCAAAATGTTGAAAAACGATCATCTCGCTATTCTGAGTCGAAAAAAGTTTTTTTCTCAAATAAGCTCCAAATATCAAATTATCGGTAAAAATGATGTTTCTAACCAAAAACTAGCAAAACAACTCATTTGGAATGATTCCCTCAACTTTTCTATTTTGGAAGTTTTGCTATCTTCAAAATGTTGAAAAACGATTATCTCGCCATTCTCAGTCGAAAAAAGTTTTTTTCCCATATAAGCCCCAAATACCAAATTATCGGCAAAAATAATGTTTCTGACCAAAAACTAGCAAAACAACACATTTGGAATGATTCCCTCAACTTTTCTATTTTGGCAGTTTTGTCACCTTCAAAATGTTGAAAAACGCTTATCTCGCCATTCTGAGTCGAAAAAAGTTTTTTCTCAAGTAAGCTCCAAATGCCAAATTATCGGTAAAAATGATGCTTCTGACCAAAAGCAGGCAGGACGACACATTTTGGAATGATTCCCTCAAATTTTCTATTTTGGCAGTTTTGCCACCTTCAAAATGTTGAAAAACGATTATCTCGCCATTCTGAGTCGAAAAAAGTTTTTTTCTCAAATAAGGTCGAAATGCCAAATAATTGGTAAAAATGATGTTTTTGACCAAAAAAGAGCAAAAAAAAACATTTGGAATGATTCCCTCAACTTTTCTATTTTGGCAGTTTTTTCACCTTCAAAATGTCGAAAAACGATTATCTCGCCATTCTCAGTCGAAAAATATTTTTTTCTAAAATAAGCTCTAAATGCCAAATTATCTGTAAAAATGATGTTTCTGACCAAAAGCTGGCAAGACGACACATTTGGAATGATTCGCTGAACTTTTCTATTTTGTCAGTTTTGCCACCTTCAAAATGTCGAAAAACGATTTTCTCGCCATTCTGAGTCGAAAAATTTTTTTTCTTAAATAAGCTCCAAATGCAAAATTATCGGTAAAAATGATGTTCCTTACGAAAATCTAGCAAAACAACACATTTGGAATGATTCCGTCAACTTTTCTATTTTGGCAGTTTGTCACCTTCAAAATGTTGAAAAACGACTATCTCGCCGTTCAGAGTCGAAAAAAGTTTTTTTCGTAAATAAGGTCGAAATGCCAAATTATTCATTAAAATGATATTTCTGACCAAAAACTGGCAAAACAACACATTTGGAATGATTCCCTCAACTTTTCTATTTTGGCAGTTTTTTCACCTTCAAAATGTTGAAAAACGATTATCTCGCCATTCTGAGTCGAAAAATTTTTTTTTCTAAAATAAGCTCCAAATGCCAAATTATCGGTAAAAATGATGTTTCTGACCAAAAGCTGGCAAGACGACACATTTGGAATGATTCCCTCAACTTTTCTATTTTGGCAGTTTTGCCACCTTCAAAATGTTGAAAAACGATTATCTCGCCATTCTGAGTCGAAAAAAGTTTTTTTCTCAAATAAGCTCCAAATATCAAATTATTGGTAAAAATGATGTTTATGACCAAAAACTAGCAAAACAACACATTTTGGAATGATTCCCTCAACTTTTCTATTTTGGCAGTTTTGCCACCTTCAAAATGTTGAAAAACGATTATCTCGCCATTCTGAGTCGAAAAAAGTTTTTTTCTCAAATAAGGTCCAAATGCCAAATAATTGGTAAAAATGATGTTTTTGACCGAAAACTAGCAAAACAACACATTTGGAATGATTCCCTCAACTTTTCTATTTTGGCAGTTTTGTCACCTTCAAAATGTCGAAAAACGGTTATCTCGCCATTCTGAGTCGAAAAATATTTTTTTCTAAAATAAGCTCTAAATGCCAAATTATCGGTAAAAATTATGTTTCTGACGAAAAGCTGGCAAGACGACACATTTGGAATGATTCCCTCAACTTTTCTATTTTTGCAGTTTTGCCACCTTCAAAATATTGAAAAACACGATTATCCCAATCATGTCACAGGCGTGAGTCATGCGTGAGTCATGCGTGAGCATGGTGCGTGGGTCACGCTGAATATTAATGAGGCGGCATCCCTTTGTTACGGGGGATGGGTGTGGGGGGGGGGGGGAGTCATCTACTAGCGTTTTTCAACATTTCGAAGGTGGCCAAACTGTCTAGGGAATCATTCCAAAGTGTTGTTTTGCTAGTCTTTGGTGAGAAACACCATTTTTAACTCTAATTTGGCATTTACTTGCAGCTTATTTGAGAAAAAATCTTTCTTCGACTCAGAATGGCGAGATAAGCTTATTTCAACATTTTGAACGTGGGAAAACTGCCAAAATATAAAAGTTGAGGGAATAATTCCAAATGTGTTATTTTGGAAGTTTTTGTTCAGAAGCATCATTTTATCGATAATTTGGCATTAGGAGATGAGACTGAGAATGGCGAAATAAGCGTTTTTCAACATTTTGAAGGTTTCAAAACTGCCAAAATAGAAAAGTTGGGGGAATCACTCCAAATCTGTTGTTTTGCTAGCTTTTGGTCAGAAATATCATTTTTACCGATAATTTGGCATTTAATTGCAGCTTATTTGAGAAAAAAACTTTATTGGACTAAGAATGGCGAGATAAGCCTTTTTCAATATTCTGAACGTAGCAAAGCTGCGAAAATAGAAAATTTGAGGGATTCATTCCAAATGTGTTGTTTTGCTAGTTTTTTGTCCGAAACATCATTTTTACCGATAATTTGGCATTTGGAGCTTATTTGAGGAAAAAACTTTTTTCGACTCAGAATGGCGAGGTAAGCGTTTTTCAACATTTTGAACATGGCAAAACTGCCAAAATAGAAAAATTGCGGGAATCATTCCAAATGTGTCGTTTTGCTATTTTTTGGTCTGAAACATCATTTTTACCGATAATTTGGCATTTAGATGTCACTTGAGAAAAAAACTTTTTTCGACTCAGAATTGCTAGACAAGCGTTTTTCAACATTTTGAATGTGGCAAAACTGCCAAATTAGAAACGTTTAGCGAATCATCCAATATTTGTTGTTTTGCCAGTTTTTAGTCAGAACCGTCATCTTTACCAATAATTTGGCATTTGGAGCTTATTTGAGAAAAAACTTTTTTCGACTCAGAAAGTGGAGATAAGCGTTCTTCAACATTTTGAACGTGGCAAAACCCCAAAAATAGAAAAGTCGAGGGAATCATTCCAAATGCGTATTTTTCCTAATTTTTCGTGAGAAACATCATTTTTACCCCTAATTTGGAATGTGGAGGTTCTGAGAAAAAAACTTTTTTCGACTCAGAATGGCGAGATAATCGTTTTTCAACATTTTGAAGGTGGCAAACTGCCAAAATAGAGAAGTTGAGGAAATAATTCCAAATGTGTTGTTTGCTTGTTTTTTGGTCAGAAACACCATTTTCCCCGACAATATGCAATTTGGAGCTTTTTTGAAAAAAAATCGTTTTTCGACTCACAATGGCTAGATAAGCGTTTTCCAACATTTTGAACATGGCAAAACTGCCAAAATAGAAAAATTGCGGGAATCATTCCAAATGTGTCGTTTTGCTATTTTTTGGTCTGAAACATCATTTTTACCGATAATTTGGCATTTAGATGTCACTTGAGAAAAAAACTTTTTTCGACTCAGAATTGCTAGACAAGCGTTTTTCAACATTTTGAATGTGGCAAAACTGCCAAATTAGAAACGTTTAGGGAATCATCCAATATTTGTTGTTTTGCCAGTTTTTGGTCAGAACCGTCATCTTTACCAATAATTTGGCATTTGGAGCTTATTTGAGAAAAAACTTTTTTCGACTCAGAAAGGGAGATAAGCGTTCTTCAACATTTTGAACGTGGCAAAACCCCAAAAATAGAAAAGTCGAGGGAATCATTCCAAATGTGTATTTTTCCTAATTTTTCGTGAGAAACATCATTTTTACCCCTAATTTGGAATGTGGAGGTTCTGAGAAAAAATTTTTCGACTCAGAATGGCGAGATTCGTTTTTCGACTCAGAATGGCGAGATAATCGTTTTTCAACATTTTGAAGTTGGCAGAACTGTCAAAGTACAATAGTTGAGGGGATCATTCCAAATGTGCTGTTTTGCTTCTTTGTGGTCAGAAAGATCATTTTCACCAATAATTTGGCATTTCGAGCTTATTTGAGACAAAAACTTTTTTCGACTAGAATGGCGACATAAGCGTTTTTCAACATTTTGAAGGTGGCAAAACTGCCAAAATAGAAAAGTTGAGGGTATCCTTCCAAATGTGTTGTTTTGCTAATCTTTGGTCAGAAATATCATTTTTACCGCTAATTTGGCATTTGGGGCTTATTTGAGAAAAAAACTTTTTTCGACTCAGAATGGCGAGATAAGCGTTTTTCAACAGTTTATAGGTGGTAAAACTGCCAAAATAGAAAAGTTGAGGGATTCATTCCAAATGTGTTGTTTTGCTAGTTTTTTGTCAGTAATAATATACATGACAAAATTACTGCATCCTGATTGGTCGAGAGGAGTGCAATTTCAATGTAATACAGTGCAGAAAAGGTGTAATACAGTGCAGAAAAATGAAATACAGTGCAAATTTCAATGTGTATTAAGCATTCTGATTGGCTAATAAACAACCGGAAACTACAGGAAAGCCAATGAAATGCTTATGCGGATTTTGAAGGATGGTTTTTCCTTCACGAGAAAATCCAATATGGCGACCAAAACATAAAGTTGTCGAAGAACATTTCGATGAAATGCAGAGTGAATTTTGCTTTAATATTGTCATAAAAGTCCCTGCAAGAAGACTAGAAGAGGTTAGATGCTATGAGTAAAACTTTTGACGTATTTAGTAAACAAAATGAGGGCAGTTTTCAACCATTAAAGCTTCGAGAAGTGTAGCAATGTGTGGTATGTAACTTCGTAGCTGGAAGAACATTTTGTCAAACATTTTCATGTATATTATTAATAAGTAATAGCATGGTTTCGAGTGCAATTTTGAAAAAACACGGACTCGTGAGTTTTTCAAAGACCTCAAATAGCACTCGTCCTTCGGACTCGTGCAATTTTGATAGTCTTTGAAAAACTCACTCGTGCATGTTTTTTCCTAATTGCACTCGAAACCATGCTATTACCTATACAAACATCATTTTTACCGATAATTTGGCATTTGGAGATTATTTGAGAAAAAAACTTTTCTCTACTCAGAATGGCGAGATAAGCGTTTTTCAACATTCTGAACTTAGCAAACCTGAAAAAAATTGAAAAGTTGAGGGAATCATTCCAAATGTGATGTTTTGCTAATTTTTGGTCAGAAATATCATTTTTACCGTTAATTTGGCATTTGGAGCTTATTTGAGAAAAAAAAATTTTTTCGACTCAGAATGGCGAGATAAGCGTTTTTCAACATTTTGAAGGTGGCAAAACGGCAAAAATAGAAAACTTGAGGGAATCATTCCAAATGTGTTGTTTTGGTAGTCTTTCCCCAGAAACATGATTTTTATCGCTAATTTGGCGTTTATTTGGAGCTTATCTGAGAAAAAAACTTTATTGGACTCAGAATGGCGAGATAAGCGTTTTTCAACATTTTGAACGTGGAAAAGCAACCAAAATTGAAAAGTTGAGGGAATCATTGTAAATGTGTCGTTTTGCAAGTTTTTGGTCAGAAACATCATTTTTACCGATAATTTAGAATTTGGAGCATATTTGAGAAAAAAACTTTTTTGAACTCAGAATGGCGAGATAAGCGTTTTTCAACATTTTGAAAGTGGCAAAACTGCGAAAATAGAAAACTTGAGTGAATCATTCCAAATGTGTTGTTTTTCTAGTCATTGGTCAGAAACATCATTTTTAACGCTAAATTTGGCATTTGTTTGGAGCTTATTTGAGAAAAAAACTTTATTGGACTCAGAATGGCGAGATAAGCGTTTTTCAAAATTATGAACGTGGCAAAACTGCCAAAATAGAAAAGTCGAGGAAATTATTCCAAATGTGTTATTTTGCTACCTTTTGGTCAGAAACATTTTTACCGATAATTTGGCATTGGGGCTTATTTGAGAAAAAAACTTTTTTCGACTCAGAATGGCGAGATAAGCGATTTTCGACATTTTGAACCGGGCCAAACAACCAAAATTGAAAAGTTGGAATGATTCACACAACTTTTCTATTTTGGCAGTTTTGCCGCGTTCAAACTGTTGAAAAACGCTAATCTCGCCATTTTTAGTTGAAAAAAGTTTTTTTCTCAAATAAGCTCCAAATGCCAAATTATCGGTAAAAATGAAGTTGCTGACCAAAAACTAGAAAAACAACACATTTGGAATGATTCCCTCAACTTTTCTATTTTGGCAGTTTTGCCACCTTCAAAATTTTGAAAAACGATTATCTCGCCATTCTGAGTCGAAAAAACTTTTTTTCTCAAATTAGCTCCAAATGCCAAATAATCGGTAAAAATGCTGTTACTGACCAAAAAGGAGCAAAACAACACATTTGGAATGATTCCCTCAACTTTTCTATTTTAACAGTTTTGCCACCTTCAAAATGTTGAAAAACTATTATCTCGCCATTCTGAGTCGAAAAAAGTTTTTTTCTCAAATAAGCTCCAAATGCCAAATTATCGGCAAAAATGATGTTTCTGACCAAAAACTAGCAAAACAACACATTTGGAATGATTCCCTCAACATTTCTATTTTGGAAGTTTTGCTATCTTCAAAATGTTGAAAAACGATTATCTCGCCATTCTGAGTCGAAAAAAGTTTTTTTCTCAAATAAGCTCCAAATGCCAAATTATCGGCAAAAATGATGTTTCTGACCAAAAACTAGCAAAACAACACATTTGGAATGATTCCCTCAACTTTTCTATTTTGGCAGTTTTGTCACCTTCAAAATGTTGAAAAACGATTATCTAGCCATTCTGAGTTGAAAAAATTTTTTTTCTAAAATAAGCTCCAAATGCCAAATTATCGGTAAAAATGATGTTTCTGACCAAAAGCTGGCAAGACGACACATTTGGAATGATTCCCTCAACTTTTCTATTTTGGCAGTTTTGCCACCTTCAAAATGTTGAAAAACGATATCTCGCCATTCTGAGTCGAAAAATTTTTTTTTCTCAAGCTCCAAATGCAAAATTATCGGTAAAAATGATGTTTGTGACCAACAACTAGCAAAACAACACATTTTGGAATGATTCCCTCAACTTTTCTATTTTGGCAGTTTTGCACTTTCAAAATGTTGAAAAACGATTATCTCGCCATTCTGAGTCGAAAAAAGTTTTTTTCGCAAATAAGCTCGAAATGCCAAATTATTCGTAAACATGATGTTTCTGACCAAAAACTAGCAAAACAACACATTTGGAATGATTCCCTCAACTTTTCTATTTTGGCGGTTTTGCCACCTTCCAAATGTTGAAAAACGATTATCTCGCCATTCTGAGTCGAAAAAGGTTTTTTTCTCAAATAAGCTCCAATGCCAAGTTAAGAGACTTTCCAAGGAGCCTGAGACGAATGAAGGACGCGACGCTGTTTCTCTATGGTAACACTGTTAATGACCTTCTCGTTCTTTTCATGACTTCTTAAAGCGATTCCTCATTCTATCTTCCTACAATTTCCTCACTTATAAAGAAGGGTATGCTTTGAAATCTGCAGTTATTACCCATATTAAGACAAAACACAACATTTATACAAGAAAATAATTTATTACTTTCTCTCCAATAAGAAAGATATCCTAGAATACATTTCATTTCTAGATTCTCCGCATTACTATACAATTGCCACAGTGCATACAATATGGACTCTAACGTGTTTTCTAAATGTCTTAAATGTTCAAGAGCGTCTTTATGACACCTGATCTTCAGTACTCTTGTCGCTTCAATAAACTCGTCCCACCCAAATCAATCGTTCATCGTTTACAAATGCAATGGCATCTTTGCAGTACAATTCCCATCTTTCTTCCTCGGTCATCATGAGGCAACCATGCTGGCGCTGACTGGGGTGATCAATCCTAGAACCACAACAGTTTTCTTCGCATAATTTCTCGATTTCAGTGGCGATGGCGTGTGTGTATATGGTCTCTATATGGAAACAGCTTTTGGTATTCGACAACGTTCACTTCGTCGACGTGAACTTTATTTCCCCAGGCTTCACATTTACGGTTTCTAGATCGTCGAGTATTCATGTCTCAGTTCTAAACGGCTTTCAACAAACGTTCCAACCCTTCTCTAAAGTTTCGAACAAGTATAGATTCATCCAACGAACTTAGCCGACCAGACCAGGTGTAATCCTAACATCGTAATGTCCGAGAGTATATAATTTCACGATTATCCCTATCATGTCACAGGCGTGAGTCATGCGCGAGTCATGCGTGAGTCACGCTGAATATTAATGAGGCGGCATCCCTTTGTTACGGGGGATGGGTGTGTGTGTGTGTGTGTGTGTGTGTGTGTGTGTGTGTGTGTGTGTGTGTGTGGGGGGGGGGGGGGGGGTAGCGTTTTTCAACATTTCGAAGGTGGCCAAACTGTCAAAATAGAAATTTTTATTAGGGAATCATTCCAAATGTGTTGTTTGGCTAGCTTTTGGTCAGAAACACCATTTTTAACTCTAATTTGGCATTTACTTGCAGCTTATTTGAGAAAAAATCTTTCTTCGAATCAGAATGGCGAGATAAGCTTATTTCAACATTTTGAACGTGGCAAAACTGCCAAAATAGAAAACTTGAGGGATTCATTCCAAATGTGTTGTTTTGCTAGTTTTTGGTCAGAAACATCATTTTCACCGATAATTTGGCATTTGGAGCTTACTTGAGAAAAAACTTTTTTCGACTCAGAATGGCGAGATAAGCGTTTTTCAACATTTTGAATTTAGCAAACCTGAAAAAAATGGAAAAGTTGAGGGAATCATTCCAAATGTGATATTTTGCTAGATTTTTGTCAGAAATATCATTTTTACCGCTAATTTGGCATTTGGTGCTTCTTTGAGAAAAAAACTTTTTTCGACTCAGAATGGTGAGATAATCGTTTTTTAACATCTTGAAGGTGGCAAAACCGCCAAAATAGAAAACTTGAGGAAATCATTCCAAATGTGTTGTTTTGCTAGTGTTTGGTCAGAAACATCATTTTTACTGCTAATTTGGCGTTTATTTCTAGCTTGTTTGAGAAAAAAACTTTATTAGACTAAGAATGGCGAGATAAGCCTTTTTCAATATTCTGAACGTAGCAAAACTGCCAAAATAGAAAATTTGAGGGAGTCATTCCAAATGTGTTGTTTTGCTAGTTTTTTGTCCGAAACATCATTTTTACCGATAATTTGGCACTCGGAGCTTATTTGAGGAAAAAACTTTTTTCGACTCAGAATGGCGAGGTAAGCGTTTTTCAACATTTTGAACATGGCAAAACTGCCAAAATAGAAAAGTTGTGGGAATCATTCCAAATGTGTCGTTTTGCTAGTTTTTGGTCTGAAACATCATTCTTACCGATAATTTGGCATTTAGATGTCACTTGAGAAAAAAACTTTTTTCGACTCAGAACTGCTAGATAAGCGTTTTTCAACATTTTGAAGGTGGCAAAACTGCCAAATTAGAAAAGTTTAGGGAATCATTCCATATTTGTTGTTTTGCCAGTTTTTGGTCAGAACCGTCATCTTTACCGATAATTTGACATTTGGAGCTTATTTGAGAAAAAAACTTTTTTCGACTCAGAAAGGGGAGATAAGCGTTCTTCAACATTTTGAACGTGGCAAAACCCCAAAAATAGAAAAGTCGAGGGAATCATTCCAAATGTGTATTTTCCCTAATTTTTCGTGAGAAACATCATTTTTACCCCTAATTTGGAATGTGGAGGTTCTGAGAAAAAAACTTTTTTCGACTCAGAATGGCGAGATAATCGTTTTTCAACATTTTGAAGGTGGCAAACTGCCAAAATAGAGAAGTTGAGGGAATAATTCCAAATGTGTTGTTTGCTTGTTTTTTGGTCAGAAACACCATTTTCCCCGACAATATGCAATTTGGAGCTTTTTTGAGAAAAAAACGTTTTTCGACTCACAATGGCGACATAAGCGTTTTTCAACATTCTGAATGTGGCAAAACTGCCAAAATTGAAAAGTTGAGGGAATCATTCCAAATGTGTTGTTTTGCTAGTTTTTGGTCAGAAACATCATTTTACCGATAATTTGGCATTTGGAGATGTCACTTGAGAAAAAAACGTTTTTCGACTCAGAACTGCTAGATAAGCGTTTTTCAACATTTTGAAGGTGGCAAAACTGCCAAAATTAGAAAAGTTGAGGGAATCATTCCAAATTTGTTGTTTTGCTTGTTTTTGGTCAGAAACACGTCATTTTACCGATAATTTGACATTTGGAGCTTTTTGAGAAAAAAACTTATTTTGACTCAGAATGGCGAGATAAGCGTTTTTCAACATTTTGAAGGTGGCAAAACTGCCAAAATAGAAAAGTTGAGGGATTCATTCCAAATGTGTTGTTTTGCTAGTTTTTTGTCAGAAGCATCATTTTTATTGATAATCTGGCATTTGCTGCTTATTTGAGAAAAAAACTTTTTGGGACTCGGAATGGCGAGATAAGCGTTTTTCAACATTTTGAAGTTGGCAAAACTGTCAAAGTAGAATAGTTGAGGGAATCATTCCAAATGTGTTGTTTTGCTTGTTTTTGGTCAGAAACACCATTTTCCGCGACAATATGCAATTTGGAGCTTTTTTGAGAAAAAAACTTTTTTCGACTCACAATGGCGAGATAAGCGTTTTTCGACATTTTAAACGGGGCCAAACAACCATAATTGAAAAGTTGGAATGATTCCCTCAACTTTTCTATTTTGACAGTTTTGCTGCGTTCAAACTGTTGAAAAACGCTAATCTCGCGTTTCTCGAAATCTCAAGTTTTTTTCTCAAATAAGCTCCAAATGCCAAATTATCGGTAAAAATGAAGTTTCTGTCCAAAAACTAGAAAAACAACACATTTGGAATGATTCCCTCAACTTTTCTATTTTGGCAGTTTTGCCACCTTCAAAATGTTGAGAAACGGTTATCTCGCCATTCTGAGTCGAAAAAAGTTTTTTTCACAAATAACCTCCAAATGCCAAATTAGCGGTAGAAAGGATGTTTCTGACCAAAAAGTAGCAAAAAAACACACATTTGGAATGACTCCCTCAACTTTTCAATTTTGGCAGTTTTGCCACGTTCAAACTGTTGAAAAACGCTAATCTCGCCATTCTGAGTCGAAAAAATATTTTTTCTCAAATAAGCTCCAAATGCCAAATTATCGGAAAAAATTGAAAAAATTATGTTTCTGACCAAAAACTACCAAAACAACGCGTTTGGAATGATTCCCTCAACTTTTCTATTTTGGCAATTTTGCCAGCTTTATAATGTTAAAAAACGCTTAACTCGCCATTCTGAGTTGAAAAAAGTTTTTTTCTCAAATATGCTCCAAATGCAAAATTATCGTTAAAAATGATGTTTGTGACCAACAACTAGCAAAACAACACATTTGGAATGATTCCCTCAACTTTTCTATTTTGGCAGTTTTGTCTCGTTCAAGATGTTGAAAACCGGTTTTCTCGCCATTCTGAGTTGAAAAAAGTTTTTTCACAAATAAGCTCCAAATGCCAAATATCAGAAAAAATGATGTTTCTGACAAAAAACTACCAAACAACGCGTTTGGAATGATTCTCTCAACTTTTCTATTTTGGCAGTTTTGCCACCTTCAAAATGTTGAAAAACGATTATCTCGCCATTCTGAGTCGAATAAAGTTTTTTTCTCAAATATGCTGCAAATGCTAAATTATCGGTAAAAATGATGTTTCTGACCAAAAACTTGCAAAACGACAGATTTGCAATGATTCCCTCAACTTTTCAATTTTGTTTGTTTTGCCACGTTCAAAATGTCGAAAAACGCTTATCTCGCCATTCTGAGTCGAAAAAAGTTTTTTTCTCAAATAAGCTCCAAATGCCAAATTATCGGAGGAAATGATGTTTCTGACCAATAAGTATCAACCGTTTCATGCAAATTTATGTTTGAAGTTTCCAAATTTGCATTTTCAGTTGTCAGTGCTTCGATATCCCGCCTTTCAGCTCTGATTTCGATATAATCTATCTATAATCTAATAATAATAATAATAATAATAATAATAATAATAATAACAATAATAATAATAATAATAATAATAATAATAATGATAATAATAATAATAATAATAATAATAATAATAATCCGAAGGAGGCCGAGGGGTTGTTGTGTTAACATATTTCTAGTTTACCTGATTATGTAAATTATAGATCGTACGATTAATAAAAAAATTAAATATGTTATTTATCGTTTTGGTCGGTCAGTATAGAGAAATATTTCCCTGGTTCTCAAAAACCAAACTCGGCCTGCGGCTGCGGGCAGTTTTTGAGACCTCGGAGAATATTTCTCTATACGGATCTCCCAGCCAGTAAATAACATATATATATATATATATATATATATATATATATATATATATATATATATATATATATAAATATATATATATAGGTTATATACCGAGAACGTGGGATATGTCATATATTGACCCGAGGGGCCGAAGGTCCCGAGGGTTAATATATGACTTATATTCCAAGTTCGAGGTTATATCACGATTGAGGAGGTTTTCGAACAAGGTTTCGTCAATTTCGAAGAGTTTCGATCAAGGTTTTTCGAGTTTTGTCGACAAGTTTTATCCAATTATTTATGCACGGGATATAACCTGTATATACACCGCGGTACATCAAAGAAAACCGACTCAATCGTGATTTAAATATATATATATATATATATACGTATTATATCTCAACTGTAAATTGTCCAGTCAGAGAGCTTGATTTGTACCACGTGACCAGTTAATTTATCGTAGAATTACCCGCCACCACGGGGTATAACCTCGAATACCCCGCTGTGGCCGGAATATTCGAGTTCGTGTACCACGCGTGAATGTCACGCACGAATCACGAAGCTGTCAACAATGGCGGAGTTTGGCGAGACAAGAAAACGTTTCGCCAGGCATTCAGATATTGACAAGAAGATTGTCAGGTTACAAGAAAATAAGGATTCAGGGAATACAAAGGAAGCAACAAACAATGCATGCAGAAGCGCACCTTGAGACGACAACAGAATGGAAACAGACAATTAAAAGCGGACAAAAGTTAAACTAAGCGAACTTAATTAACATTATTTAAGCTTTTTTTGGAAAGGTTAATTTTATATCCCGAGGGCACACCTCGGGGTAATATTTCATCGAATTCCCCTCGCTCCTGGTCTATAAATGATAAATATAAACCGCCAACATGGGTACATTCCCCGACCGGACATACCGCCCACTCCGTCGAGATTAGTAACCCTCGATTTTCGGTAGTCAATTTATCCCGGGCGTTCTGTGACCCCCTCCCGCAATCTTTTCATGTCAGCGGTCGAGTGTTTCGCAAATTATGCAAACCTGGCGCGAAATGCGAATTACAAAATGGCTGATGCGGTGCCCTCAAGTAAGCCAAGTCTTGAAAGAAACCTTGTTGAAAAACAAATTACATTTTTACGTAGCAATTTATCGCACTTTGAAAGAAAAGGAAACGTAGCTTATGGGTATATTGAAGGAAACGAATCGGAAAAGGAGGTATTTCTCGACAATTTTATGTCATTGACTGACACCTGTTTCGTCCGCTCCCAGTCTCACGACAAAACAAAAGGACACAAGAGATTTTCGGATTCAGGTAAAATATCTCAATTAATCGATCCTCGTATTCGTCTTTAGGAAAGTATTTATATGCCTTAAATATGCTT
Organism: Corallium rubrum; assembly: GCA_964035015.1. Lineage (NCBI taxonomy): Eukaryota > Metazoa > Cnidaria > Anthozoa > Scleralcyonacea > Coralliidae > Corallium > Corallium rubrum. The sequence continues at coordinate 11,015,293 of OZ035999.1, forward strand.
TGTTCAACAGCACAGCCGGTATTTGAACACAAAAGTGGAAATGTGCCTATAGCCTTTCTCTCGTACCCTTTCTTGGTGATGGGCAATGAAACAAGGAATTGTGTACATGGAACAGTCAAGGTAAATATTCAAATTATTATAGACAGGGAGGAAAATTTATAAATTAAGCCCACTTGAAAATACTTACCAGTAATGAGCTCCCGGAGTATAAGCCCACCCACCTTGTGCCCTTGGTAAAAAACCCTTGGTATGAAACATATTTTGTCTGTTGTGTTTTGAAACACTCTTTCTATACCGGTTAATAATAATACCCTTATTAAATTGTATAAGCCATCAAGCCCATGCCTTGACCATAGCTTATTTATTGTTATAAATGTTATGTTATAATTAATATTAAAGAAAGCAAATTTCAACATGGGAAACAAGCTATATATTGAGTTTCTTAAGCATGAACCACTCCCTAAGTTTCCAGTTATTACTGTTCACTCCCGAATTTCAGCCCCCAATATCTCAAGAACAAGTATCCTTCCAATAACTTCCCTCCCTCCATAAACAACAACATAAGCAAACATAGCTGCCGAGCCTTAGAGAGGCAGCACATTATGCATGGGGTCGAGTTTCTATGTTTTCCAGTCCATTTCCCATATAAACACACACCCCCCCTTAATGGGCTAAAAATATGCGTGCATTCATTTCCGTTTCAATTTATATACATATAATCTCGTAGCTAACAAGTCTGAAAAACGGTTTTTACCCTGCAATTTCGTATATAATAAAAATATCTAAAATATACAGTATAATTTCCACACATTTGTAGGACGCTAGGGGCGGAAATAATCGGAAAAATGGATCAGATCACGACTATTCTAGAGGTACCGGAGGCTATATAAAAATTCAAGGGACCAGAAAACTTGGTTGCCCTGTCACAATACAAGTGCGTGCAGTTAAAGTATATACTGATTACAAAGTAGAAGAAGGTGGCTCAAACAAACGAATGCGAAAATCCAAGAATGCTGTTTTACAAAAGCTACGAGAGGATCTATCCCAAGGCAAAAGCATGGCCACCGTGCAGCGTTACTTTTTCAGGATCCCCTTAACGCTGGAACATACGTCACACCCTGTCGGAAGATCAGCTACAGTTGGCCAGTCTGTAGATGCCAAGGTCATTGAAAAAATCCATGAACTTGTAGCTTCAAATATCACCAATCCTGTAATGGTTAGCAAATGTCTCGAGCAATACGTGGAGAAAGAACTTTTTGTTAACAGCAGTCAGAAACCAAGTAAATCCAACCGTAGATATTATCCTAGTAGGCAGGATCTACGTAACCACATCGCGAAGGCAATAAGTGTGACCAAGTATTCCTGTGACGACCAGGAGTCTTTAAAAGTGAAAGTGGACGAATGAAAGGCGGCGGCTCCAAATTCTAATTATTTCCTAAGAACAAGAGATGAAATTGGCAGCAACAAAGAAACAAAGTTTTTATTTATACATCAAGAAGAATGGCAAAGAAAGCTTCTCTTGAGGTACGGCGGAGACTTCTCATGGATGCAACATATAAAACAACAAAGTATACTATCCCCCTATTTTTTATTTGCGTGCATGGAAATACTGGCTACACGGTTGTCGCTGAGTTTATGTGCCAAAATGAGGAGTCAGCGTCCATTGAAGAGGCCCTTGGTATTTTAAGAGAATGGAACCCATCCTGGAAGCCGAAATATTTTATGGTTGATTATTCTTTAGCGGAGATTGATGCCATCGAAAAATCATTCCCAGAAGTGTCGGTATACATATGCGATTTTCACAGAATACAAGCTTGGCAAAGGTGGACAAAGGCTGGGAAAAATGGCCTAAATCATGACGATCAGAAAGTGCTCATTGAACTTATGCAAAGAATAGCATATGCCAAGACGACGACACAGTACGACAAAAACGTGGAAGTATTGCGGAAGTCGCAGGTTTATTTGGGCAGCAGCAGAGTACGCAATTATTGTGACAAAGTTTGGCTACAATGCTCCAAGCGCTGGGCCCACGCGTTTAGAAAGCAGCAAGTAACAAACATAGTTAACACTAACAATGGCGTTGAGAGACAAAATCGAGTCTTCAAGTACGATTACTTATCTCGTTCTATAGACAAATCTATCTATGGAATCGCAATAATGCTCGTGGAGTCGTTCATACCCGACTCCTATCAACGGTACCAGGACACCAACCTGAGACTCAGCAGCTGCTACAGGCAATACAATCAAGCAATTCCAGAATACCTGCACAATCGACCTCCACAGTTTGTCAAACACTGTCTAAAAAGTAACTTTTCCGCAGCTGAGTATCATCAGCATGACATCAAGTGCGTCAACCATGAAAAAGGAGAATTTTTGGTGAGAAGCAGCCGTCACAGTGACAAGTTTTACGCCTTACAGTTTGACCGACCAAGTTGTCAGTGTGAAAGTTGGCGGAAAACTCAGTACCCATGCAAGCACTTCTATGCGATTTTCAATTTCTTTGACGAGTGGAATTTTTCACGTTTGCCAGAATTCTACAGAAACAGCGTCTTTATTACCCTTGATACAGAACATTTGACGATCATTAGGCAGACGGATATCGCAGCAACTTCCTTGCACAACTTTGTCAATTCTTCGGGTGAACTGGTAAGCATGATCACAAGAGTAATAATGAAAATGGTTGGAAAGGCGATAGCTTGGAAGAACCCCTCCCGGAACAGCAACCACACTCTGAACGGCAACCACACTCGGAACAGCAACCACACTCTGAACAGGAACCACACTCGGAACAGGAACCACAATCTCCCAAGGAAATGGTAAAGTCATCGTGCCTATCAAATCCACTCAAACTTAGAAGGACTCTACTAGGAAAAATAGACATGTTAAAAAATCTCACCTTTGTGGTCGATGACGCCATTATCCTTCAGGAGGCCATATCGACAGTTGATAGCATCATTGCAAACGTCCAACAGCACTGCCCTGAACAAAATGGTCTTCCCCTGCGACAAAGTCCCGCAAAGAAAAAGCTGAGGCAAACTAGTGTAGAGTTCCACAAGGTGTTTCATAAGAAACTTCCAGTTCGAAAAAAGTATTCCAAGAAAGAAAAGAACGAAAACGTGATTGGACTTAACAAAAGAGGAATCAACGAGTTCTATAACAACCCAAGAAGTAAGTTGCTTATCTGTTGTTAAAGTCCAATTTCCAGTGCCGTTATACTTATTAATCTTTTCGATTATTACCGCCTTATGCATGATTAAGTCATGGATCTTTGTACGCACTACCTATATTTGGTGATAACAAAAACGACGTCAAGCTTCTAAGTATGCATGCCATTCAAGATTTCAAGATGTATATATATATATATATATATATATATATATATATATATACTCAGGGGGGAAAACATGAGCCCGAGACGGGTGATCAGTGTTCATTCATACCCTGTGCAGCAAAACTGAAAAAACTTTACGATTATACAAACTTAAGCTACAACTTAATAACTGCATGACATCTGTTTATTGTTTCTTACGGCCCGTGAGAGGTCAAAATTTATCTTCACGTAACGCACGCGGATATGCCATATATATATATATATATATATATATATATATATATATATATATATAGTAAAAAAAGGCAAACATTGAATCTCTGTGTGTGCGTGTATATGTGAACTACCACGGCTTTGATTTTTAGTCATCAGTTTATCTTCCTTTATCCAGATTGGCTCGATGTGCGATGTACGTGAGACTGCAACGGATGACGACGATCATGATGCAGGTGCCAATTTTCAGTCGACAGACACATCTGCTACTGGCGTACACTGTAAGCCTCCCTTTACTAGGTAAGACAAAAGAAACATGTTAGCATTGTCGAAAGGCTGTACCATGCATATAAGCTAACAGTATGACATTGTTTCTATCCTGTTTAGTTTATCAGATGACGATCCGAGGCTGCAAAAATGTGATCCGGTGTCTATTGTCAATTCGAATAAGCTTGGTTTAAGAGCTTGCGATACAGTCCTAGAGATCGGACCATTCAAAACAAGGCTGTCAGATTTATGGACCACCGTACAACCTGGGAACCTTAGTGTATCTGCTACTAAACAAATAAAGGAGGAAGTATCAAGGTTTGTCCCAGGATGGCTCACTGATACTGTAAGTATAACGCCTTACGGTAAAACTATGTATTCATCCACCCATCTTCTTCTTCCTCTCCCTCATTCCCTTCTTCCCTTCGTTCCCTAACTCTCCATCATAAGATTTTTTTTGCAACTTATTTATTGCATTTAAGTGATTGAAAGTAACAAGGTTTGGGGTAGCCAAAACAAACACGAGCAAACACTTTAAAAACCTGATGAATTAATTAAAAAAATTACCACTAGTCTTGAACAGATAGCGAAGAGCAACATCATAGACCAAAACTCGGACCAACCATAACTGAATCTCGAGGAATTCCTGATTATACAGAGACATTTTCTTTTGTTGTGAATGCAAGAATATATATTATAAACTCAGTCAAACATGAATTTGACGTCATCTGTAGGCTTCGCTATATTTACATCTTTTCTCTTTTTTAATAAAAATCTTTGATTCTACCTTTAGATTATTGACTCAACATTGTGGCAACTCTGTTACAATAACAAACACATATTTGCTGCCGATACAGCCCTTTGTCAAGTGGTACAACGTGGATCAAGCACCCGTCGAGTGTGGCAGGGCGAGAAATTTGATGACGTTGAGAAAATTCTCATTCCCATGAATATAAGCGGGGTGCACTGGACTTTGTTCGTAAGTGGGATTTTAATGGAAATTTTATTGTCTTTTCAATCAATTGCTTAAAGCCTGATAATTTAGAGTATGGATGCATGCAGCAGAAGTAGGTCGTTAGTTCAGGCAATAACTCAAAGGTTTGTAAGTTCCGATTCTGGCCAGAATACAGGTACATGAAATTTGTTCGGCGGCAAAAATTTAAAAAATGATTCAAAATCAAAAATCAAAATTAAAATACATAAAAAGGCCCCGAAACAACAGTAAAAACAAAACTAAAGGTCTAATGCGCACAATATTGTTTCTGTTCAAACAATATAACAATAAATTAAATCAATTAAATGTACAAAACTCACTGGGTGTTTCCTTGCAAGCGTGCGCACGTGCATGTTACTCAGAGTTCTTGTTCCAGCCAGTTACAGTAGTTCTTAACAGATATTTTTAAGACCGCCAGAACTTAAATTTGGTCCTAACGCATCCCTAATTTAGAGAAAGAATTTTAAAAGTTAAAGACGCTTCTGTTTTAGGTTCTTGATAAAAAGCAAGAAACTCGTTTCTACATTGACCCTATGAACGGGAAGTCTTTCACGACAAATGTAACAGCTAACTCGAGCCTTTTCAAACTACTCGACAAACTGAGGTAAGAAGAATAAACCGCGTTCTGTACGTGTAAATCTTAAATTCAGCATTATCTTAATATTGATATTCAGTGCTTTTAATATCCCAATAGCAAAGTGGCAGATATCAAGACAGGGTGGGAAAGTAGCCAGTGGAAATGTGTAGAACCTCCACATTTTAAACAGAGAGATAGCATCAACTGTGGAGTTCTTGTTTGTGTAGTAAGTAGATTATCATGTCTCTAGACATTTCATCATCTGTTTGAAGCAATTCCTCAGTACACACGAATTAATTGTAAACACATATTAATAGCTATAAGAATATACTGTGAAAAACGTGTGGGATGTTCTAAAGCTATTCTTAAGCTCTTACTTGAACGTTATCTATAATTAGCAAGAAAGGGGAAGCCACACATGCAAGGGCAGCAGAACCAGGGGATCACTGGGACAGGTGCCTTCCTTGGAAAAAAATTTCTTTTTTCCAGAATGAATTCCATATTGTTCTTTTCCAGAGTGAAAATGTGTTTAGATTGAATTCCATATTGTTCTTTTCCGGAGTGAAAATGTGTTTTAGGACTTGGATAAACGTGCATGTTTCCTGGAGAAAGTTCAAAACTTAAGTTCAGATGTAACAAAAATGTCAGAGAGCAAAGTAGCTGTTGATTTTAGGATAATTTTACTGAACTTCATGTATATAATTATAAAATATGAGCTGTTGGAATAATGATTGCAAATTTGGCCTATCTTCCTGTAATTATGTATTGGAGTTACATGTATTGGAATCATCTAAGCCCAATATGGCAAAAGCAAAATATTTAAGTAGAGACTTCAATATAGGGTGAGACCCAAGGTCAAGCCTAATATTGAAAATTGATACTTAAAAATTTTCCATACCGGGCTTAGATGAATCCAATAGGTCTAATTATACCAAGCAAATAATCAGGCAATTGACTGACAAGTTAATAATACCACATGCATAATTATTCGTATGTTTTTATATGGGATAATGAGTGATGGCATATTGGATCAGGATGGCTTACTGAGTGGCATGGACTTTCCTGTGTTTCTATACATTTACAGAAACACGGCTTTCAGCTAATCACTGTCCTTGTTTTCAGACTGTTATTTTATTAGATGGAAATTCAAATGTAAAATGTTCAAATTTTTAATTTTTGTTGATAAGGCTATTTCTACTCTTTTTCTCAGTTTTCAAAGTGTTTGAGTGAAGAAAAAGACCTCACCACAAACTTCAATTTATTCTCAGAGAGACAAACGATTTTGTCCAACCTTTTTGGATCATGTTATGATGACACCCTACGGTAAGTTAATCTCCACTAAAAATTTATTTAATATACATGTATGTATGTCAATCTTTTAAGGCTGTATATAACTGTAACTAATTAACTAATTCATTGTTTATTTACTTTTCATTTTTAGTGGAAGAGATTCTAGTGTTTGCAAAATTGGTAAATTGGATGATAATGAGGACTGGTTGGGTTGCGACAAGTGTGGACAGTTCTACCATGCAAGCTGCCTTGGACTCAACTTTTCAGAGGCACTATGCGCACCATTTTTTTATTGTCCATGAATCATATATTTTATTGTCCTCATAGAAAAACATTGCTGTCAATTTGAATTGTGTGCATATATCTGCAATTAAATTAGCCTGAATAACCTCCAGGGTACAAAATAATGGTTGGTCATTGGACAGTTGTTTGCCCTGGACGTTAGTAAGCTGTACAAACCTAATAAAACTGATGTACTAACTGTTCTTTATGCAATTGACATCCACACAGAATAACACTATGCAACACCAGCTGCATGCAGAGTCTGCTGGAAAAAATCTAGCTATAGCAGGAAAATTCCTACAGAGTAGGTCTCACAATTGAAAGTAGACTTTCAGAACATTACTATCTCAGAATGTAATGTAAAGTTTCAGAATGTGTTGTATGGTCTCTGAATGTGTTATAAGGTCTCACAATATAGCGTCTTACAATGTGCTGCAATTTCTTGTAATAGGTCTCACAATTAAGCACTTTGATAGCTCAGAGAAGCTATACTTGACTGATACTTGACCATGTCTTGACCTCATTGAATTAAAAGCCACAGCCTGATATGTGCTATTTCCTGATAAAATTGACTGGGAAATTTTGGGAAATAGTGATGAGAATATACAGATTATTTAAGACTGTTATATTTCAAATATGAGAGCAATGTTATTTTTTTATTTATAGTACTTAACATACCTTATAAACCCTATGTAAAAATAACTACCAATTTAAAATTATTTTATATGTATATGTATTTACAGTCAAACCGGGTGTTCTCTTGCGAGCTATATTGCAATATTCTCACGCAGCATTGCAATGTTGATTGACAAGTTCCGGCGAGCAATTTGCAAATGTTTCAGGAATATTTATTTCTGAAATTCAACATTTCGTTACTTAAACTACCATTTGCATGGTTGAAAATACATTAAATACTATCTACCCACCAACAGTAATATTAAACATAAATTTGTATATTTACTCAAAAGAAAGACGGACCTTTAAACAAATCTACTGAGGAATCTTTACTAGACGTTTGCAAGTTGCTCAAGCGAAATTGATAATCAACATTGCAATGTTGTGGTGCAATATTGCAAAGTCGCATGCAACAGAACATCCGGTTTGACTGTAAATTGGGGCTGGAATAATGCAAACACTGCAAGCCTAAAAATTTGATTTCAGTTAAACAGCATGCTGGCACATTGTAAACCATGAATGACAAAAGCCATTTAAATTTTGATAAGCATCAATTTGTTTGTTTTCTTGTACCTTCATCATGTTAAAAAGTATATTAAAAATTGTTGATAAAATCATGATTTTAAGGTTTTTTGTTCATCTTTAATCAAATGTTGTATTGTTTTTTTTTATGTTTAAAAAATAAACCTTGTAATTGGTATAAGTCACGTGACTGTATAATACCTTTTTTGGTACATATATAAAATAATTTTTCCTTGCCCAGGGTTGGATACTAGCAAATCCCAAATTCAGGGGGGTGGGGAGGGAAATTTAACATTATAAGATAACTTAGATTAGTTAGATAAGTTGACCGTACTTTGGTAACAGGTTAATACAACTGACAATCTGATAATTAAAATACTCACCAATTAATTGTTCAATGGCAATGCAAAATATGCCTCATACATGTTGTCATTTCACTGATTTCAGACTTTGTCTATTAAAGTATATAAAACTTCAATAATAAAATCCCTTGAAACGACGTCTATCTGTGTCCTTTACGATCTATCAAGAGCGATGACCATGGCACAGAATAAAGATCTTTATTCTATATATGACCATGGTTTTGTGCATAGTGATTACTGAATATCTAGAATCACTACGCGTGTTATTACTTATTACGTTTCAACTTTCAAACATCTGCTTCAAGCGATGCTATAAAATGTTTTGGGCATATACCGCTGACATGATATGATTGGATCGCGGGAGGGGGTCACAGAACGCCCGGGATAAATTGACTACCTCGATTTTCTCTATTAATGGCGGTCAGGTTGTGTTGCAGTTTTTCTCGGGCGTTTTACAACTTAGGCGTATTGCACCAAGGAAGTCGTGATTACTTACGTTGCAACGCCAGAATGATGAGCACCAATGAACAATTTCAAAAGGCCAAAGAGACTGTTGCGAAGCTTACTCAAGACCCAGGGAACGAAGCAAAGCTTAAGATGTATGCACTGTTTAAACAGGTAGGACTTACAATTTAGAAAAGCCAAATTCGTTAGTTGGTATCAAGATGACAGTACAATTGTTTGTTAATAGGTGAGTAGAGAATAGTTGAAGGGCTCTGATTATAAAATATGGCGTGTCCCGAAATGATGTCACACAGACTGTTTTATATAGTATAGGTGGTGTGCAACCAATCCCTTGAGATTCGAAGGACAAAGATATTTTCGCCATGTTGGATGATATTACTAGAAATACATGAATGCAACAACCCCTCGCCCGCTTTTATTAAATGCTTTTTTGAACACCTCCCCCCCAAAAAAAAACAACAACCCCCAAACAAACAAGTCACCCACCCACCCTGATTAAAATAAGCACACCAGCTGATATACAGCCAATATTAAAAACAAACAGAATTTACAGATATAAAAACAAATGATAATCCTCAAGATAATTCTATAATTTATGGATAAGATGACTAAACTGATTTAACATATCAAAGCAAAACTAAGATTTCATTGTTATTCTGGTTGTACAAAATATGTTTTTAGGAGGTTTAAAAAGGGATTGTTTTTAACAAGCCTTGAATGGCTTCCCTATGCATACATGTTTTGCAAAAGCAGAATTAAAAGTCAACAGCTCAAAAATTACATTTATAATAGAGTCTGAGATAAAAACAATTCTGTAGAATCGGATTATAGAAAGAAGTATTAAACAGATAACATTTCAGTCGAAAATTTGGAAATACAGCCAAAAAAATCGCCAAAGCCCATGAGTATTTAATAAATAAGATGCATCCAATGCCAATGAAAAACATCGCGTCCACATACACTGTAAAGTCTAAGGTAGTGTTATAAGTTAGCTTTAGGTAAGGTGATTTATGCTTTGGACGAGCAAAGGGAAAGCACGAAAACGTGAAGCTGTATATTGTTTAGGACAGTGTAGGTTAAGCGAAAACTTGAAAACAACAAGAATCCTACCATTTTTGTTTACCATACGGCGTTTGGTTTCTTCAAGTTCTCTGGTTTCTCTTCAAGATATATTAAACGGCTTGTTTGTATCCTTCTTTTCTTCGTGCTCCATTTCGTTTCGTTTTAATAAATGAAAGCAAAATACTACTTGTTTGAGAGTTTATACTTTATAGTTTTCTTCGTCGCTATAGTCACCAGTGTCCAACTATTCTTACCGCGTGACACCGCACCAAAGATATATATATACAAACAAATAAACTATTTCACAGATTTCGTCTCCCTCGCCTTTTAACACGCGTGTAAAGTGGACTCCACGCATGTCGAGATTAGCACCCTCACCGGGCTCCGGGCCTTCGGCCCTACGCCCGGCTCGGGGATAATTGCAGATGATGAAAATCTTTTGAAAACATCAACCGACATGGCGGCAATGACGTAATATGCACACCAGCAATAGACCTTATTCAAAAATGGCCGCCGAATTAAAATTCTTTTATATACATATAAATTAGCCCTTATGAACTCGTTTTCATGTGTGAAATTCAAAAGAATTTTTACTTTAAAACGAGGTCATAAGGGCTAATTTATATGCACGTAAAAGAATTCTAATTCAGCAGCCATTTTTGAATAAGGTCTATAGGAGATTGGTAAAATATTAGTAGTATCAAAAGTTTATAAGGTAGACCTTTGGACACAAACAACATTAACTTGGATGGCTTCATACAGTATTCTTTTTACTCTTTTATACCTTACTTAACTCGGCCTGGAATAGTGAGGCCCAAGAAAGCTTATTAGAATGTGAGCACTTATTTGAGAAAATACAGTATCTTATTTATGGAAACAGTGGTGCTGGCATGACTGGCATTTTGGGTGGAGTAAAATTTAGGGGGGGGGGGGTGGGTTGCCAGGACATGCTCCCGCAGAAAATTTTGAAATCTCAAACTTTCTGCAATGCCATTTTCTTAATTTTCAGGAACAGCTATATAGACATTCTTTGGAAAATTCAATTATCTATTGTCATGTGAATGACCTAAGTTTTGCAGAATGAAACATGGTGATGTTCACAGAAAAAATATCTGCAATCCTCCCCCCCCCCCCCCCCCCCTCCCCCCACATGTTTCTCATCAAATTTCCCACTGACTCAAAAATGGTCCTGGTGATGATTTCCCATCAATTTTTTTCACTAATTTCTCACTGGTCATGACAGTACAGACTGAGCTCATAGAGTGAGGTTCGTTCATAAAAGATTGAGGTCTGATATTTTCAGTAATGGCCAAGCAGTCGAGGTTAATAAGAAGTTTATTATTTATAGGCTTTTTGAAACAACATACTGTCACCTTATATTAATTACCTTACGTAATACGTATACTTATAAGTGGGACATCATGCATATGACATAGACAGTCTTATTGTTTTCAATGTTGTTGCACTTGTTGTCAGGGTTTGAATTAAATTAACATTCATGCAAGCAACCCATTACTTTTCCCTGCCCACACTACCTAAGACCAACTATTTCTAACCCTGGAGGGTGTAGTCCTGTTGGAGAGAGTTTCGGTCCCAACATAAAGCCCAATATGCCTAAAAGGTCTTTGGAACACATGGAGAAACATCCATGAGCTTAAGCTCCATGACTAATTAATTAATTGCAGTTCTTGCCGAGAATTACCCTCTCATGAATGAGAATCACCGTCTCACACATAAAGTGGAGAAAAACTTGCCTTGTACAAAAACTCCAACTGAAATGACCAACCTGGGATTGTGAGGTGACCAACCATGGATTTCAGGCCTGAAAAAGATTGAGCAGATGGTTGGTGAATGTGCCTGGCTGCCAGTGAGATTGGGAACCCCATTAGCCTGTACAAAGCTGTCATCTGGAGCCCCACCTTAAGTGAGACTGCAGGCAGAACAACAAAGGCCAACATGGCGTAAAGCCTGCGAACTCTGCTTGCAAGCAGAATGGAACCGAAGGATAACAAACAGAATAGCACACCCAAACATGTAGGATAACAAACATGACATGTGTCATGAACACCCCATATAACACACAACATGCCGTTTAGTATCACCTGGCAAACCAGGAAATAAACCAGGTGTACTGGAAAACTTATGGCTATGCAACATGATGGGTGTTGGACAGTACGACCCGTAACAGTTACATTAAATCAAACAGCATGGCCCACAGCAGAATGAGAGCAGGGGATGCACAGTATACAACAGTGCACACTGCAGTAACAGCAGCAGAGTCAGACAGTATGACTACTCACAGTCAACAGCAGCGGGGTCAAGCAATATGACCCCCAGCAACAGCTGCAGGTTGGCAGTATGACCCACAGGTGACAGCATCAGAAGGGTTGGACAGTATTGACCCACACACCACAGCAGCTTAGAGGCAGGTACGGTAGTTGACTGGGTATAAGCACCCATCCCCACAATGTTTTAATTTCCACCAAAGCAAGGGGGTGGGTGCTTACACAAGCAGTGGGTCGTACATAAGCAAAATGTGCCTTACCTTACTAAACCCATTTTACATGTATAAAGTCAACACAATACCTGAGTACAGTATATTGAAACAAACAAAACTATATTAGAAAATATGAATTTAAAAACATTTTACATGTAGATGTACAGGTGATTCAACAGTAAGAGTCATCGCCGGAGGGCAGAGACACAGACCCACAAGCTGCTACAAGGGTTTAACAATACATTGTACCTTACCTAGCCATACCAAGGGTATGGGTGAGTGGGGAAAACAGTTATTCCGATGGTGTACAGTAGACATGCAAGTGAGGTTTCAACCTGGGGAGCCAGAGGAGCCCTCCTCAAACCGCTGAATACGGCTAACTGTGTGCTAGAGGGCTCAGGGCCTATTTTGGACCCATGGAGAATCCAATAGACCAATGACAACACAAACAGTAGGCATGATGTTAATTTCATTTATTTCATAAATTCATTATTCAAAAGTGAATAGTGAATTTTGCACAAGCTTTATTTGTTGCCCCCGAGGAGGCATATATAGTAGCCCCCGCACGTAATATGATATTATATGTATATATTAGTTATACCCCAGAAAAAATCTCGATTTGTTCAGTTTAAGCCCGCAATGTTGCTTTCGGGTCATAGCCGCAATTGGTAATGGGAATGGTTTAAGGTTTCAATGGAATTGTGGTCTGTGGGGTGCCCACGAGTTTCAGTCTCTTGGCACAGAACAACATCGTTGTTCAGCACGCAAGTAAAGTGGATCGTTCTTCATCTTTTTTTTAAGAGACGTATTTTTATATACGGAGACTATAATTTGAGCATTATATTCTTGGTGTTTGAGCATAGTATACTTTACGTTTTACCACAGCAGTTTACGTAGTTCGTGAAAGCTTCTGTATAAACTGTAGTTTCGGTTGAGACGTTTTAAAATGTGCCTGTAGCCTGCGTAGCAGCCGGCTTTTTAGGGGAGGAAGCGGGCGGGCGGGTGAGCGGGCGGGACTGAAATACCGTCTGCCGGTGTCACGGTCTCAGCGATCCCCCAGTCTGAGTTATCCCCTAAGACCAATTGAGTTGTTATCCCCTGCTTTTCTGCATTGATATTATCGTTGTTCTAACTCAAAAAATACGTATAATCATGGAAACCATACTTTTTATCACGTTCTTTTAAACATTTGGTCGCAAGGTAATCAATATCATAAGTCTAAATATAAAACGTCTGTAATACGAATGGCAATACCATATAACTCGTGTAAATAATAGTTCGCTAAGCTTTCGTCTCGCTAAACTCGATACTTCATCAGAGCATCTAGGATTCTAATAAGAATAAGTAGATTTAATAAGACATAAGTAGTCTTCGATGCTCTGATGAAGTATCGAGTTTAGCGAGACGAAAGCTTAGCGAACTATTATTTACATGAGTTACATGGTATTGCCATTCGTAATAATCACAGACGTTTTATATTTATACTTATGATATTAATTACCTTGCGACCAAATGTTTAAAAGAACGTGATAAAAGTATGGTTTCCATGATTATACGTATTTTTTGAGTTAGAACAACGATAATGTCAATGCAGAAAAGCAGGGCAACTCAGTTGGTCTTAGGGGATAACTCAGACTGGGGGATCGCCGAGACCGTGACACCTGGTTTGGCTAGGGTCCGTCCTCTGGCGGACGGGAAATGATGATTGGCTGCGCAAGATGAATTAGTGTCAATCAAATTAAATTAAATTAAGCCGTTAATGTTTAACATCCATAGTTCGACAGAGGCTAATAGTTCGATGGCTCAGTTTGAATATTTCTCAATATTCAAACCGCGAATTAGTTCCAAAATGCGAACAAGAAATGACGATTGAAGAATTACTTGTTGGGGAACAGGTTACGGGAAAAGTTTAATTTTCACGTTGTTGTTGGCCCGGGAGTAAATGTCTAGAAGATTTTAATAGCACCGAATGGCCCTGTCCGTAGCAGTGTTCTTGTAGTGTCTCCTCTGAGAAGTATTATATCGAACCAATATCGCAAATTATGTTTGATTATGTTCTTGCTGCCTATGCCAACAAATAAGCGTGAAAGTCTGTATTAAAAGCGTAATAAGAACGCAAGGTGAGTAACGTAAGACAAAAACAAAAACTCATGAAATGTGTTTGGTGTCTGAAGCGACTGCCCAAATTAGTTTACTTGAAAGCTAATATTTCGCTTACTATAGCTCAGAGCTTTACAAAATTTACGAAGAATGGTATTATGAATATGTTCTTGCTGGTCGTGTAAGTAAATCTGTGCGAAAAGTCTTAAAAAGCTACAAGTGTCGGCGAAATTTATCTAGCGGATAATAAATTTTACGGGGATGTCTGGCCATGTCTGGGTTGGCACCGTTCAAGATCCCCGCAAACATCAACTCTACTGTTTATTAAACGCGCCCAAAATTTCTCGCGAAAATTTCTATTAAAAAAAGAGATAGCTGTCAAAGAGTTGCTCCAAGGAAGAGCTGCTGTTTTGGCAGTCTTGTTGGTACTTTATAGTGAAATGACAAGACGAATGCAGCAGTCGAAGCAGCGTTGTTGTGTCACCTCTTGAAAGTATTTATATAAATAGTTTCCGTTAACTGCTCTGAAATGGACCTTTAATTTCACAGGAAACGAAAGCTGAAATTTCTAAATCTCCGACCACAATTTATATATCGTAGCGTGGAAAGTGCAATGAACAAAAACTTTCCTGACCACCTCAACACACATTGCATGTGATCCATCAGATCAGTTGTTCATGTTTGGTCAAGGTCAGTTTCATATTTCATCTCTCACTTAATTGGCTGTCTAAATAAACTTATTTTAAGGGGCGGCAATAAAAAGCCTAGCCAAACCCGGCAGACGGTATTTCAGTCCCGCCCGCTTCCTCCCCGAAAAAAACGGATGCTACGCAGGCTAATGTGCCTGCGGCTTGGCTTGTATGCTTGGGAGAAAAATGAAGCGTGTCGACCTTCTAGTCTTCATCACGAGAGATTTGGGGGTGGAGTCGACGTTTAATCAGTTATGTTAAGACGAGAATACAGATATTAGAAGGCGCGTGTACTACTGAATCATAAGATATTAAAGGTCTTACTGAAAGTCTGTTTAGTTTTGGTATAGTCCATTGAATGCATGTCGATTGGTATTCGTTCCAATCAATTGGGCCGGTTCAGTTCAGTTCTGTTAGTCGTAGTTAATAATTATATAGTTTTGTCGTTTCGGTAGTATTTATCGTGCGGCTTACGTTTTCAGTTGTGTTGCGTTGCGTGATAATTCATGCTTTTACGTATAGTGGTGAGTGAAATAGTAAATACGTCGTGAATATTGATTGGTATTCGTTCCAGTTCAGTTCAGTCCAGTTTGAACAGTTCTGTTTGTTCAGTTCAGTTTGGTCAGTTCAGTTCATTTCAGTTCAGTTCAGTAGGACGTATATAGTTATGAAGACAACACGGAAGCCTTCATTGTGAAACTCCTGCTCTTGGGATTTGTCGAACAGAATTTTTTCATTATTTTACTTCAATCTTGTCAGGAATATTAAAGCCCAGCATATAATTTTAAAAAGACCCATATTAAAAGAGACATGAGTTATTTCAAATTTTTTATTAAAACTAACGTTTCGTTGCTAATCCTGCAACATCTTTAGAGTGAATAATTATTTACAAGGTTATCTCGACTTATATGCTAATCTGTTTACAATAACAGGAAATGAGTAACTGATAGAGTGGCAGAAGTGACAGTGAATAGATTACAGTGTGAGGTGACAGGTATGATAAATTGTTTTCAGTTGTGTGTCAAAACAAGAAGATAAATATAAAGAAAATATGTGTATATAAATCAAAATAAGGTTAAAGGAAGAGAACTGATTTTAGCGTTGAGTGAAGGATTTAACTTATTAATAAGCAGACTTTCTCTGAGAAGGAGTTAAAAATTGGAAGAAGAGCTTAGAATAGAAAAATCTGTTAAAGAAACAGGGTGGCCAGTTTTTTTGTGGTGTGCTAAAACTCCAGACAAGGAACTCAAAGGAAGAGGCTTTCCCGTGTAAGCAGAAAACTCTCCTGTGTTCAGAAGCATGCGTGTGTAAATGGCGAGTGGTTTCACCAACACACAATGACTCACAGTCATGACACTTAAATTTATAAACTACGCGTGATCTTAAAGCAAAAGGAATTTGATCTTTGAAACGGAAAAAACTTGAAAGGCGTCTAATAGGTTTAAAAACAACCCGAAGTTGAATTTGTGGAAAAGCAGAAGCAAAGAACTTAACGATTTGTTGGCGAATTTGAAGGGAGTGTTGACCGGTAAACGGAAGTGTAAATAAAATGATACGTTTGGGTGCTGTGTTTTTTTTTAGGCGCTGGACAAAAAATTTTATCAAGAAATTTGCGAATAC
This sequence comes from Corallium rubrum, assembly GCA_964035015.1. Lineage (NCBI taxonomy): Eukaryota > Metazoa > Cnidaria > Anthozoa > Scleralcyonacea > Coralliidae > Corallium > Corallium rubrum. The sequence continues at coordinate 11,032,239 of OZ035999.1, forward strand.
AACTATCTAAAAATTTGATAGGATAACCATTTTGAAGCATGATACTTTTAAATTTCTCTAGTTCCTCGTGAAAAATTGTGTAGGAGGAATAAATGTTAAAATTTCGAAGAAGTAAAGTCATTACTAAGCCCTTTTTATACACAAGTGGTATGAAACTTTCAAAATTTGTGAAAAGCCCAGTAAACGTTGGTTTACGATAAACGGAAGTTACAAATTTGCCATTCAAGCGTTGAATTTGGATGTCAAGAAAGAAAAGTGAGTTATTGTTTTCAATTTCATGTGTAAATTGAATACCGGGATGTCGAGAATTCAAGTAATTAAGGAAAGGTAAAATATGATCGCGAGACCGAAAAAGAATAAAGGAATCGTCAACATAGCGTCGATAGTACAGAGGTTTAAACTCAGGCGGACAATCATTAAGCCAGTTAGTTTCATGAAAGGACAGAAAAATGTTAGCGAAAAGTGGGCTAAGCGGAGAACCCATCGCAACACCATCAATTTGCTCATAAAATTTCCCGTTAAATATAAAGTGACAATTTTTGACAGTTAAATTTAGTAGCTCTCTAAATCGCTCGCGCGTAAAGTTTTGAAAATGAGTTTTCTGCGAGAAAAGTTTGTTAACAATAATTTCAATGGTTTCATCTAATGGAATATTTGTAAAGAGTGAAGTAATATCAAAACTGGCCATGACTACATTATTAATATCAAATTTCAACTGAAATAAATCTTGTAAAAATAAAAAAGAATCAGTAATCGTATAAGAACTAGAAGAAATGGGGCGAAGTAGAGGAACAAGAAATTTAGCAAGATTATAAGAGTGAGTGCCGATGGAAGAGAGCATAGGTCTAAGAGGAACATTTAACTTATGTAACTTAGGTAGTCCATATAACACGCCGGTAGATCAGTGTGAGGTAATCATACCTGTTACCTCACACTGTAATTTATTTACTGTCACTTCTACCACTCTCACAGTTACCCATTTCCTGTTATTGTAAATAGATTAACATATAAGTCGAGATAACCTTGTAAATAATTATTCACTCTGAAGATGTTGCAGGACAAGCAACGAAACGTTAGTTTTAATAAAAAAAATTGAAATAACTCATGTCTCTTTTAATATGGGTCTTTTTAAAATTATATGCTGGGCTTTAATATTCCTGACAAGATTACGCTTTCCGCCTGGTTCGTCTATTGCTACTATTTTACTTTATGACAAGAACATTTTAATATAATGCAAAATTAAACAAAAATTATAAAAGATACGTTCGAAAGTAATTCAAGGTTGAAACGTACGCTCAAACTAATAATAATAATCAGTCAAACTGTAATAATTTATTACAACGTGTACAAAATGCAGCGGCTAGGCTTGTCACAAATAACCCGAGGTTCTGTCATATCACTCCGGTTTTAAACAGTCTTCATTGGTTACCAGTTAGCTATCGTATTGAGTTTAAGATATTACTTTTAACGTTCAAGTGTTTGCATGGTCTGGGGCCACAGTACTTATGTGATTTGTTATCTACTGTTAAGTCCACCAAGTATAGTCTTCGCTCTTACAGTGGATTATCTCTAGTTCCAGCGAGTGCGAAATGTAAAGTAACATTAGGAGATAGAGCGTTCCAGTCTGCTGCTCCTAAACTATGGAACAAACTACCAAGCGGAATACGAGACATTGATTCTCTATCTGCATTCAAAGTTGCACTGAAAACATATCTTTTTAAATTATCTTTTAATATCTTGTAGATAGATTTGTTTTAATGTTAAAGTAAGATAGTAATGGTATAGTATTCTAAACAGTGTAATGCGCTCATGAACATATTGAAGGGTTTTGTTAGCCTCGGGCTTTATCACATACACGCCGATTGCATTAGCATCATATTCCTTTGCTTCAGCACGTGTGTCTTCTTCGCACTGTAACACCTGGTTGATTTCGGGGGTCCACGTATACTTATACACATGATGTCCTCTGATAACTGTTTCAAAAGTTACTCTGTAATACATCTTGTATTCAATCGGCGAAGCTCTTGCCATGTTATTCTGTTATAGCTTTGAAGAGCGCGCTAAATACTGACACACTACACCGCCACTGCATGCCAAGAAATTTGACCCAGGAAATGTTGTTATGATTGTCTGATTTACAATTGTCACTGTTGTCTGATTAATAATTAACATACTAGAAATACATGATCGCAACAACCCCTCGCCCACTTTTAATATATACATTTTTGTAAACCACCCCCACCACCACCATCACACACACTTTCTGGTTTTGGTTGTTTTGTTTTTTATTTAAGTCTATTATAGTTTTTATATTTAGTCTATGTAATAATAAAATTAACAGCCTGAAAAATTTTGAATAGAAAGAGAGAAACAAACCAGTATAACATCAAAGAAAATTCATTGGCAAAGTTCACCTGGCTGTAGTCATGTACTGTAGTATTAAGTATTGACACACCGAAAGAGCATACAAAGTCAATATTAAAAAAGAAACTATAGCCCTAAACTAAGACTATAGTCCTATAAGTCTAAGACTATAGTCCTAAGACTAAATTTATAAGACTATAGTCCTAAGACTAAATTTATAAGACTATATATAGTCCTGACTAAATTTATAAGACTATAGTCCTAAGGCTATTAAGTCCTAAGACTATATATAGTCCTAAGACTAAGACTATAGTCCTAAGACTAAGATTATAGTCCTAAGATTATAGTCCTAAGACTAAGATTATAGTCCTAAGACTATAGTCCTAAGACTAAGATTATAGTCCTAAGACTATATATAGTCCTAAGACTAAGATTATAGTCCTAAGGCTATAGTCCTAATACTAAGATTATAGTCCTAAGACTATAGTCCTAAGACTAAGACTATAGTCCTATAACAACGAGATGAACCAAATAACAAATTTTCATTCAAAATAGATAATAGTGGCCAAGAAAAGACACAATGCCACGTCCTAGCGTCCAAAGACAACTGTAGACAAGAATATTATTTATATTGCATGATTTTCTTTTTCAAGACTCAGCTAAACTGTTAAATATGAATCTCCTACCGTTAAACTTTCTTCTGCTTTTGTCACCACAAACACTGCCAATTCAGTCTATACTCTTTTCAGAATTCAGATTGTTTTTCTCGTTCGGTTTCTTTCGGTTTCTCCGTGACCAGGCATCATTCAGTTCTCTTCAAGATCTAAAAAGCCGTTTGTTTCAAACTGATTTCTTCATCGTTCTCCCTCGAGTTAAGTAGAATACACCAGAGCAGATTTCTTTACAGGCTTCGGCCAGTTTCAGGACACAGTGTCGTTTTCGGTCTACCAGTAACCTGCTATTCGAATTCCGAACTGCGAAAGTTCAAAGTTGCGGATTTGTTGACATATATATATATATATAAACATCTCGCAGAATTTCTTTCCCATTTGCTGTAATTTCGCGTGTACTCCACGCGTGTCGAGATTAGCACCCTCACCCGGGCTCCGGGCCTTCGGCCCTACGCCCGGGCTCGGGGACAAATAGCGTGCTTGGTTGAGAGAATGGCAGACCTGAATAAAGACGCAATTTCTCACAAGGGGAAGAAAATTAAGAAGTACGGTCTTTCATTCAAGAAAGAAGTGATTGCTTATGCTGAAATAAGAGGGAATCGACCCGCTTTCAAGCAATTCTCGGTTGATGAAAGGAGAATACGGGAATGGCGAGCTAACAAGAGTAATATCGAAGGCCTGCTTGGGGCTGTCAAAGGAAAGCAACGGAGTAGATTGAGTGGAGGTGGTAGAAAACCTTTGAGCGTAAAACTTGAGGAAGTCATGCTGGAATGGGTCGAAAGTAGGTGTGCTGATGGAACTAAACTGAAACCCATGGTGGTATTCAAAGGAGGAAAGCGAGAAGTTGCAAAGTTGAAACAAGAATTCCAACATCGCGCAATTGTTGCAACTTCTGCGAACGGATGGATGGACGCTGAATTAACCAAAGTCTAGGTTGACTCTGTAGTTGGAGCATTTGCATTCAATCGAAGGCTATTAGCCTGGGATGCCTACGAGTGTCACATAGGGGATAGCATCACCGAGTCATTGAAGTCTAAGAAAATTGATCCCGTAATTGTGCCTGGCGGGTGCACAAAGTGCTGCTGCTGGTAATTTGAAATCTCCCCCGAGAAGAGCTATTCTGCAGTGGATTCTGGATGCATGGGCCGAGCTACCAACAGACGTTATCGAGAATTCTTTCCGAAGCTGCGCCTTGAACCTCCCTGTGGACGGTTCGAACGACGATGTTATTCACTGTTTCAAAGAAGGCCAGCCATGTAGCACCGGAAGAGCAATGCTTCGTACACAGTTAGGGATCTTGAGGGAACCTGAAATAGCAAATCCTTTCGAATGCACAGACTCAGATGTGGAAGAGGCGTATCCTCCCGCGATGGAGCTTGTAGACTCAGATCAAGAGGGGGACAGTGACATCGAAGTCGAGTGAAGACTTGAAAACCGCGGGTGGAAAAGTACAGAAAAGGACAATGACTACAGTCAATAGTTCTGTTTGTTCTGTTAATAGGAGTGTTTGAGGGAACCGGAACTAGGCAAAGACAATGATGAAAACTAAAAGTTCTGTTAGCCACAAATTGCACAACCAGAACATAAACAATTAAATCAGAATAAAAAATGCTTTGTCTCTTTTAAATAAGCGCCGCCCTCGAATAAACGCCGCCCTCGATTAAGCGCCGCATGTGAGACGCGGAAAAATTAATTAGCGCCGCGGCGCTTATTCGAACAAATACAGTATGCGCAATATAAATTAAATTATTATTATTAGTAGTAGTATCCAAACACGGAAAATTCCCACCAAAACGATTTTTTGAAAATGTCGGACAGTATATCATATTCACTTGTGATTATTTTATAAAAGAAATACCAAATGTTTTTTTCCGTGTTTGGAGACTCTTATCCAAACACTTGGGAAATTGCTTGACTTTCGAAAAGCTAAAAACACTCGCCTACCGCTCGTGTTTTGTTACGCTTTTCTCCAGTTTCGCAACTTCCCGCGTGTTTGGATCAGAGTATCCAAACACGGAAAACCATTTGGTATTTCTTTAATCCAAAAGCTGGGTGGCAAAGCTTAATGCTTATTTAAAGCTCCAAATGAATATTCCCTTAGAATGCTACTGTATAATACTATACACTTATAAATGTCTGGTCATGAGGAGAACAGTTTGTTTTGTTTTCACAAGGGTCTTGATGTTTCCTGAGATGATGGGCAACATTTGATTTGTCTAATCCCACGTGACCATAAATAAACCAGTAACAGTCTGAGTTACAACTACCTGTAGGAAAAGTCTAAAACAGACAACCTTGGGGACGATTTCATCTGTCTTAGAGAGACACCCATCTAAGCGACCTTAACCACATTGACAATATTATAAACAACAATAATATACATATGTAGTTAACTTCGCATTTTACATCAAGAAACAACACACACATTTATTCACACATTCACTAAAAATACATAACAGAACACACGGAAATAAACAACCGGAAAATGTGCTCTCGAGGAGCTTGTCACGTGCCTAATTGGCCAATCAAAATACATGTAAACAGGTAGCCCGAGAAGCTACAAAAAACTCAGCGTTCCTACACTCCCCTCGTTGACACCAATGGTGATCAACTAAAATGTATTGCATGCATGTGTTCAATTTCCTTTTCTTGAGGTCACTTCTGTGGGGATCAATAGTTGAATGGGTCTTCGTAACATTGTAGGTTTCTTTGTCTCCTTGGTTATAACTCTAATCTTTGCTGATCTGACTTTGCCGTCCCTGCCAGGCAGTAACTCGTCTATTCTCGCCATTCTCCAAAGACATTTTTCTGTCCCTTGTTCCTTCATGAACACAATGTCTCCCACGGCTAGCGTCTCTTCTTTGGTTCTGTCCTTGATGGCTTTGGCTTTTTCTAAAAGGTTGGTGAGGTACTCTTGCGACCAACGGATGGTGAACTGAGTTAATAATCTTGGTGCTTTTTACGTCACTGTACTCTTCATTTGGCGTGGAAGCAATTCTCCTTCCGTAAATAAGATGTGATGGAGACAAGGGATAGGAAATCCCTTCAACATCATCATAGATGTATGTCAACGGACGAGTGTTTAACACTCCTTCAATCTCGACCAGCAACGTATGCATCTCATCGAAGGTCAACAGGGCTTTTCCAATTGATCTTTTGAGACAATCTTTGGTAAGACGAATAATTCTCTCCCAGAACCCTCCCCACCAGGGAGCCTTCTCGACAATGAAATTCCAGCTCACTCCACGGTTGGCCAGATGAGCTTTTACATGTACTTGGAGCGAACGACGAATGTTCTCAATTTCCTTGCGACACGATTTGAAGTTCTTTGCGTTGTCGGACATCAGCACTCTGGGGAGTCCTCTTCTGCTCGTAAAGCGGCGAAACGCTCTTAGGAACTGTTCTGCGATACATCCGCCAACCAATTCCAAATGAACCGCCCTTGTTGCTGCACATGTCAAAAGGCAAACATATACCTTTTCAGTCGCATTAACGTTGGACGGATCCCCCTTTCGCACGTACAAAGGCCCGGCGTAGTCCACACCTGTGTTACCTCCATGGAGGTCCTTCATCTACTCTCTCTCGTGGCAATTGAGGAGGCGGCATAACGGCAAATGGTAATCCTGAATGTCTTGCGCATACGACACATTGTTTGACGAAACGTTTCACTGACTCTCTTCCTTTGGGTATCCAGTAATTCTCTCGCAAGCATGTAAGGGTGCTCTGAACGCCGCTGTGCATCGTCTTGTGATGTGCATCTTTGATCATCAGTGACGAAAGGTGATGATTGGCAGGCAAAAGCACGCGATTCTTCGCTGCATAAGCCAGAGAGGAATTTTCTAGTCTTCTCTTGCAACGTAAAACTCGGTTATCATCCAAAAAGAACCCAAACTGTTTAACATAAACAGGAGGGTTTGGATCGTTGTGAATAACAGCGTTGAGTTCTTTGTCGTAGAACTCTTCTTGAACTGACAAAATCCATTGTATTCTTGCATAGTTTATCTCACCAGCGCGGTTAACTGCTCGTCCACAGCGGTTTCACGTGGATTTCGTTCTGTGCTTTCCAGGCGGAGCTCAGCTTGTTCACAAATCTAATCACTGTGGCGGTTATGCGGAGTAGCTTTGTTAAACTGCTGAATGTCGATCTTGATTACTCGGCTTACACGTAGTCTTGGGCTGGTGTCTTGTGTGGCGGCGAAGACATGGGTTACGATAGGCGGTTGCTTGACAACTTCACTTAAAGCAGACTGTTCGGACTCCTTTTCACTGATCATAGGAGGCCACTGGGACTCATCGTGCTTGAGAAACTCGGTACCACTCCACCATAATTCACTTTCAGTCGTTCCTCTGGAGGGCAGATCTGCAGGATTTTGACTACCCGGGCAATGTCTCCAAACCTTGGTTGGCGTTAGTTTGCGAATTTCATCAACTCTGCGTGCAACATACTGCTTCCAGCTCTTCTTGTTTCGGATCCAATACAGGGTTGCGGTTTAATCGGTCAAACAATAAATGGCATCGGTTGTCGTGACCTTGCTTAGGGCATTCAGCACCGTGTTCATCAAACGAGCTAGAATAAGAGCACCTAAGAGTTCCAAACGGGGTATTGTTTGAAGCTTTAACGGGGCCCCTCTGGACTTGCTGCACATCAACGTAGTTTCAGCATGATCGTTGACGACCCTTCTCATGTAGACGGCTGCTGCGTAAGCTTTCTGGCTGGCGTCGCTGAACCCATGTAGCTCTATCCTCTTCACTGATGGGAACGAAAAGTAACATCTTGGAATACGAACGTTTTGAAGAACTAGCAACTCGTTGATAAGAGCACTCCACCTCTGCTTCATTTCGCAAGGTAGTTCATCATCCCAATTTGATTTATCAGCGCATAATTCTTGGCTCGTATCTCGGTCCACAGCGGTTGCTGTTACCTGTGATCCAAGATCATTTACCTGAATTAGCTTTCACAGTTCAGCAGAGTTTGAGGTCCACTTGCGAAGGTTGAATCCTCCACTGGCCATGATGGACTTGGATAACTGGTACAACTCAAAGGCCTCCGTGACCGTGTCCCCACCTGTTGTCAAATCGTCGACATACAAACTGTCCTTCAGGGTGTTGACAGCGTCTTGTTGCTCTTGTTGCGAAAGGTGATGGAGAATGGTTGCTCCAAGAATTGCTGGGCTTGGTTTTAAACCGAAAACGAGTCGGCAGAATCGGTACTCGATAAGCTTTGGGTTTTCTTCTGTCGTGACATCTTGGAACCACAGGAATCTCAGATAGTCCCTATCGATAGGACTAATTCCGATCATGAGGAATGCTTTCTCAATATCAGCAACTAATCCCACTTGATGAATTATGTATCGCAGAAGGATGTCGAAGAGGGATGGTATCAGGTTTGGCCCCTGCCTTAGACAGCTGTTGATCGAGGTGTGGTCATCCTTTTCATGTGCAGAACCATCGTACACAACCCGAAGCTTGGTTGTAGACTTGTTCTCTCGTATGACACCATGATGAGGCATGTAATGGGTCTTTCCACCACTGATTTGTTTAGGGTCAACAATTTCAATCACACCAGCTTCCAATTGCTCCTGGATTATGCAATCATATTTTACCAATAATTCCTTGTTTTTCTTCAGGTGTCGTAGCAAGTAATTTGCTCGGTTTACACTGAGTTGATAGTGGTCTGGTAAATTGTCCGCTTTGGGCTTCCAAGGTAACTTCACATTGTACCGTTCACCGTCATAATGCACATCATCCCAAACACTTTCATACACTAGAAACCCAAACGTGTTGTAAGAACACGCATTTTTGTCCGCTATAGTGACACGCCAAAAGCGTGTTCAACACGGCTTTGGCGTGTTGTAATACAAGCGTGTTCTGTGTAGAAGCGTGTTGCTAGAACACGTTATTGTGTTGTAACAACACATCAATTTTGACACGCTAAAAGCGTGTTGTAATACAAGCGTGTTCTGTGTAGAAGCGTGTTCCTAGAACACGTTATATTAAGTGTGTTGTAACAACACGTCAATTTTGACACGCTAAAAGCGTGTTGAACACTTCAGCGTGTTCCAAATTCACGTGTGTTGTAAGAACACACTATAACGTGTTACGGTAACACACATCATGTTTTCAGAACACGCACCCCCAAATGGCGTGTCACTATAGCGGACAAAAGTGCGTGTTCTAAATTAACACGTTTGGCGTGTTGTATTTGGCGTGTTGCAAGTTTTAGCGTGACACACTTGCCGTGTTGCAGCTCGGAGATTTGTAGCGTGTTGCCGATCTCTGAAGGCGTGTTCTGCACCAGACGTGTTGTGACCTGATGTGTTTCGTTCGAAGGCGTGTTCTGCTTCTAAATTCTTAAACGCACAAAAAAGAATGGAGGCAAACAATATACATCTATTAAACTTATACTGATCTATAGTTCTGGAATATAATGCAAGACAGATGTGTCTTTCAAATGTCAAAGTTTAATCCTGCCAATTTTAGGCGTCCGTAAAATGTCGGAAGTTTGTTTGGCCTGGCAGCCTTCGTTGATTTAGGGGCAATTTCTTGTTGAATATACGTCAGATACTATTTTGTCACTTATCCCAATCAAAAACAGCATCCTCCAGAAGTAGTGCAGTATTAAGTGTTTCTTTGTCATATTGGATATTAAACACAGTGTCAGCTGCCAACCACAGTTTCAGTAATCCTATGACAGTTCGACTTGTGACTAAATGGCATACAAGCATTTTCCATCATTGTTTGAATTTGAAAATTGATTCTTGGTCTGTTACCAGTAGGCAGTGAGTACCCCAGCCAATGAGAGAACAGTACAAACTATATACAAACAAAAAGAAGATATTGTAAATGAACAGTATATAAGTACTGTAGGCGAGGGAAAGGGGGAGGAGGTAAGGAAAAAGAAGGGGGGGAGGGGAAGAGAAAAAGGGGAAGAGATGCCTGCCAAAAATCGACAAGATCATTTGGACTGCGCATATAGCTTCGCGCATGATAATTCATGGTTGACAGGGGTAGGGAACGGCAAAATAGACAAACGAAAAACAAACAACTGGGGTAGGGACTAGGGATAGAACCTTTACCGTGTAAATATACCCGAATTTTTCGCGTCCCTCTCCCCAGTTCCCAAGCCTTCCTCGCCCACTAGCCCCCGCGCGCGGAAGAGGCAGAGAGACCAGAGAGTTGCCTGCGGAGGAGGCAAATAACATTTAAAAGAGAAACAAAAATATATTTCCTAGAAATTTAATACATTAGTTAACAGTACTATTTAACCATGTAAATTAATTAATTTACATTAATTCTTTGAACGTTTTCATGGCGATAAAGTAATATAAATAACTTTTGTGGAAACACCACGTAAAATATTTCCTTGCTAAGCTTTCCTTGCTAATTAATTTACATGTTTAAAACTTTAAATGGTATTGTTAACTAATGTTTTAAATTTGTAAAAATATTTTTTTGTTTCCCTTTTAAATGTAATAAGTTTTAGTATTTTTCATTAAATTTCAAATGTTAGGAAGAGCATGTTGTAGATAATTTGTTCGTTTATAAGACTTATGTAGTTTTAATGCATTTCTTATGTTAATAATGATGATAAATTTGATTATTTGCTACAAAATAATTTGTGAATATTTCTGGTAAATTCTTAATCTGATAACGAATTTATAGATTCAGTATGTTAAATATTGTAAATAAAACTTAAATATTATTTTAAATATTTTCTCTGAGCTGTTTATCATTCTGGACACTATATGCGGAGTGTTCCTGTTTTGTGTTCATAATTTTCTTGGAATTTTCAATTGAATATTTTTCTTAAGGGAAAATACAAGTTTGAGGGTCCAAAATACATGCATAAACAATTCGGAAAAAGAATAAAACTAAATGTTACGCATATTTAAAAAGTCTGACAATCAAAAACTGTTACCAAATAAATAGCATCAGTTGTTGCTATGGCAACAATGACGTTTCAAAATGGCTGCCAATTACACCTCAAACTAATTTAATTCGAAAAAAACCGATGGCGACCCCAATTTTTTTCTCATTAAAACTTTTCTTAAAGTATGAGTAATGCATGGGCCGATTTTGAAAAAAATTCTGTGGAATGAATAATTTTCTCTCTCGGAAAAATCATGTTTGTTAATTTTTTAAAAAATTGGATCTACAGAATTTTTTTTAAAATCGGCCTATTGCTTACTCATACTTCAAGAGAAGTATTAATGGGGAATAATAAATAAAGTTTTTTTCGAATTAAATTAGTTTGAAGGGTAATTGGCAGCCATTTTGAAACGTCATTGTTGCCATAGCAACCATTTATTTGGTAAAAGTTTTTGATTGTCAGACTGTTTAACTATGTATAACATTTAGTTTTATTCTTTTTCCGAATTGTTTATGGGCGTGTTTATGGACGTGTTTTGAACTCTCAAACTTGTATTTTTCCATTTTTCAAGAAACTGTATGGAGCCACCTTAAGATTTGTCCATGTAAAAGTAGAATATAATATATGCACGGAGAGTACATATCATAGGCATAGAGTATGGGGAGGACTGGGGGGCTTTATCCCCCCCCCCCTGAGAAATCTTAATGGGGAACTCCGCCCCTCCACCATTCACAAATTATAGGTACTTTATACTGGTTAGAGTAAAGTAACTGTTACAGCCTCATTCCTGCCAGCCAAAAGCACCCATGTACACATAAGACAACCCAGTAAACACAACATCGAAAAATAGTTGACATGTGTTGTATTTTAACTAGTTTTTAGTGCAAAGTTTCTGCGAAACTTTGCAGTATTGTGGTGGCGAAAATTCACACGATAGATAGTGTAAACTTTTCCGGGGGTTGTGCCAAGTTTAGCGACATATAAGTTGTCGTTGCTTGGATGAATAATATCGTTGTCAATAAGTTTCACTGATAACTAAAACAATTTAGTAAAGTATCTGTGGATATCTCTTGAAAGACTTAAGTCAAAAATTACATTTTAATCTTGAAGTATGTTGAGTCTAAAATCAGAATATAATGTTTTCCTCTGGGTGTTTCCCCCCCGGTTTATGTAGAAATCTTACTGCGCACGCGCGAAACTAAATTTTACAGCAAAAGTGAATACCATATAATGGCGGAGACACAAGAATGCGCGACCGACAAGCGATTAATAGAGAGGCGATGAATTTTCTTGTCAAAATAAGGACTATGTGGTCTAATTAAATATGGTCTGAGCGAAAGGATTATATTGTCACATGTATTTCGAGGTAAGCGTATGTTCAGTAGTTTTTATTAGTTTATATTTCACTGTTGACGAATCGCGCCCAGCCGCCCAACAGCTAATTTTGAAATTTATAGAGTCAAACTAGAGATTTTCTTAAGGGTGGTATGATATTAGCCGCTCAGGTATGATGAACGAAGGGCGCTGAGTGCATAAACTTTCTTAGACGATAAACTCAGTACAATCATCGTCTTTTGTTTTGGTCGTTTGTGCTGCCGTGTTTAACATAGAATTCATCTTTTTTTCGCCTCTTCACGGTTTGGTGATTTCCAAAACTTTATATACACAACTATATTTTCATATACTATTAAGGCCTACGACAATTGCATCAGACAAAATTACAAGTCACAAACGACGTGTTTCCCATAACGCAGATACGCTGTATCATTGATTCATAGTCCAGTTTATTTTGTGTCGATTCTCAAGGCTGCCGTAGTTAGTTTTTCTTTGCCGACATATAAAAGTAATGTGTATTAAATCAGCGCTTGAGAAGTCGGCTGTTTGCATAATTGCATCATCGCTGTACTTTTATAGTATAAATATCATACGACATTTAACGGCTGGTTACAGACGGCGTATTTTTTTACGAAATTTCAATTCGCAGTCGAGTTTAACATATAGCCGACTCGCCTTCTTTTGTTTTTATGTCAAGATACCTCGGGCTCAGTGAAAGTCAGCTCTAGTAAAGCAGCCGCCAGCCGAGTACCAGACTTTGAATCCTTTATCAATTCGCGTAATAGATTTAAACAAAAACAGATATTTTATAATAACAGAATAGTCGAAGGTCAAGTGAGTTGTTTACGTGTCATTGATACGACCGGACATGAGAGATGAAATCATGTGAGGCATATGACGCCTAGCAACGGGAACGTCCTTTGATGTGATTGGCTGTCTAAATACGGAAATGAGTTTTTTGGTCACATGATATGCTGTTGTTTTGCACGTTTTCTTTCTTTTCGACGGTATTCGAGAAGTGAAATTATGTCTGTGTTCTCTGCGACTTTTTACAATCCTGCGACTCGCCAGGAAGCTTCAGTTGGTAGCGAAATGCGAGTAGATAGCCAATGTGTCATCGACACAACGTTCAGTTGCCACGTTAGCACTTCAGGTGCAAAAGGCGATCAGATGTCAACGAACATTGCCACAACGTTCAGTCGCCACGTTAGCATTTCAGATGCGAAAGGTGACGAGGTGTCAACGTGCACCGACCCAGACCCAAAAGTTCACGGGTCTATCACAACGGTGAGCAATTGTGAACTCTATCAAAATCTATCAAATACTTATCAAAATCTATCAAGTTCTTACCAGAATCTATCAAATACTTATGAACATGTATCATCAAATTTAAAGCAAAATAAATCATTTGAAATGTAAAAAGCTCAAGTGTTTTTTACTTTTTTTATGTTGAAATACAGTACTGTTAATTGCTCTACGAAACTTTGCACTCTCCTTGGGTTCTAGTTATGATATTTCATGACCTTCAGTCTTCTTAAAAATCACCCCTCAGGATGCAGGAATTTTCCGAGACTCTAAATTTCAAAAATTCCCAAGGGGAGGCATGCCCCCAGACTCCCCATGGGAAAATTCTTAGAAAGGCCATGTTCAGCCCCCCTGGACAAAAACAAAACTCTACGCCTATGGTACATATACGCATGGTTTGAAACCAGGCAGCCTACTTAAACTCTCTCTATATTGATATATTGTCTATTTACACGCAGTCTGCATATTTGTGCTGATTAACTGGTGAAAATGATGATCACATTAGCACAGACTGTCTGGCCACCATCACTTAATTATGATCTTCATTTTCACCAGTTAATGTAGAAATACATGTAAAATAAAATAAAATAAAAAATAAGATGAAAAGGAAACTATATGGGTCATCTGACATTGGGTCATTGCAGAAAACATCCACACCTCCCCCACGGAGGAAATGTGAAGTTGACCCCCTCCCCCCTTCAGACGTCCTAGTACATTTTACTATTATCAGAAGTAGATTTACCCCCCTCCCCTCCCCGGATGGCACAAATTTCCTCGGTGGGGGAGGTATGGATCTTTTCTGGAATGACCCATTGAGTGGTATCCACAAAACTATATTTTTTGCAAAATTAGGGTGCAGGGTATCTCCCCAATACTAAAAAAGTGTAAATATAAAATATAAAAATATGGGGTCACCTGCATGACTTAAATAATTATAACTATAAAAATACAGGGTCACTATATATATATGCTTAACTGTATAGTCTTTCCAAAAATATCATTTTGGGGGAGATATCCTACATTAAGTGGTGACCCCATATTTTTATAGTTATAATTATTTAATTTAAGTCATGATGGTGACCCCATATTTTTATATTTACATTTTTTTAGTATTGGGCACATAACCCACCCTAATTTTCAAAAAAAGATAGTTTGGAGACACCCACTCAATGTGGTGCCCCCGTGTAGTTTCCTTTTCATCTAATTATCAATGAAAATTAAGATGATACCATCCACAAAAGTTAAATTGTTTACACCTTAAACCAGAGTCTGTAGAAATATACACCATTTGACTGCATTGGTGAATAGTGCTAAACATTGTTTTGGCCAAAAATGTACACAAGTTCTTAGCATACATGCAATAATTAAATTAAATAAGAATTGCAAAGAATAATTATTTACAAACAATTTTCATGCAACACAAAATTAATATGTACTCACTTGTAATTCAGTAATTGTGCATGAATAAAAACCACGATGTGAGGGAGATGTACTCAGACCACTTCAGTCATCAAATAAACATGATCCACTTCTGATTTGAACTGAAGAACAATTAATTATAAAATTAAAATTTGAAATATTAATAAACTAGGATACTATAAAAAAACTACAATTGTTTGGTTACAAATATTGATTGGCTATATTTAATACTTGGTAAGCTTTATGTTTTGAAGATGAAATCCAGTCATTACAATATTTAAGCTTAAATAGTAAAATGTTTGTTTCCGCAAAATAATACATAGTAGTTTATTGGTTTAGCAGCATGAGCCATCTAACTATCAAAACGAACAACAAAAAAGTTTGCTGCAAAGTTCCAACCACACAAAAGCAGTAAATACGAGTTAATATAAGTTGAGAGTAAAATGGCTATAAAATGGTTCAATAACTAAATAAAAGTACAGAAGCAAGGAAATTACTTAGGATTAACTCTAGTCAACTACAGTACCTTAAACTATAGTTTTAGGCCAGAGTCGACGACGTCTGGTGTTACTTGCGATGTCTTGCTTTTTCGTCTTCACTTTCAAAACATGGCGGCTTGTCAGGACTCTACTTCGAGACATTTCTCTACAGAAAACCAGTTTTATCTTGACAGATAAACATCAAAAAATCTCTTGTATACGTAAAACTGCTTGCACTGTTCCAGCGCGCTGTTGTTTCTTCCTCCGCGTAGTTTTCCTGACATTAAAATTGAAAGGAATACTAGTAGCTCTCGTTGTTTCCTCGGCCTTCTTCTTCGAGTTTTGAAAATCTCTTTCGAAAACTTCCTTTTGGCGGCAATCTGTTCTCGCATTTGATTGGTCGAGCTACTTACTGTCCCTACCCCTTTCCCCGATAGTGTTAAAAATGTCTCCCTTTTCACACGCATAGTGTGTTACAAAATGTCTGACTTTTTACACGTCAGCGTGTTTTCGACTGGTTTGCAACACGTTTTGTGTGTAGCAAGCCGTGTTGAAGGCGTGTTGCAACGGATATTCGTTTATAACAACACGTTAGTGTGTTCTGGCGACGTGTTGTTACAACACGGCACAACACGTCTAACATATCGCAACACGCCAACAACACGCTTACGTGTATTTAGAACACGCCTACGTGTCTTTGGAACACGCATCGATGTTTTTAAAACACGCTTACAACACGCTAAGTTTTCTAGTGTACTCGGGTTTTGCTTCTTCATCCCTGTCACAGATACCAATGGATTCTGTCTGCCAGAATTTCTCTAACGTGCGCACCAGATCGTTGTCGCTTGGTTCTGGTAGTCCGATGTCTGCCTTATGCAGAATGAGGTGTGTTGATGAGCTCTCTCTGTTGCAACTCGATTCACCTGTGTCAACGACACCCGATAATATTCATCCGAGCTTGCTTTCCACTGCCACAGGACCAGAGATTCCCTTGACCACATTGCCAGTAATGATTTTCCAATAATAATCTGATCCTACCAATAGATCAATGTTGCTGTTAGTTGGGTCATCAAAGTCATCAGCAAGTTCCAGTCCCTGTAGATGAGGATAACTCCTGACTTCGGTTGTCGATGAAAGCTTGGAACAAATAATAGGAAACGTCAAGGCCTTGATCATGGTTTCGTCACTACATCGTTCCACTATGTCACACTTTTGCTTTGAATAATTCTCGCCACCCAAGGTATTTACGTGTAATGTTTCAGTTCCATTTCGCTTAACACCTAGTTTCGCTTGTAATTCCTGAGTGACATACGAGCGCCGACTTCCCGCATCAAACGGGCATGCGGCCCGGACGAAATCCCAAACTGGGTACTAAAGCAATACGCAGAAATCCTATCTGAACCAATTTGTTCTATCCGCAATAGTTCATACAAAGAGCAGAAATTACCACCTGCATGGAAATTTGCAAACGTTATCCCCATTCCTAAGACGAAACCTGTTACGCACATAAACAAAAATCTTCGACCAATTTCCTTGACACCTACTATCTCAAAAGTTGCTGAACAATTCATTGTTATGACGTACATCGCACCAGCTGTTCTTAAAGTGATTGACCCCAACCAATACGGTGCCATACCTAAATCCTCCACAATTCAAGCACTAATTTCCATGATTCACCAATGGTCACAAGCAGGGGCGGATCCAGGAATTTTTCAGAGTACGTCAAACCCGGAAATATTATTTCTAGGGGGGTCCGGGCGCATGCCCCCCGGAAATTTTTTAAAATTTGGTTCCCTGAAATGGCATTTCCTGCATTCTGACAAGACTATTTAGAAAAATCTTTACAGTTTTAACTTGTGTTTTTTATACAACGTTTTATGATTTTTTAAGGACTTGGCTTTTGCATTTTTTTTTATCATTATTGGAGACAACTTTTCAGGACTGTTTTGCTCCATATCAGAGCCCATCATCAGCATGCCTACGAATCACTGTTGTACAGTGAATTCGACATGGACAGCCAAGGCTCCAAAATATTTTGTAAGGTCAATGGCAGCCACTTGCTGCAATCCCTTAGCTGCCAAGCTGTCTGGTTTTGAGGCACCAGATACTCGCCTTAACACATACCTCTATCCAGCCAGTCACTGTCTGATTAGAAGAAGCAATATGAATAGACCATATGCGACATTTCATGGGCATCCTAGTCATCTTAATTCTTAACTACCTAATATTTACCCCTTATTTACTTTGAGTTGTCTGGTTTTGAGGCACCAGATACTCGCCTTAATACCTCTATCCAGCCAAACACTGTCTGATTAGAAGAAGTTTTAGTATCAATAGACCACATGGGACATTTCATGGACATAGAGAAGCTCATCTCTCTACATCATCCCAAGTCATACTCATACTAACTAGTAACTACCAAGTATTTTTTTTCTCTTCCCCCCCCCCCCCCCCCCCCCCAGAAATATATATATAGTGTATATATATATACTTTATTTCATCACAAGATAATATAGATAGTACAAATAGATATGAAAGAAGAAAATAATAATTTACAGTGATGGGGAATCTACAAGAAAGCAAAATTTGCTTGTTTGGTGTAGATCCCTTTTATTGAAAATAGAACTACAATCGTTGACAAAATGGTTGGCACACATTACACGTTTACTAGGTGCGAAACCCCCTTCCCCCATTTTAATGTTGTATAGCAACTAAATGATGTGCTAATGGTGTTGTGATGCCCATCGACACTCTATCATCGTAATGGGACCAACATTGGAGACGGGGGATGGGGGGGAACAGGGGAAAAATTTAAATTTTCCAGCAATATAGCACTTCAACACAACTCCGCAGTGTCGTGCCAACTATTTTTGTCAATGATTGTCTGAATGAAATATAGATCATAAAATCCAAAAAGTTTACAACAAAACATTATTATGAGTTGCGACGAATTAAGAAAAATGTTCTAAAAACAATTCTCATGGATACTACACCAATGCAAATGACGTTGTTATCTCATCAGACTATATGCGCATGAAGAACAACCTATCATAGTGAACATATAATTGGTACATGCTTGCATGTAATGCCGTGCGCATATATGCATGCAAGCTTTTTGCTCATCCCT
The DNA here is from genome assembly GCA_964035015.1 of Corallium rubrum. NCBI lineage: Eukaryota > Metazoa > Cnidaria > Anthozoa > Scleralcyonacea > Coralliidae > Corallium > Corallium rubrum. The sequence continues at coordinate 11,050,809 of OZ035999.1, forward strand.
GAATTTAACTTTATAAGAAAGCTATAAAATAAATTGCAATAGATTCTGGATTATGCCGATGTTAAATGTATTTTAGCGGAAGATGTGTTACTGGGGCATTACTAGCAAACGCGTGTGCCGTGCCTTTTTTTACTTTTAATAAAAAGTTCACAGAGAGATTATGCGGAGTTAGGTTCCCGTGAAGTAAGCATCGACGACCGAGAAACGGAAATGATGTCTGTAAGGTGGAACGTGTTCAATTTCAAGAGTCAAATACCGCAGAGTCAGCAGAAGGACGGGCGCCATGCGCAGCATGTTTTGCTCGTCTTCTACTTGAATAGCAGTGTTTATGTATAGTTTATCATGGAAGAAATAGGTTTATCACAGTTATTAGCACAAAAGCATTTTGAATCGCCACACTTTACCATACCTACGGGGAAGTACAACACACTTTACCACACTTTACCACACTTTACCGTCCGGAAATTCGCAAATAATATTATGACTCTATATTTAGATGGTTTGGTGGTAAAGTGTGGTAAAGTGTGGTAAAGTGTGTAGAAAATACTCCTAGCTACGGTAAAGTGTGTCTTTAAGAAATGACATTGGTGCTCTTAACCTTTTAAAGTATAAATTTCACAGCATAATGTAGCGTGTGGAGTATTTTTGAATGAAACGTAACTACTGAACTTTACCCTAATGGCCATGTCTGACATCAAGCTGACATAAAGGATTGCGTTGGTTATATGAGACGCGGTAGTGCAATTATAGTGTTAAATACTTTGTTATGTAATGAATAACGCGTATATTAATAATATATATATATTTTTTTTTCTGCAAACACCGTTGTGTTACAAACAATTTCTGACAATTATATCACATTGACTATATTACACGGGGAAATTTGTTGATAAGAAAGTTTTTTCTCCTGGCGTAGGAACATCGCCAATGCGCGTTGTTTATCACTCAATCGTACCTGGAAACTTAACTTGTATATGTAACATAATGCAATTGTGACGTCATATAATAAATATATTGTTTTTTTTAAACATGTAATAAATTACCTTTCCCTTATAGTGTAAGGTATGTCAAGTTTTAGAAGTATGTCACATGCCAAACGAGAGATGTGTGTTCTTAATTGTTTCGATATTTTCAGACAATCGTTGACAAAATGGTTGGCACACATTACACGTTTACTAGGTGCGAACCCCCCTTCCCCCATTTCAATGTTGTATAGCAACTAAATGATGTGCTAATGGTGTTGTGATGCCCATCGACACTCTATCATCGTAATGGGACCAACATTGGAGACGGGGGATGGGGGGGAACAGGGGAAAAATTAAAATTTTCCAGCAATATAGCACTTCAACACAACTCCGCAGTGTCGTGCCAACTATTTTTGTCAATGATTGTAGTATATACATTAATAATTAACAAACTATGGACAATATATACCCCCTCAAGCCCACTACACAACATCTAAGTTATCGATGTTGCATAATCAGCCCAAGAAGGTATTTACTGTCATATTAAGTAACTTAATAATATAACATTGTTGGTATAGCCTAGAAAACTGCTACTTCACATATATTGTATATATAATAATAATGATGATGAAATAGTATATAAGCCTAATTTCTGCCTTTTTTTAATAAATTAATGTTTACCTTTTTTTAAATTTACATTCTGTTGCTATTGATCTAAAATTGTTCCAAACTTTCGGCTACAGTAGCTAAGATTATTTAATTATAATATTCAGTGATGGATTACTTATATTTGTAACACATCTCATTATCTTAATAATTATATGATGAATTATTCATAAATATACTTGAGAGCTCTACATATCCCATCTAATTTAAATAATTTACGCTTTTTATGGTTGCACAAGTCTGAGGAACTAAAGATAAGATAGTATCCACTCACCTTAAAGCAATACAACGTTTCTTAACTTTCCTTCAAGAAACAGCTTTAGCATACTGAGGAATATATGCCTGCGTCGATATCCCGCTTGCCAATCTGCGCCGAAAACTCTTGACCCACGAGGAATCTACACGATTGGAGTTTCTTTGTCAAATCGCAACAGATCGTCTTCGACAATTCATCGTTTTCATTCTGTGTCTCTTAGAACGCCATAATCGAACTCAAGCAGAAGATTGACTGCTGGCTCAGGCAGCTTGGTTATGCCGTAGTCTTGCACTCTTGCCGTGGTCCGTGTACGTCGAAATATCCTTTGCTAGCCAATCAAAAGCCAAGAACGTCAAAATATTTTACTTCCGACGTAGTCCCACTACTTCCGCCGTATCTCTATTGTCTTTGTCCAATCAGTGCTCGTTATCTTGACGCAGATGGCCATTTCGCCGTAGTCTAATTACCCACATTTGTAAATGGCTTCCCTCTCTATCCCTACCGTATGAACAGTTTCGTTCAGGCTACATGAAGTAGACTAAGTGTCCTCCAGCCGAGGACTGGGACTGGGTCAGAGAATTATTAATTTTTTCCTCGATATACCAAGCGCTAAATACGTACAAAAATGAAATTTTTGAATATTTCAAAAATTAATAAATTCATATAAAATTTTTAAAAATTTGAATATTTTAAAATTTGAAATTTTCAAATTTCAAATGTTTCCAACTAATTAATTCATAAATAAATTAGTCTGGGATTTTTGTCTACGTCGCGTGACGTGTTTGACGTACCCTAAATCCGCCCCTGGTCACAAGATACGGATAGCACCGGTGCAGCAGTAAGGATTACCCTGTTCGACTATAGAAAAGCCTTTGATCTCATAGACCATCAAATCTTAGTTAAGAAAATCCAAAGTCTACCGATACCACACAACATCTGTTGTTGTGTTATCGATTTCCTGACAAACAGATATCAAAGAGTAAAACTCTCCAACTCTTACTCACAGTGGGAACATGTCCGGTCTGGCGTGCCTCAAGGGACGAAGCTAGGACCCTGGTTATTTTTGCTAATGATCAACGACCTACGCGTTGATGACATTCATGGTAACTGGAAATACGTTGATGACACCACAATATCGGAAGTCGTTCTCGAAGGCTCTCACAGTCGTACTCAACAAGCAGCATCTTCTGTTGATAACTGGTCACTGCTCAATAAACTGCAGCTAAATCCGGATAAATGTAAAGAACTCCGGATTGATTTTAAGCAGCAAAAGGATCAGTTTGACCCAATAACAATCAACAACCAACAACTGCAAGTTGTTGACCATGCAAAGATATTAAGGTTAACAATCTCGGAGATCCTACAGTGGACCCACCATATCAGCGAGACTGTTAAAAAAGCCAACAAACGGTTGTATTGCCTCACCCAACTAAAACGAGCTGGTGTCCCCATATCCGATATTGTCAACTTTTATTCCACCTGCATAAGACCAACACTCGAGTACGGAGCCGAAGTCTTCCACCATTCACTACCAAAATATTTAGAGAACGAACTAGAACGAGTCCAGAAACGATCATTGGCAATCATATTTCCAGGAGAAGAATATAACCGAAGATTGGAACTATCAGGCCTGACCTCTTTATACGACCGACGACAAGAACTGTGTAAAAGACTATTTAAATTGGTTACATTAGATAATACTCATAAACTACATAATCTATTACCTCCTTAGAACGAACCAAAGTACAATTTAAGGCAGCGTAGTTACACACTCCCAATAATTCATACCAAACGTTTTCAAAACACTTTCATTCCATCGGTGTCGAACTGTTAAGTTGTACCTAGTTAGCATGTTAATCTTTGTATATACATATTGTAAATAGTAGTGCATGTTTTTTTTTATCTTATTACCATAGCTTTTGTAATTGTAAAATCTACGCAATTCGGCCTTTTAGGCTGCCATGTAGTTTTTTATTAAATATCTATCTATCTATCTATCTATCTATCTATCTATCTATCTATCTATCTATCTATCTATCTATCTATCTATCTATCTATCTATCTATCTATCTATCTATCTATCTATCTATCTATCTATCTATCTATCTATCTATCTATCTATCTATCTATCTATCTATCTATCTATCTATCTATCTATCTATCTATCTATCTATCTATCTATCTATCTATCTATCTATCTATCTATCTATCTATCTATCTATCTTGCTTCTACAACCTTCGATTCATTTCTTCCACGAACAAATGCTCTTGCAGTCTGTAGTAGAACATTTGTTTTTGTGCGGGCAACGTTAGTTGTAGTTGGTAAAACATCTTGTTTAGGCTCGGTTTCCTGGCTGGTCTTGTTGGTAGGTGTTGTTTCCTGGCCTTTGTTCTTTTGATCCACTCCACATATCGCTTGATGATGCCTTTTCCCACAGTTCATACGGCTTTGGGTTTTTGGGCAGTTGTTGGCACGGTGTCCCTTTTTTAGGCACGCAAAGCAGCGACCTTCTTCTTTTAATATTTTCATCCGTGATGCAACATCCTTGACCTTCTTGCATTCTGCGGAATAATGCTTGGACTGAAAAAATATACAGCACAACCAGGTTGTTCAGCTTGGCTTGTGAGAGCTGCAGCAGAAAATGGACCTCGTTTCGAGCTATAGTTCTTATGTTCGTCATGGTTTTCTGGTGATTTTGTTTCCTTAATTCTAGCATTTTCACTCAACTCGCGCGCGCTTCTATTTCTTGTCGAATTACCTTCAGTACATCGTCTATTGCCCAAACGTCTTGGGATGTAGGCCTTGCGATCTGTAAGGAGATTTCTCGAGGAAGTCTAGCCATAATAATAGGACTAAACAAACTGCCATATTTCTCCGAGTCAACTCCTAATGCTTCTAATCCGCGGACATGGACGTTGATTTTGTCATAAACATACTTCAGTTGACGTAATTTATCTGGACTGGAAGGAATTTTCAACAGTTCATCCATGTGAGCACTGATGATTTGTTGTTTGTTCCCAAACCTTCGTTTCAAAATATCAAGAGCCGCTTGATAATTCGCTTCAGATAATGGTAGTCCTTCGATTGACCTTAAAGCTTCGCCTTCCAAATACGACTTCAAATAATTGAATTTATCCACGGATGAAAGATACGAATTCGAATGTATCGCGCTCTGGAAACTATCCCAAAACGAAGTGAAATTGGTGACGTTTCCTCTAAACTTTGGCAGGTTGAGCTTCGGTAATTTAGCTTTAAAATATGGATTTACCCCAACAGCTCCAGGCGTTTCTGCTTGTCCCTGACTTCCTTGAGAAGCCACGTTCGTTGGCACGGCTTGTGGATTATTTTCGACTATGTCCTGGGCAACATCCCCAGTGTTTACTTCGAGACTTGTCTTCTTCGTTGTTGTTTGTATAACACCACTCGTCTTCGTTTCCGCTTTATTTATGAATTCGTGTATGGCATCGAGTGTATCCTTCAAACGTAATTCCACTTCACTGGCATCAAGTACCTCTTGTTCGAGATCGGCTGTCTCTGTAAGTTCGATTATCTGCTCATCTAACTTCGTTATGATTTCAATTCTTTTCACTGTTGAAGAATCCAATGACTTGATACGTAATACTCTCGTGTAGTCGTCCTTTGTAATGATATCCGATACTCGATAAATTTCGTCGCTATTCCTCTGTGCGCGGCTCTTTGAGCCTTTAAACGTTCATTCACGGGCATTCTTGTCTCAGTAAATATGCCCCATGTTGGGCGCCATGTAGTTAACTTCGCATTTTACATCAACAAACAACACACACATTTATTCACACATTCACTAAAAATACATAACAGAACACACGGAAATAAACAACCGGAAAATGTGCTCTCGAGGAGCTTGTCACGTACCTAATTGGCCAATCAAAATACATGTAAACAGGTAGCCCGGAAGCTACAAAAAACTCAACGTTCCTACAACATACAAGCAGCCAAGATTTGACCATTTTATGCACTAATTTTTTTCAACCCAAGGGAGGGTTGGGTGTACAACGATTGACAAAAATCGACCACAAATTGGTGCTCCACAGTGGGGCTTATTGACACAAAAATGTTAAAAAGGTCAAATGCCCCTGGGTATGCCTGACCTCCCCGGGTTGGGCAAAACATTGATTGGTACATATTAGAGAGGCGCCAATTAATAGCAAGTTCACTGTATAGTTGAATACCTGTATGAGTGCCTTGACTAAGATCAATATTGAGACAAAACATTTTATTTTCATTCAGGTTACATATTTGCATCTATCTATCTATATATCTATATCTAAACAGAAACTAAAGTGAAACTTTTTTCAGTTGCCTGATGATCGCTTAATGCGTGAAACTCGGAGTAGCAACGTTCATTTTTTTAAATAAAATTTATCTTGCTCTACCTTCAAAAGTATCGAGCACTCTGTGGTCTATTGTAAACGACTACTTTAACTATTATATATATATTGAGCTAACTGAGGATGCAGGTAATATACATTATTTGACATCTATCTATCTATCTATCTATATCTATATCTATATCTATATATCTATATCTATATCTATATCTATATCTATATCTATATCTATATCTATATCTATATCTACATCTATATCTATATATATATATCTATATCTATAGTTCAATCCACAGACACGTGTTTCGCTGTACCACAGCTCATCAGTGTAGCTTGGAACAATCTGAATGAATTTCATCAATTACTTATACACATGCGATCGTCGGTGACAACCGCATGTGGGACAGCATTGGTGAAGTACATTCAGATAGCGTGAAGTGCGCATGGGCCCAGAGTGCTCAAACTTCCACAAGGGTAGTGAGCGTTGCATTATCGCTAATAGGTACTCATGGCAACTTCACAGAGTGCTCAACAACACCGAAGTGAAGGAGCATACATAGTTCAATCTACAGACACGTGTTTCGCTGTACCACAGCTCATCAGTGTAGCTTGGAACAATCTGAATGAATTTCATCAATTACTTATACACATGCGATCGTCGGTGACAACCGCATGTGGGACAGCATTGGTGAAGTACATTCAGATAGCGTGAAGTGCGCATGGGCCCAGAGTGCTCAAACTTCCACAAGGGTAGTGAGCGTTGCATTATCGCTAATAGGTACTCATGGCAACTTCACAGAGTGCTCAACAACACCGAAGTGAAGGAGCATACATAGTTCAATCTACAGACACGTGTTTCGCTGTACCACAGCTCATCAGTGTAGCTTGGAACAATCTGAATGAATTTCATCAATTACTTATACACATGCGATCGTCGGTGACAACCGCATGTGGGACAGCATTGGTGAAGTACATTCAGATAGCGTGAAGTGCGCATGGGCCCAGAGTGCTCAAACTTCCACAAGGGTAGTGAGCGTTGCATATATATATATATATATATATATATATATATATATATATATATATATATATATATATATGTTATATATATATATATGTTATATATATATATATATATTATATATATATATATATATATATATATATATATATATATATATATATATATATATATATATATATATATATATATATATATATATATATATATATATATATATATATATATATATATTTGAGCTAACTGAGGATGCAGGTAATATACATTATTTGACATCCTAACTATAACACAGATGCAATAACAAATATTTTATTATAAAATATACTTTAAATCTTGGGTGTTGTACAAACACCAAAATCGGTGTAAATTCTTACCTCTGTTTGGATACCGTTATGAGTGTAAAGTTACACTGTTGTAAATGTAGGTCTACACCAATTAGTGTATTTTTACACCGTGTTAGTGTAAAACCTCTTGCCTCTCTGTGGACAGCAAACTTACACTTGTGGTATATTTCTACACCTGTCAGTGTATATTTACACCACTTTGGTGTAAAATCTCTTGCCTCTCCGTAGACACCAAATCAGTGTAAATTTACACACTGACTGGTGTAGAAGTACACCAAAAGTATTGTTACACCACTTTGGTGTAAAATCTCTTGCCTCAACGTGGACACCAAATCAGTGTAAATACCCTTTTGGTATATTTCTACACCGGTCAGTGTATTTTTACACTACAATGATATAAAATCTCTTTCCTCTATAGACACCATATCAGTGTAAATTTACACTTTTGGTATAATTTTACACAACTCTGAAAGTGCAAATATCTATACAACAACCATTCATAAGATTAACATTATAATAGTTTATTGTGTAGCAACATACATGTATATGCACAAAAATAACAAACAAATATACAATAGTCCCAGTCCAATTAGATTGCTTTAAAATTTATGCAAAACACAACAAACTTTTATGCATAACACAACAAACTTAACAGCTACAGGAATTTAATGTATTAAGATCAAGCTGCTTAATTTTCATCAGAAACAAATGATTATCTGAATTACCATGTTACCACACTGTCTTCCATGTTGAGCCATTTATCTCAAGAAAATGAAAGTTAATTAAACTGCGACAACTGCATGCTTTATATTTACAGATAATATACTATAAAAAGTACAGCAAAATACAAAACATGTGGCAAACGAATAAACATATCAGATCTATTGTGGGTATGGTTCATAGTGAAAAGAACCCCCAAATACACATAAGATGGTTTTCGACTTGCAAAAATATTTTGCTGTTGAAATTTTTCGCTCAGTTACTTTTCAATTGTGAGCAGGTCCATGTGAATGCTCACAATTCAAAAGAAATCCGGCAAAAATTTTGACGGCGAAATATTTCTCTGCAAGTGGAAATCCAACTTTAATGTGTTCATATTTCGATAACAGCGTTGCCAAACGTTTTGTAATTTACTCTGTCAAACAAGTTTATAAAATTAGAAAGTGGTCGCCTGGGACCTATTATAAAAGTCCTAGCATCTAAATTTGTGTAAGTTCTGACATGAGTAATAGGACCCTTTTGGGGATTTTTTGGGTGTCAAATACCTTGACGTCTTTGCAAGAAGGTGTTAAAACTCTCCTTAGAATATTCTAAGTTGCAAACATAGTATAACAACATTAACACCTTTGTTGCTTCCAGTATTCCTGAAACTTCCAAGAGGATATTTTTTCAGCGGCAATACACATCTAATATGTTAGCTCTTCAATGTTCCCACCAAAGATGATGGACGGTGGCATGTTTTCCTTCGTAGCAGCAGCTATAACATTAGCATCATCTCCGATCTAAAGGAATATAACAAGGAAAATCAATCTAATACTTACAGCAAATAATTACAACGCCTGTCATTTGCTAACCAGATCTTATTTATATCAGGATTAAGGTATTCTACAGATTAACTGACCAACGCTTTGCATAAATATTACACTAGCTAACAGTCCTCAGAAAGGGCATGCATTATGAAAGCTGTAAATTGAAAGGCAGTCAACTGTAGCCCAGTCTGGAAAACAGGGAGGTATGAGCGATGCTAATTATGTTCAAGGCATAAGTAAAAAAATCCCCGTCAAGTTGAAGACGTATATGCTCTATTAACTATGCAATTTGCTAACGACCGAGAAGGCTTAAAAATCTAAAGTATTACTCTGCAACATAGAGTTTAGCAACATATTAGCCTTCTTGGACATTTGGTGGGTCTCAAGTTGGGAACAGGTCATGCAATGATGGTACTTATATTTGATATTCTTAAACTGAGATCTACAGTACTTTCTTAGTTTCTAGCACAGTCGGTAGAGTGTCAGACTAGTAAACTGAAGGTCACAGCTTCAAATCCCAGCCATAGTTGAGTAGAGTTTTTCTCCAGTTACCCAGTAATTGTTCGTCATTCGGAGTACCTACTGTAATATCATTATTTGCCACCTGAGTTTGCTGTCCCACAATACAGCTATTTATTCCAACAACATAACTAGATGAAGAGTTAAGTCTCTCAATATTGAAAAAAACAGATTTCAATTTTAAAATATGAAATATAAGTCAAGTGCCATCATTCCACAACCTGCTCCCAATTTGACCAAGTACAGTAAGCTCAGTCAGTGGAGTGTCGGACTAGTAAATTAAAGGTTGCCAGTTTGAATCCGAAAGCCTCGGATAGAGTTTTCCTCTACTCACTAAGTATGGTTCATCACTCAGAGTAGCACATATACCATTAGTCTAATTCATCTGAATTTACTGTTCCACGTTAATTATTCCAGTCCATAGACTGTTTAGCTCAACTAAATTCATTATTTGTAAATAGTGAAATTAGTGAATTATTTACATAAATAACCATTATTGGTTAAATTAAGACATACTGGCCATAAACCATTGTAGACGGCGGGCAAGGCTACAAAATATTACTTTTGATGGCATTTTTTGTTACAAACAGGCAACCATGCCAAATCGTATCTGATAGTGCATACTTTGAAGGTGAGGGGGGTTGCCATCTGTTATTATTGATTTATATATACCAAAATATAGAGCTTTTTGAAAGTACAATGTGATGGATGGGATATCTGTAAAGAGCTGTCTAATATACGTTTGTGTTTTATTTGAATTGCTAAATTCAGAATGCATCCAATCAGCGTGCGTGAAGTTCTGATTATTCTAATTCGCATAACTCACAATGATAAACAAACAAGAAACATGGCGCAAATTCACCTAATTATAACACTTCGAAGAACAGCCATAACAAGCAACCAACTTTTTGTTACAAGCAGGCAACCACCATAGAAATGTAGCTTAGACATTGATCAAGATGACTAGACCGGTTGCCTTTCGTGTATCACAAGATAGCACTGTTGAACCGCCAGAACCGGTGAGATAAATGTCTAAGGAACAATATAAGTAATACTACACTGTAGTACGAAAGCTCAGCTTTATAACAGTGGATACATGGCGGTATCGAGAAATTATCAAAATAAAACGAGGTAATTTACGAATATGAGACTTTCCTGTAGCTACCAGCTGTCATAAATTTCTGATTCTTTGCAAGGTTATGTTGTTGTAGCTTTTCTTCGAAGTGTTATATTTAGGTGTATTTACGCCATATTTCTTGTTTGTTTATCATTGTGAGTTATGCGAAATAAGAGCAGACAATCTTTAAAAACAGTTTAAACGTTAAGTATAAAGATTAAACTGCACATATTTCTTGTTATTTCTTGAATGGACTGAGTAATTTTGAAGAACGAAGCAATTCTATTAGGTGACGTTTTGTCGTTTTACAGTATTAAATATATTTTGAAATTAATTAGGCCAGTTTAGTACTGTTGTTATATTTTTTTTAAATTTCATAAAACTAACATGTAGGAATTAAACTTATGATAGAGGTAACTTATGTTTAAATTACTGCTTGGTGTCACCACCTGTGAGCTGTTTGCTGTCTTGTTGTTTGACACCAGGGGCCATGGCTATTTGTATGTTTTAATACCATATTTGCAGTTAAAAAACTGAATTACAAAATATACCAAATTTCTATTAGAATACATGATAGAATATATATAAAGTTTTTTCACATCATTGTCTTACAGAAGGAATAAAACTTTTTCAATAGCAATCAGTTTTGCATGTTGAAATCATTTGATATTTTGCAAGTTTATATACAGTACTTCGTGAAATTCATTACTAATTCATGTGTTTTGCAGCCAATCCAATTTCAGAAATTACGTCACATGTTACCCCTGTAAACCCCATACAAACTAAAACCAATGATGCTAATTAGTTACAACAACTAGTGGATGTATACTCTTCTGATACAACCACTAGTGCTTGTAACTAATTAGCATCTCAATATCCCAAAGGGATTTTTACTATTCATTCATTTCACAAGTTGTTTACAACACTCGCGTCCTTGTTGTATTGAATATACAATCACTCGCCTTCGGCTCGTGATTGTATATTCAATACAACACGGCCGCTTGTGTTGTAAACATTACATAAACCATTGATTAATTGAAACTAACTAGGCAGAAATGTTTGCATGCAATTGCATTCTCCATTTATTTTTGTAATCTGGAAAGGCCTGATTAGCAAAATTTAATCTCAGATTGGACAAGGACATTGTTTTAGGAAAACTAATTTCTCTGAATGACTTTGTTTGGACATATATAATTATGGAAAATTCAAAGTTAGTGCAAATTTGCTGTTGCACTGGTGCAGTTCAAGAAGAAATTCAACCTCAATTCAATCACAAACAGTCAATCCCAAATATTTATTTTTATATAGCAAAAAATAATTTACACTGTAGTACAAATCAAAGTACAATATCAAACTATAGAAATAATTTACAAGCGACCATCCAATAAACACAATACTCCATTGAAATTCTTATTATACACCAGTCCTTGTTTTGATCTAAAATATGTACTATGAAGGAGCTTAGCAAGCCCAATCTTGGACTGATCGCATATATTTCAATGCACTGTTTTCAAGTTCAAGAAGATCAATGGTCTGACATGACATGATATGAATATATTAAACAAGTTCAAGAAGAGGTACTGTATGCATGATTCAACTGTAATAAAAAACAAAACAAACATAAAAATCAGCCACGCTTCTCAATAAAAATGTTAAAGTTATTATTGGAGAGCTATTAAGTTTAGTTTTGAAAAGCGGGTAGATTGTGGGCATTTGGTAGTTTGATTTATGGAATACTGGTCAGCAAATTTTCAGAGCTACTCGTCTAATTCAATAAATAATAACACATACGTGTGATTTCACTTTGTACTCAATGTTTGAAATTTTTTCAAAGGGTTTCTATTCTTTTTTTCAAGCCGTAAAGGCAAGTGGAAAATCAACAAGAATACTTTAGTGGCTCTATACTGTGGCGGTTTTAATTCCGTAAATTTTCACTTTCAGATGTTTTTCATGTCTTCTAAACAGCAAAAATATTGTCACTTACCTTCTCTCAATCACTACTGGTTGTAGCGTGAAGATCGGGCGACTAGTTTGTGAGATATAGCGATTTTAGTGAAGCAAATCCGTATTTCGCCATTACACTCCTTGTTGACCTGGCTGAGGTTTACTGGCTGCGAGCTTCGCAGACCTCGCGCATGCGCACTGAAAAACGGCGACACTCCGAGCCTCGAGTGGCCCTTCTGCTCAGTTTTTTATTCTGTGATCTCAACCACAAAGTCTTCGGCGATCTTTGAGATGACTGGCGTTAAGGATATAGGTCTCAAGTGTTTGTTTATCTCGCGAACTGGTGATTCTTTAGGGACTGGAGTTACATTAGCACTTTTCCAATCTGGAGGTAATTTCTGCTCTTGGTAGGAGGAATTAAGGATGATAGCAACAGGCTCAGCAAGAAGTTCTGCATATTCTTTAAAAACCCAAGTTGGAATGTTATCTGGACCAGGTGATTTCCCCGAAATGAGGGAGTTGAGTTTATTAAATGTTGATAATACGGAGACACTAAGTGGAGTTGTGCTGTGGCGCAAGGCATGAAAGGAGGTACTTCGGCTTCCAGTGGCGAATATCCATTCATCGGTTCTAAGAATGACTTATTAATTAGATTGGCAATGTCAGTTGGCAAAAGGTTTTCATTGTCCACAAATTCTAATTTAGAAATAAGATCTGAGGGTTTTAAAGAAATGCGCTTTACTTCTTTCCACCAAACTTTATGGTTGGAATTCCGGATATGGTTGATTTTACAGGCATAGAAGTTTTTCCGAAGAATTTTCCTTTCTCTGTTGACTTGATTCCGGTATCGATTATAGCTGGTCCTATCACCCCTGGCAAAGGAAAGTTGTCGTTGTTTAACTAAATATTTGAAAGTTTTGGTTATCCACGGGGGATCGTTTTGATGTAATGTAACTTTTTTAGTGGGCATAATTGTGTCAAGGCCAAGGTTAAGAAACGCCTCGAATAATTTAGACTTTTCATCGCATTAAGGTATAGTATGGAGTAAACTCCAATCAATATTACAAAAAATCTACGAGTGTCTCTTTGATATACAAAATTTTATATACGGCTGGAGGTCTTTGCTTCTCTTGCCTTTGGTTGAATAAACACAGAGTTATGATCTGAAAGACCAAAAAGGTGGGCGAGGGTTAACTGAACTTGATTCATAACAGCGGTTGAGGTTGGTGAGGACAAGATCAAGTTTACTATTACCTCGGGTAGGGAAGTGTACTAGCTGTTTGAGCTGGAACTGGTGGGCTAAAACTCTGATATCCAGTTGGTTAAAATCGCCCGCAATGATAATTCCACAACCAGGAAATTGACCCTCAATTTCAGTTAGGGAGTAGGTAAGGTATTCAATCATGGCAATGTTATCAGCACTTGGGAGATTATAAACCGTGCCCGTAATGAAAATTCGAGGCATTCTCTTCCTGTACGCCTGTACTAAACTCTTATCAAACTTGAAAATTGGTTGTAGAAGAATTATGGTTATTTTGTATGTATGTATGTCCGACATGGCAAATAAGGAGATGCCCGCCTCCTATCACTATTGTACTGGTTATTGTGTTAATGCAGTTTAGCTAGAAAATGCTTTATACTCGTCACAAGGTGTGTAGAGTATAACGAAATGTTTCAATAGATCCTGGAAGCAATTCAATATTCCCAAATCACCCTTTATACAAACAAAAAAACTAACAATACAAATTGAATAATAAACTAAACTTATATGAACATCATGGTAAATTAGTCAGAAAATAATTTTTGTCAAAGTTCATTAATTTTGCTATTTATATTGTGTTGTCCTCATTAGCCGGCTGTTCAAAACATACAGTATAATCAATTTCAACTATACTAAGAACTTGATTTTGATTCTCAGACAAACTATAGCCAAATAAAGCCAGAAAATGTACATCTATAATGTTGCACATCCAAAGAATAGTATAATTGTATATACAGTCTGTCAGTCTACCTATTTTAAAAACATCAAAGTTAATACCAAATGCATCAATTAATTTCATACAGCCAGTGCTAAAATTGTTCCATTCAGCAATTGCGGCGGAATATATTATTAAAACCATGAAAAGTACAAATTTGAGAGAGAAATCATTGAGCTATCGAGTCTAATTAGCGAGTTTGATAAATTTTATATACTATTAAACAGTATTTAATAAACAACAACGTTGATTTCTTACCTCACGCTTTTCTCCATTTGCAACGACTCACGACGCGTTCCACATCTAAAATTTTCAGCCCAATCAAATCCTTCTTTGTTGTAAACATCTAATGCGTTTCTGATTTGTTCCATTATTTGTAATATAAAATGCCTCGAATCCGAAGGAATTACTTGAGTAGCCCTTGAAAATTATTTTGAATTCCCACACGCCATTGTCACGAATATACGCCAAATAAAGTACAATCTGATCATATTTAATTGGCTATGATCATCACGAATTGTTTTCGTATTTTGCTGACGATCAGTTTTATAAATTCTGGATCAACTGTGACGAGTTTTCAAAAGTTTTTTTAACAACTTTATTGGACGCGTCTATATGACATACAATATAACTAGAAATACATGAATGCAACAACCCCTCGCCCATGTATTACTGAAAACAATCATGACTGGTCATGGTGACCTGAGGTATGATTTTGGAAGGTCAAACAATAAAATCGAGGATTAGTGACTGACGTATATATCTAATGTCTATTTTAAAATTATGCATAATACATGTAACTACTATATAGTAAATTTATCTTTTTTTCAAAACAAAATTATTTTAGGGCTCTGTTGGTCAGTGTAATGCACCTAAACCTGGTGCCTTGGATTTTGTTGGAAAAGCAAAATGGACTGCATGGAAGCAGCTTGGAAACATTAGTCAGGTTGGTTAATACAATATATAGATATTGAATTTAAAACACTCAAAATTTATGGCTACTGTACTGGTCTATGCTTACAGTATAGAGTAGACATGGCCAGAAATTTGCGACATTGAGCCATTTTATGACCAGTGGCTAACTACATCAAATTGACAATAGCAACAAAGCCGTTTGCGGCCAGACATTCCACTTTCAACCCTTCATTCTTTCTTAAAATGTGATTATTGATTTGTTCAAAATCTTCAACGTTCGCTAGTTGACTTCTTAGTCGCTTAAACTCAAGGAAAATGCTCTCAATTGGCAATTACGGATCGAAATTGCGAAACGGAGTCCCCGTTGCGCAATATAAAACGAAGAGGAATCATATTTCACGTTGAGTAACGCAAGAGACAAGAAATAAATATAGAAATGCCCACTACGCTGAACAAAAATATCGCAGCCTCCAGTAGGATAATGTAAGAGAAAGTGCGTCGTCAGGGTTATATTTTGGTACCTTTTCCGAAGAAATCCACCAAATACAACGTCGAATATTGTACAAAGATGGATTTCTATTTCGCGCTGCTTGACTTCAGCGGACCATCTCCTCGTCCTTAAAATACTGTATATTCAGAAGCAAAATGGAATGGTCAAACAACACGCGACTTAGTACAACGAAGAATCATTGTGTAGTACAATACTTCAACATTGCTACTCAAGGTACACAAATGGACTAGCGATGCTGTGTAACTCGCTACATAACTGTAAAGATCAGGGTATTCTTCATTTTCTTCTAATAAACTATAATTTGCAACGTTAGCATATGGCTAGACTAGCCCTAGAGTTCCTGTTCAGTTTGGAAAGGTTAAATTTACGAAGATAAACATCAAATATAGCTTCAACTATTCATTTAATAATGTACAGCCTAGAACGAGGTGCACAAACTTGACTTATCTTGCGGTTAGACTTCTGGTTCAATTCTTGTGAAATGCGTAGACTAATTATTTGTTATTGCTATCCGCCATGTTTTTCGGATGTTGCGCATGCTCAGCATTGCGTGTCTCGAATTTCTGGCCATGAATACAGTGCATTTTAGCCACATGGTGAGAGCGTAGTAATTTTGAAATGTTGTCTAAGGCGAGAAAATATTTTGCTTATTCGAGGTTTCGAAAGGGTTTTTTAGTAAGCCTTTAAATGGCTTCCATGTACATGAGTAGATTACCCCCCCCCCCCATCCAGTGTCCAAAGGGATGCCGCCTCATTAATATTCAGCGTGACTCACGCACCGTGACTCACGCATGACTCACGTTCTTTTTATTTTATTACCTGAAACCTTGTTTGGAGGAATATAGAGAGTTTTGAATAGCCTAAGTGTCTGAATTGGCAGAGATAACGTATAGACTTGGATTAATAGCATATCATGAATATTATATTTTTAGGACTTAAATATTCAAACAGAGTAAGTCATCCTAGAATCACTGCTAACTAAACCCTCGTTTATAAGCGAGGAAATCGTAGGAAGATAGAACGAAGAATCACTTCGAGAAATCGTGAAAAGAACGATTTTAAGTGTCGATTTCGACAAAGCGATTTATTAGTTTGAAAGCGTTGCTACGCTTTCTGTTACTAAGTGTGATATTTGAATATTTATCCTCAGTGCACGTGCAGGAGAGAAAAGAGAAACTCATTAGGGGTCATTAAAGGTATTAAGCGCTTAGGCAAGTCTAGGCAAGGTCATTAGCAGTGTTCCATAGAAAGAATATTTGGTGAGTCGTGTATTAAAATAAGATATTTATTTATTGATTCAAACATATACATATAAAAAAAGTCTTAGTAAGGTCTGCTTCTTAGATTATATTTAGGTGCTTTTATTTTAAAAGTAGCATGATAGTCTTTCTTGTCCTCTGACGATAATTGGGACACATCTTCTTTTGTCATAGGTAAATATTTTGATCTTGTCATCATTAGATGGTGTTCATACTCTTCTCTTTCACCCGGGGACATCTTTGCCAAGTCGCTGTCTTTCCAATCCGAAGAGCTTTCCCATTTATGAAAGAAATTATGTTTAAGCGTCGGTTCAACTTTTGGAGGCGGTGTTAGAAAATAAGTTTTAGTGTAGCAGGAACTGTAGTAGCCTGAGTAAACAGCCGCCTCTTCTCGCTCGCCCCTCGCGGAAGAGACGTCTGAGCAACTAGCCAAGAAATTCCATACTGATGACGTATATCTACAGAGATTCCGGTAGTAGCGCTGATTGGTTACTTTGTAATCATACGATAATTAATTCAAAACTCGGCTCGACCAAGGTCAACTCCGACATCACCCCTGTCTGAAATAACGAAGTTAAAGCTTAGTTTTCGCCAACAGAGAAAGATGGATAGATACTTTCGCTAAAGCGAGTTTGAGTTGCAATAAACAGCAACATTTCCAAATCAGCGCTACTACCAGAATCTCGGTAGATATACGTCATCAGTATGGAATTTCTTGGCTCGTTGCTCAGACGTCACTTCTGCGAGGGGTCAAGCGAGCGAGAAGTGGCGGCTGTTTACTCAGGCTAGAACTGTAGGGAAATCCCACGGAAGATCATCAGTTTCTTGCTTTATCTCCGGTGACGAATGTGCTGTATTTCGCCGAGGCTGAGTTTGAAGACTAGTCGGAGGTTGAGACAGATTCTGCAGTTGGTTTTGAAACGTTAAGAAACGTCCGAGCTGATTAGAGTAGAGGATGCTCTCCTGTTCTGTTGTTAACTGTGGCGCTTGTACAATATCTTGCATTTTTTGTTCTGTGTTGTACATGGCATTAGCGATTGGAGGTTGCTATTGCTTCTGTATGAAACTACCAAGTCACTGCTGCAGGGTGGAGTTACTTTCTCCAGGTAGAACATTGGTCTTGAGACGATGATCGTTATCCATTGTAGGCTTTAGATCCTAGCACAAGATAACCATGAGGGCGGCTTGTTGCTTTCTCGTATGTTTTCATAAACTCTTGAACATGACCTGGGTTCACCTGCCGTGCCAAGACAGAAATTTGTTGCTTATCCCTCGGAGACTTAAAGAGCACAATACAGTGGGTATTGAGTTTCTGGTTTCTTTGCCTTAATGGAATATATTTTGAACAATATAGATGACAGACAAATTTCGGTGATGACTTCCCTTACTAAATAAACTAGCAATACGTTTGTCGCTTCCTGATTGATCCATGAGATCGTCAAGAACAATAAGACTTGTCTTCGAAACATCAAGAAAATCGCCCGAGTCAATGTTGGAAGGTATGCCTCCATTTAGTTCAATGCCCGGTATAGTCTTAATCATTTCTAAATACATGGGCTGCCACTGTCCATAGCACCAAATGATACGTTCGGGAGGAGGATTAATCGTAGTTTTGGCGTTTTCAAGAAGCGTTTTCACCCATGCTGTTTTACCACTTTGGGTGCACCCTGCTACAATACACGTGAACGGGTGCTGCATGACTGTAGATACGTTGGCTAGAGGAATAGGTTGTAAAGCGTCGCTCTCGGGGTGGACGTTCTTAATATGACGAAGAAGGTGCTCTTTTCTCGATAGACTTTTTCCACATTTGTTGCAAACGTGTGACATGTTTACACGATGAGTACTAAACACCAAATGAGTTTATTATTTGGAAGCGCAATATTAAATTATTTAACTATATTTCTGCAGAGGATCTAAACACCCAAAAATCCCTGGGGTACCCCCAATCACCCCATGGGTAAACCCCAGACACGCCTGGGGTAACCCCAAATACCCCTGGGGTAACACCCAAACACCTCAGGGGAAACCCCAAACCCCTGGGGTAACTCCAAACACCCCAGAGGTAACCCCAAACACCCCCTGGGATATCCCAATCTCCCCTGGGGTAACCCCAAACACCACCTGGAACACCCCAATCTCCCCTGGGGTAACCCACAAACACCCCTGGGATACCCCAATTTCCCCTGGGATAACCCCCAAACACCCCAGGGGTAACCCCCAACACCCCTGGGTGATTGGGGGTTACCCCAGGGGAGATTGGGGTGTTACATGACGATCATCGTCTCAAGACCAATGTTCTAGAAACCTGGAGAAAAATAACTCCACCCTGCAGCAGCGACTTGGTAGTTTCATACAAAAGCAATCTTGTCAGCAACCTCCAATCGCTAATGCCATGTACAATACAGAACAAAAAATGCAAGATATTGTACAAGCGCCACAGTTAACAACAGAAGAAAAGAGCATCCTCTACTCTTATCAGCTCGGACGTTTCTTAACGTTTCAAAACCAACTGCAGAATCTGTCTCAACCTCTGACTAGTCTTCAAACTCAGCCTCGGCGAAATACAGCACATTTGTCACCGGAGATAAAGCAAGAAACTGATGATCTTCCGTGGGATTTCCCTACAGTTCTTGCTACACCTAAAACTTATTTTCTAACACCGCCTCCAAAAGTTGAACAACCGACGCTTAAACATAATTTCTTTCATAACTGGGAAAGCTCTTCGGATTGGAAAGAAAGCGGCTTGGCAAAGTTGTCCCTGGGTGAACGAGAAGAGTATGAACACCATCTAATGATGGCTAGATCAAAATATTTACCTATGACAAAAGAAGATGTGTCCCAATTATTGTCAGAGGACAAGAAAGACTATCATACTACTTTTAAAATAAAAACACCTAAATATAATCTAAGAAGCAGACCTTACTAAGACTTTTTTATATGTATATGTTTGAATCAATAAATAAATATCTTATTTTAATACACGACTCGCCAAATATTCTTTCTATGTAACACTGCTAATGACCTCGCCTGGACTTGCCTAAGCGCTTAATCCCCTTAATGGGTTTCTCTTTTGTCTCCTGCACGTGCACTGAGGATAAATATTCAAATATCACACTTAGTAACAGAAAGTGTAGCAATGCTTTCAAACTAATAAACCGCTTTGTCGAAATCGACACTTAAATCGTTCTTTTCGCGATTTCTCGAAGTGATTCTTCGTTCTATCTTCCTACGATTTCCTCGCTTATAAACGAGGGTTTAGCAGTGATTCTAGGATGACTTACTCTGTTTGAATATTTAGGTCCTAAAAATATAATATTCATGATATGCTATTAATCCAAGTCTATACGTTATCTCTGCCAATTCAGACACTTAGGCTGTTCAAAACTCTCTATATTCCTCCAAACAAGGTTTCAGAGGAAAAAAATATAAAGAACGTGAGTCATGCGTGAGTCACGGTGCGTGAGTCACGGTGCGTGACACGGTGTGAGTCACGGTGCGTGAGTCACGGTGCGTGAGTCACGCTGAATATTAATGAGGCGGCATCCCTTTGGACACTGGATGGGGGGTGGGGGGTGGGGGGTGGGGGTGGGGGGTGGGGGGGGGGGGGGTCATCTACTTACATGTTTTGATGAAAAAAAACACAACGTTTATAGTTTATAAATCATCAAGTTTTCAAATGGTTTCCATGCATGTTGTTTATTACAACCACGGAGCTGAAGCAACATAATCTGAAAATGAATAGCCCAAAAACAATATATAATATAGATGAAAACAAACCACAGTATAATTGGACCTGCCAGATGAAGCAAAATGCAAAATACATAAAAATAATGGGGTTGAAGAATGGTTGGTGAAAGCAGTGATGACAATGTATATGAAAAAGCGAGAACAATGGTGAAAACGAAGCATGGAAACAGTGAAGAGTTTGAGGTGAAGGTTGGGGTACATCAGGGGTCGGTTTTGAGCCCATTATTGTTCGTGGTTGTGATGGAGGCGCTGACGCAAGAAAGTAGAGAGGGTCTGCCGTGGGAGCTATTGTATGCCGACGATTTGGTCTTGATGGCTGAGAGCATGAAGTGCTGCGGCGGAAAGAGTGCATGGAGGCGAAAGGGTTGAATGTGAACACCGGTAAAACAAAGGTGATCGTGTCAGGGAAGAATTATGGTGATGTTGAAAGGCTGGGGTTGTACTGCTGGGGTTGCCATGCACTGTATGTGGAAAGGGTACCCATGGGAATAATTCTATTCGATGTACCGGTTGCAATGAATGGGTACACAAGCGGTGCTCAGGTGTGAAGGGCTCGCTGGCTAGAGTTGAGGATACGTTTGTATGCAAGATGTGTGAAGGAGCAGGTGATGGGGAGGATAGTGATGTAGATGAGAGCATGGATCTGGGAAATGGGGTACATTTAGAGAATGTTGGAAAGTTTTGTTACCTGTGGGATATGCTGAATGGGGGTGCGTTGTGCGTGGGGGAAGTTTAAAGAGTTGTCTGGGATGTTGACAAGGAAGAAAGTGTCATTAAGGCTAAAGGGGAAGTGCTATGGTGTATGGAAGTGAGACATGGACCATGACTGCAGAGCAGAGGGGGAGATTGGAGCGGACAGAGATGAGGATGGTGCGATGGATGTGTGGTGTATCGCTAAAGGTTAGAGTGCCGAGTGTGGGGCTGAGGGAAAGAATGGGGATTGAGGTGGTGTCTGATGTCATAAAGCGGAACCGGTTTAGATAGTTGGGACATGTGCTGCGGAAAGACGATGGTGACTGGGTGAAGAAGAGCATGTCGCTCGAGGTGGAAGGTATAAGAGGACGAGGAAGGCCGAGGATGACATGGAGTCGGGTGGTGGAAAGGGATATGAGAGAGTGTGGGTTGAGAAGGGAGGATGCTCCGGAGAGTGATAAGTGGAGGAAACTGCTGTCGGGAGCCGCCGGCCAACCCCCGCGTAAACATAAGCGAGGTATCACTTGAGAGAGGCGAGATCCGGTAAGCGGGATGAAAATTTCCCATGTAAACAGTCGCTAACCGGGCTGGCCCGCTTACCGGGATGATTTTTCAAAGGGATGCCAACGCGCAGCCGATCCGCACGTTGTACCTAATAAACTACTAGATATTATATACACATTGTATCCAGTAAGTTACTGGAAATTGTTTAATAAAGAGGTTATTAATGAAGCCCTTCCCCCTCCGAACCCCCTAACCCTAATCTCAAAAATGTGAATTTCCCGGGGGTAACCTTAACCCTAACTTGAAAAGTGTCGGGGGGGGGGGGGGTTCAATGTCGGCGAAATCTTGAGTGAGTGAGTGCTTGAGTGTCTCGGACATAACTTACGTCATACTCGTGCAGCCATCGCCAGATATTCGACACGATCGCTATATAGTCGAGAAGATCGCCATTGATCGCCAGATATTCGGAAAGTACTCGAGTTGTTTTCGTGGCCTCGAGTCGTAGGGAATAAACTAAAGTGAATTTTGGATGACAGTTTTGAGTTTTGAAAAGTGTTATTTATTTCTTTGCAAATCTTTACTTCTTGGAGCGGTTTCTGTCATTGATCAGTTTATACAAGGTAAGAAATAGTTTCAAAACTGCGACGATGTTTATCTTATATACTATATACAAAATCTATAAATACTTGATCAAGCCAACCTTCGTACTTCGGTAATTAAGCAGTACTAGAAATATTCAGCTTATAAAGTTTGCTAGTAGTTGGGCCTTCAACTGTGTCCTGTTTCAAAGCTCTTCTTCTTTTATCGAAGAAATTGTCAATGTTAATGATGAAATCGCTTTATGAGTTTCAGTTCATTTTGGTTGAATTGTGTGTTGTGCTCACAGACTCATCACTCATGTTTATACTGGATGTACATGATGTATACACTATTAAGTTAAGAGTGAGAAATTGTAACCAACTTTGAGGCAGGTGTTTTGATATTAGATCAAACACAACTTTCGAGTGTTTCAAGATCAAACAAATCAGGAAATGAATCAGTTGTCAAATGAATTGGTATTTTAAGATAAAGTTTGAGGTAAAAGTTGGCTTAATCTATCCAAGTGTTTGATCACATATCAAACCTTTGTCTCGCTTATGATTTTCCTATGTGTTTGGTTTATAAATTATTAATGATTTGTAGAAGTATATATCACAGTGCCCTGTATTTACACTATATACATGTATATAAGAAATGTATGCTGACAAAATATCTTGGCTGTTATATCGACATTACAAAACCTTGACTTGGTGCTTTGTTTACTTGTTTTAGGTGTTGTTCAATATCTTGTATAATGAAATTAAGAAACCAAAGTTTGTGCACACCAGAGCTGCAACAGCGGTCTGACCGCAGAATAGTAGATACACCAGAAGTCTGACTCTTGAGAAAGTACTAAAATATTCAATAATCTAGTGTCTAAGTGTCACTCAGTGGCAATAAATACTATAAAGAATTCAAGTATTCAGTGACTTAAACGCAAAATGTTTGAAAAGTTTCAAGAACCAAAAGTTAAACCTAGCTTCCACTATAACTTGGATACTGTTTGCATAATCTATGGACAAGACCAACATAGTCATTGTGGCGCATACGAATTAACGTGTCGGCGGTTTTGGACCAAAGCACGCGTACGTGAACGGCACGAAAAAGTATTTCTCCCGAGCAAGCAGAAAACAACTGTTCTTGTCAGGTTTTGTTCGGTGCAAAAAGCATCCGGTTTGATACCTCGTACTGAATAAATAAAGAAGATCGAAATTGTTTTGTGTTTGTATCCCAATGTTTGTTTGTATGTCAATGTATTGATTAAGCTGCAGAAAAAAGCGCTGAGAATTATGACTTTCTAGCTATGATTGTCATACCAGGAACTCAATTGATAACAATATAAAATCTTTCAATAAGTATCGTTTCAAATCACTCTTGAAAGAATCTCTATTGGAATTCTATGAATAACTAATTATAGGCTAGGCTTTATATACAGACGGTACCATTTCGGCCTTTTGGGCCTCATCAGTGTAGTGTTGATGAGCAGGATGAAGGTAACTGCTATTTACAGTCACTTTTGGTGCCTCACAAATTGTGGGACATCAAAACCATGCCAGAGCGCTCAAACTGCAAGCAGTGAGCGTGCGCACAATGCGTAAGCAGCAATGGCTCATCCTGTAGAGCGCTCAATATGACCTAAAGGCCATAGAGCGATATCTAACTACAGACGGTACCGTTTCGGCCTTTTGGGCCTCATCAGTGTAGTGCTGATGAGCAGTGAAGGTAACTGCTATTTACAGTCACCTTTGGTGCCTCACAAATTGTGGGACATCAAAACCATGCCAGAGCGCTCAAACTGCAAGCAGTGAGCGTGCGCACAATGCGTAAGCAGCAATGGCTCATCCTGTAGAGCGCTCAATATGACCTAAAGGCCATAGAGCGATATCTAACTACAGACGGTACCGTTTCGCCCTTTTGGGCCTCATCAGTGTAGTGCTGATGAGCAGGATGAAGGTAACTGCTATTTACAGTCACCTTTGGTGCCTCACAAATTGTGGGACATCAAAACCATGCCAGAGCGCTCAAACTGCAAGCAGTGAGCGTGCGCACAATGCGTAAGCAGCAATGGCTCATCCTGTAGAGCGCTCCATATGACCTAAAGGCCATAGAGCGATATCTAACTACAGACGGTACCGTTTCGCCCTTTTGGGCCTCATCAGTGTAGTGCTGATGAGCAGGATGAAGGTAACTGCTATTTACAGTCACCTTTGGTGCCTCACAAATTGTGGGACATCAAAACCATGCCAGAGCGCTCAAACTGCAAGCAGTGAGCGTGCGCACAATGCGTAAGCAGCAATGGCTCATTCTGTAGAGCGCTCAATATGACCTAAAGGCCATAGAGCGATATCTAACTACAGACGGTACCGTTTCGGCCTTTTGGGCCTCATCAGTGTAGTGTTGATGAGCAGGATGAAGGTAACTGCTATTTACAGTCACCTTTGGTGCCTCACAAATTGTGGGACATCAGTATATATATATATATATATATATATATATATATATATATATATATATATATATATATATATATATATATATATATATATATATATATATATATATATATATATATATATATATATATATATATATATATATATATATATATATATATATATATATATATATATATATATATATATATATATATATATATATATATATATATATATATATATATATATATATATATATATATATATATATATATATATATATATATATATATATATATATATATATATATATATATATGTATATAAAAAATTATGTATATATATAAAAAAAAATTACTCATCCCCGAGCCCGGCCATAGGGCCGAAGGCCCGGAGCCCAGCTGAGGGTGCTAATCTCGACACGCGTGGAGTTCACTTACACGCGAAATTACACGCAAGTGGGAAAGAAATTCTGCGAGATGTTTGTATATATATCAACAAATCCGCAACTTTCGCAGTTCGGATAGCAGGGTACTTGTAACTGTTGCAACGAAGACCGTAAACGACACTGTGTCCTGAAACTGGCCAAAGCCTGAAAAGAATTCTGCTCTGGTGTATTCTACTTAACTCGAGGGAGAACGATGAAGAAATCAGTTTGAAACAAACGGCTTTTTAGATCCTGAAGAGAACACAATGACCTGGTCACGGAAAAAGTAAGAAACCGAACGAGAAAAACAATCTGAATTCTGAAAAGAGTTTTGACTGAATTGGCAGTGTTTGTGGTGACAAAAGCAGAAGAAAGTTTAACGAAAATTCTTATTTACCAGATTAGCTGAGTCTTGAAAAATCATGCAATATAAATAATATTCTTGTCTACAGTTGTCTTTGGACGCTAGGACGTGGTATTGTTTCTTTTCTTGGCCACTATTATCTATTTTGAATGAAAATTTGTTATTTGGTTCATCTCGTTGTTTCTTTTTTAATATTGACTTTGTATGCTCTTTCAGTGTGTCAATACAGATGGACTTTGCCAATGAATTTTCTTTGATGTTATACTGGTTTGTTTCTCTCTTTCTATTCAAAATTTTTAAGGCTGTAAATTTTATTATTACGTACTAAAAGTATAATAGACTAAATATAAAAATATAAAAATATAAAAACTATAATAGACTTAAATACAAAAAAAAAACCAACCCAGAAAGTGTGGTGCGTGTGGTGGTTGTGGTTTGGGTGGTTTACAAAAATGTATATATTTAAAGTGGGCGAGGGGTTGTTGCGATCATGTATTTCTAGTATATATATAGGCCTATATATATTCTCAAGTGTGTGTTAAGTCATCCGATTTGTATACTTGGACTATTTGCCATATTTTCTCTGCACATGTAATTTAACTTATAGTTTCTGTTTAAGTTGCCTTTTTTATTGCGTAACTCCCAGTGTTGTAAGATTTTGCTATGAGTGCTACCTAGCCCGATTAGCCTTCCTCGGTTATTTCTAGGCAGCCATTACTCAATCTTTAAAATTTTGTTTTCTACTTATTGATAAAAATGTAAGATTGTGAGTATAAATAAATTTGTTTGTTTGTTTGTTGTTTGTTTTGGGGTTTACGGGTAATAATTTGGAGTTTTCGGAGATATCGTAAGTAAATAAGAACTGTTTATTCGTTACCGAAAGAACCATTGTCGTGACAACAACAGATCGACAGAGCGAGTTGAACACTTCTATCGATCAGCGATCATCTACACGTAGTGAACTCACATAAGGAAGTGTTACAATTTGTCGAAGATCAATACCGATTAAACAGGACCGAAGTCTCGAAGGCACGTTAAACAGGACAGTCAGGTCAGTGGAGTTAAAACGTCCCAAGTTAAAGACTTAGCTGTACATGTAGAAACACTTCAACTTGAAATCGAAGAGCGAGTTTTGTCCTTGTCCGTCGAAAAACTTGTTGAATTAGCTGGAGAAGTAAAAGTAGTGCGGGAAAACTTCGCAAATAAAAGCCGGCGAAATTTGTCGAAATTAGTAAGGAAAACCATCGTTGACGATGTGGAGAAATTTGAATCAAATGAGGAGAAAATCCAGTACCTGGCTGACATAAAGGAACTGGTTGAAAACAAATCTTCGGAAGAACAGCCGCAAAGCCCGGATACCAATAAAGAAAAGCCTGAGACTTTGGTAGATCAACGATCTGGAATACCCATAACAACCCTTCCAAGCTCGGGCAGCCCGAATCAAAGAAAGTCAAATTTATTACTTACTACATATCGAAAAGAGTTTAAGATCGTCGGCACTGTAGGAGCCGACACCCAAAAGGATAGACTATCTTTTGTTAGCTTAAAACGACAGAGGAGAATCCAAGGGTCACAGCGAAAATGAAATTATTGAGGCTGTCATTCGTGCTATCAGTCCGCATCAAAAGCTAAGATCGTATTTGGAGATGATGACTGAACTTACCAAAGTTATTCCAGATTAATAGCTCATTATAAACAAAAATCCGGAACGGAACTGTACCAAGATCTATATTATATTATCACTTGTAGTGCCATAATCTTGATTTTGCCTTGTGTAAATATAAATTGCATAACACCATAGTACATAAACGTCATTGGGCTTGACTTGACAATTGTCACAGTTTACCCATGTAGTCCAGCCTTTTATAACTTACTCTAGCTGTTTCCATCCGCTTCTTTCTTTTAGATTTTCCTTTGTTGTATTAGCTGTTGTTATAAATATACAAAAAATATATTCCGAGCTACACTATGGAACACCATCAGAAAAGGTGATTTAGAATGTGCATGAACTTAGGATATCAAGTAAAACAACTGAAGTGTATTAAAATGAAGTTAAAATTCAGAAACTATTGAGAGCTCGAGGCAGTTTTTAATGAATCAGGATAAACTATAACTAGTTTATATTTTCTTATGAAATGCTCGAGGTCGGACAAACATTTGGACACTAAAAAATAAAGTTTGATTGTGATTGTAAAAAAATAGAATGTCATAGATGCAATTGTTATTGGACATCTTAAAATCAGAGATTCTTCCATGATAATGTAACCTGAAATTTGCTATAACCCCAAAATTTCTGACAGCTTCTGAGCAAATGCAACAAGATAACTTTGAAAACTTATATAGCTGTCGTTTTGCTTTGCTCAAAAAGACTTGACGCCTCTAAGAAAACAAAACTGCATGCCCAGAAAAATAGTTTTTAATATCAAGTAACACTCTTCTAGATTATTTCTACGGGTAAAATGATTCAAAATTGTTGATAAACTTTAGAAAACACAATTGCCTGAAACTTGTTTGTAAAAATAATAACATTCGCTGTGGGAGATTCTGAAATTTAAATTATCGAAGTGCATGATATCTCAAACAAAATGGATGAACTTGTAAACACAATTTCATTTCAAAATGTCTTGCTAACAGGCGTTATACAAGCAGTAAAGACGGATAAACGAGTAAAACGACCAACTACAGCAGCTTTTAAATGAAATATATGTATGAAAACACTTTTGGAGGAACTAAAAACAGAAGACATCTGTGTAAAACATCGGTTTACTAACCGAAGCTATCTCTGCCGTAAAAATAGTTGCCATGAATTTGCTTATAAAGATTAGGTAAAATATGCATTTGAGAACACTATCTATAAACGTTTTACTGCAAAAGATGTAAAATTTGGTCCAAAAATTACACTTACCTTGAGACGTTCCTGACCTTCAACACGTACCGCAAAACCTGAGGTTTGGCGTCGGTCACTTGACTTCACGGACATGATGTCCTCAAAACCGCGAAAACAACGTCAATTTACTGCCGGTTGACGTCCGTGTTGTCAAAAACGCCGCTTGCTTAAGCTCTCTAATAAAGAAAATCAGCGAGGCCGTTGCCGAGGAAATTGAAAGGAATAGAAAAATGGTGGCGGCATCTACTCGTAAGACAGTACCCCTGGTTAGCAGCGTGATAACAGGCAACAGACGAATAACGAAGTCACCATGGGCCAGTCAACTACACCGACGCTGCCAAGAGATGGAAAAGAGGAGAAGCAGAGCAAGCTTATGATTGCGCTAGAGGCGGTCCAAACTGACAGGGCAAGTATCAAGAGCTCCATAGCTAACAACAAAGAAACGACAGGAACTGAGGATTACCAAAGCCAAAGAAAGCCGGGCTGCCCATCATGTCAAACCGAAAGGAAAGAAGACTGTGACCACTGCCACACTTGTGGATCAGCAGAACACGTCGCAGGAGATTTTCGCAATAAGTCCGGAAACGGGAGCAGGTTGCCCCGAGGGACAGGAGGTAGCTTGTGAGACCTCTCGCCAATCCCACACGTTTGCAAGCTGCAGTAAGAAGTTAAATGGTGCGTCACTCCACAGTTAATAGAATGAGGTTGTTTGGCTAGTTGCACAACGTGACAAATTATGTTATTGTTATCACCATTCTCGCATCACCTGACGAGTTTAGTGCATAGTGTCGAATAACTCGAATCTCCCGCTGTTTACATGAGGCGCGAGAGTTGGCTTTTACTCTTTACGAATCATTTCGATAGGGCGTTTTTCTTGGATTATATGGATTCTTTTTGTTTTGAAGCACCATGCCTGGTGCGAATTGCGCCTTTTACGGCTGCTCAACAAGCCGAAAAAGCAACCTGTCGCTGTTTAAACTACCTTCCCCTGCTGTTGGTGATGGCGAGCACTCCGTAAAGTTGAAAAACGACGCCCGAAAAGAATGGCTCCGTCTAATCTTAAGGACAAGGCAAATGACTCCTGAATTAAAGGAAAGAATAGCATCGTAAACTCTGTGAGCTTCATTTTAAACCAGACCAGATTGTTCAACGTAAGTATTCCAGTAGATGTTTTAAATATTTTGCGCAAATATTTGTCTATTGAAATGTGATTCTGTCTGGGGCAAGCTGGCGTGACGAGGATATTTTGTTTGTCTTTAACGTTCACTTTTAAAATCTTAGATCCTAAACGTAAAGCGTTGGTTACGGGGAGTATTCCAACCGAAAATTTGCCAAGAAAACCAGACGAGAAGAAACAAAGGAAGCGTCGGGTTCTTGTGCGGCATAGCGTCGAATCTTCGAGTGCTTCGACATCAACATCAACATCACAGCCAAGCTTCAAAGAGTTTTCTGACGAAGTAAAGAAAGCCAACTTTGACCCATGGATTCTTCAAGAACCCAGTGGGAGTGAAATAAGGCTAGAACTTTCAGATGAAAACAGCGCCATTCCCATACTTCACTTGTTGACATGTGCCTTCAGTTTTGTGTTTTTGTTTTTAACTGGCTTCTTCCAAACAATCATCGCATCTACACCGCGCTTAAGAGAAAGGTGAGCTTCGCTGGAATTCGGGGTCTGTTACAACGCATTGAAGAGTCCGCGATATGCGAAGGTTTGCCGAAACTTGAGCACTTTAGCTCTCTTGCCAAGGATTCCGAAAATCCAAATCCTGAGTTGACGCTCCTTCCTGATGATGTCGTTCGCTACTCCATCCCCAAAGTGGTGAAATTTGATGAAAGCTACAACGCCTTAGTTTTTCTACGTTCTTCTGGCTGTCATATCTTACAAGAAGGTTCTCAAGAGATGTGCGTCGCATGTTAAGAACTAAAAAAGAAAATTGAAGTAAAAATCGGGAGAAAAAGTAGGAGTTCTCAAATGCCAGGAAAAGATAAGGCCCCCCTTGCAGCTTGTGGTCCAGAGAAGCTGAGAGCGACAGTGAAAGCAAGCCGCCTAAAGTGTATGGAACTGGAAACGAAGGTCAGTCATCTTCAGTCCCAAATTGAAAAAACATTCGGCGAGAAAGATATTCTGAAGATAATGAGCGGACAGAACCTAGGAGCGACCCCACACATGAAATTCTTCTGGGAACAACAAATTCAACTGCTGCAATCCAAAAAAAATGGGACACAGGTACCATCCCCAAGTTATAAGGTTTGCATTGTAAGTCCACTGCAAATCGCCATCAGCCTACAGGGAATTAAGAGAGAGTGGAGCTCTTATCTTGCCCAGTGAACGTGTTCTAAGAGATTATAAAAACTATTTCAAGCCGAAAGCTGGTATATCAAAGGACAACATCAATTCTCTGAAAGAAAAGGTGTCTTTGTATACAAGTAAACAGCGCTATGTTGCAATCATCATGGATGAGATGAAAATCCAAGCAAACCTGGTTTTCGACAAAACATCAGGTGAGTTGATTGGTTTTGTTGATCTGGGAGATCCACTGATGACATTTGCCAATGTAGAAGAGGATACTCCGATTGCATCCCATGCCCTGGCATTTTTGGTTATGGGTTTATGCACCAATTTGAAGCATGTCATTGCCTATTACTTCACCTCTGATGTGACATCTTTTCAAATACTTCCTCTATTTTGGAGAGTTGTCTCCGTGTTGGAGATGTATGTGAAGTTATGGGTATGTGCTGCTGTCAATGATGGTGCATCCCCTAACCGGAAGTTCTTTGACCTCCACTCAAACCTTGGTGGTACGCTAACCTGCAGCCTTGTTTACAAGACACCGAATCTGTTTGCGATGGCTCGTGAGATATTCTTTTTCGCCGACTCACCCCATCTGATCAAAACTGCCAGAAATTGCCTTTACAATTCTGGATCTGGTCAGTACCTGTTGTTTAGACATATTGCTGATCTGTTTTACACTGATCAGGAGTATGCTCTACACAGGTTACCTAAACTTACCTTGGACCACATTGTGCTGACTGGCTATTCGAAGATGAAAGTCAAGCTCGCAGTTCAAGTTTTGAGCAGAACAGTTACAACATGTCTGGTGGAAAATGAAGACCCGGATGTTGTTGGTACTGCTGTATTCTGCCAGATGATCAACGATTTCTTTGATTGTAAAATGTACGGTCAAGAACAGAATACACATTCAAGAAGCCCTATTCCTCTGCTGATGACGAGCGGACTACATGGGTGAAGGAAACCTTCCTAAAGTACCCGGAAGACTGGAAACTTGTATTGCTACAAGAGAGGGAAACTTCAGTGCAACTGCCAAAGGAAAGATGTTCTTGTCTCGCCAGACATATGAGGGATTCAAGATTTCAGTCCACTCCCACATCGAAGCCATCCAATTCCTCCTTTCTGAAGGGTTTGACTATGTCCTTTCAGAAAGGTTTATGTAAGATGTTATCGAGGACTACTTTGGCCACCAACGCACTCAGAGAGGAAGATCAGATAACCCTTCTGCCCAGCAGTTTGGGTACAATTTTATTTTTCCATAAATTTATTAAATTTGTGCTGAACGTGTGAAACACCATGTGGATTTATTTTTTATGCCATTAAACTTAAGGCAAACTTATCTACTGTACTAAACTTCAATATTTCATTCAGTATTAAAAAGAATAATTGAGGATGTGAGTACTGCTTTCAGGAAGTTTTCAGTTTCAATTCTGCCCAATATGGGCACTGCAACTTAAATTAACACTAATAGACCCTGCAAGTCTGCAGGAAACGTTTTTATATTTAGGCTGTGCTCAGTGGCTGAAAAATATCGGTTAGTGGGCTGCTTAAATGCGTTGGTTGGTGTAATGTTGAGTTTTTAGTAACCAATCAGAATGGACCAGATGGCGGGAAAAGGACACTGTTAGTGCCGAGCGTGGGAGTAAGAAGCCAAACGGATATTGTGAATAAGTAATAAAGAATTAGAACATTATATTTGGCGACGAGGATAAGACAAATTCCGCAAATGGCAAGCCATCTTCTTCAAGCGCTTCCGATTGCGCCATTTGACATAGACGACCCAAATAATATAGGAACTCGCTGAGATATGTGGAAGAAACGATTGGAAGTATACATAACCGCTACGGGTCTTGAAGAGGACAAACAAAAACGTGCATTATTACTATTCTGTGCTGGAGAATCTGTTCATCAACTATTTGAAAACCTCCCTAATGCTGGAGATGCAAAAGATTACAAAGATACCTTACAACTTCTCACCGACCATTTCTTGCCAAAGAAGAACCGCACATTTGAAATATACCAATTCCGACAAGCTCAACAACTGGATGGCGAAAGCGTCGATCAGTTTTACACTCGTTTACGCCAGCTAGCCTCCACTTGTCAGTTCACCGATACCGACAACGAGATCCGCACTCAGATAATTCAACGATGTCTGTCAACAAAACTACGCGAAGCTGCCTTACGAGATGACGCCATAACTCTAACTAAACTACTTGACCATGGTCGTGCCCTTGAAAACTCTACGAAACAAGCGTCGGATATGGAAAAAGTCCTCGCAACCCAAAGCAACGAATTTTCTGCTCTTGCAATAAACGATGGTAGACCGAATGAACGTCGTGATAAAAGCCCTTACAGAACAACAACGTACCGAAACAAAGGTCGTCAGTCAACAGATCGCAATTCACTGAGAAAACCTCGCGTATTTTCACATGGAAACAACAATGATCGTCGCACTAACCAACGCCAATCCACATCGAAATGTTATAATTGTGGCAATTCGTGGCCACACGTAGATAATCCATGCCCAGCCAGAGGAAAATCGTGTCGAAACTGCGATCGTCTGGGACATTTCGCCAAGGTATGTCGCTCAGCAACAACGATGTCTTTTCGTCCTCGAAACAAAGAAACTGTCAGAAACATTGATCAAGATAGCGCGTCAAGTTCTGATTCTGATGAATGGCTTTATACTTTACACACAGAACAACAGAAACCGACGAAAACCCCGAGCACAATACATCGTGTGAATCTACCTCAAGCCAAGATTAAAATAAACAATGTCAATTTCAAGCTCATGATTGATACGGGTGCTTCGATCAACGTTTTGGATGAAAATACCTTTACGAAACTGCAGAACGCAGGAAAAGTCCATCAAATCAAACTTACCAAACCGAAGACTAAAATATACGCTTATGGTAGCAAAGTCCCATTATCTGTTCTTGGCACCTTTACCACCGAAGTTGAATCCCGCTGTCGATTGACTTCCGCCACATTTTATGTCGTGAAAGAAGATCATGGTTCACTTCTTAGTTGCAAAACCGCACAAGAACTTGACCTTATCAAACTTAATGTGAACTTGGTCAAGAAAACAAAGAAAGCATCGCCAAAAACCCCTCAGTCTGTGGAACAGTCTCCGGTCAAATCGCCAAAATCAACATTCGACAACTGCACTATCAAATGCCTAGCAACCGCCACGTCTGCCAAAACCCGAGCCTTAGTAACAGAACATCAACAACTCTTCCAAAGCGTTGGAAAGATGAAGGACGTCGAAATAAAGCTTCATATTGACTCTGATGTACCACCAGTGACGCAACCACCGAGAAGTATTCCTTTCCGTCTGCGCAAACAAGTTGCTGCAGAATTAAAGCGATTAGAAGAGAATGACATCATCGAAGATGCAACAGGCCCGACACCGTGGGTTAGTCCAATTGTCGCTGCACCAAAACCCAAGAATCCAAACGAGGTTCGTGTCTGGTTCAATCCGACGAGAACGACATCCCTCGCCCATTGTAGGTGACATCATCAACTCACTGAATGGTGCAACAAAGTTCAGCAAACTTGATTTACGCTCTGGTTATCATCAGTTAGTTTTGGCGGAGATGCATCTCTTATTGCTTGAACTTTCTTTGGGTCGGGTGACATTCCTGATGGACTGAAAGTGTATCCAAAGAAGTCGAGGTGATCTTTGTCGAAGACACATTGTTCTGGATTCAGAGTGAATCCTTTTTCATTCAGGCGTTGAAAGGTTTGTGCTAGGGCGAGGTCGTGTTCTTCAGTTGTCTTTCCAAAGATGATAATGTCATCACTGATGTTCAGGGCGCCTTGAACACCTTCCAGAGCTTGCTGAATTGCATGCTGAAAAATTTCAGCAGCTGAAGAGGTACCAAAGTTTAATCTGTTGTATCTCTTAAGACCCTTGTGAGTGGAGAAAGTTGTTATGTATCTTGATTCAGGTGAGCAGAGCTGAGAAGTTTTCTTGGCAACGTCAACTACGTTTCGCGTTTTATATATAATTTTCCCACCGTCACTGCTCCACTTCGAGACCTCACTTGTCATGCAGCCAAATGGCAGTGGACACCACAACATCAGCATGCCTTCGACGAATTGAAACATCGGCTTACAACCAGCCCCACCATGGCATATTTTGATCCTGCAAAGAACACTGAAATACTTGTTGATGCAAGTCCAGTTGGCCTTGGAGCCATGTTAACCCAGAAAAGCACAACAGGTGATGATGAAACCAAAATCGTAGCATATGCTAGTCGTTCTTTAACTGCTGTTGAGCAAAGATCCTCACAAACTGAGCGCGAAGCTCTGGCCTGTATATGGGCATGCGAAAAGTTCTACTTATACGTTTATGGTGCACCATTTACTCTAGTAACAGACCACAAGCCACTAGTTTACATCTTCAGCAATCCTAAAGCAAAACCTCCTGCACGACTAGAACGCTGGAGTCTACGCCTACAACCGTACAATTTCACCATTCGTTACGAACCTGGAAAAAACAACCCTGCAGACTATATATATGGCACGTCATCCCATACCAAACCAACCACAGCGTGAGCGCAATATCGCTGAAGAATATGTATCTCTACTGACAACAGCCGCTGTTCCAAATGCTATGACCCTAGCCGAAGTCCAAAAAGCCACTTCAAGTGATCCTACATTACAAAAGTTAGCCGAATTAATCCGCTCACAACAATGGCATTCAATTTTGAAACAGAATGCAAACGCCACCGGTGGTACTTCACTGATTGATTTGAAAGACCTGAAAGCATTTCACAAAATTCGCAATGAGTTGACCGTGTCTACCAACAAGGATGTCATCCTTCGTGGTTCCCGTCTTGTGATGCCTGCTAGCCTACGTTCCAGAGCTCTAAGCCTAGCCCATGAAGGACGTCAAGGCCTCATTAAAACCAAACAACTACTTCGTGAAAAGGTATGGTACCCTCGGATAGATCAAGAAGCTGAAACCATGATCAAACACTGTCTTCCTTGTCAAGGTGCAACCCCAGAAAACCGGCAAGAACCACTTCAAATGTCACCACTTCCCAATGGGCCCTGGAAAAATGTTGCTGCTGATTTTTATGGACCCCTTCCAAATGGCCAAACTCTAATGGTCGTCATTGATGAGTATTCACGCTATCCGGAAGTCGAAACAGTCTCTTCCACCTCTGCCACAGCTGTCATACCTAAATTAGATAAAATTTTTGCTGCACATGGATTTCCTGAACAACTAAAAACTGACAATGGTCCTCCATTTAACAGCCATTCTTTCAAAGTTTTTGCCAAAGAACTTGGTTTCATGCATAAAAGAATCACACCACTATGGCCAAAAGCGAATGCAGCGGCTGAGCGCTTCATGCGCACGCTTGGTAAAGCAATTCGCACAGCACGCACCGAAGAAAAAAACTGGCAGAAACAACTCCACAAATTTCTAAGAAATTATCGTTCCACACCTCATCCAACAACAGGAATTTCACCAGCAGAATCGTTGATGGGTCGCAAGATTAAAACCAAACTTCCTGAAATGCCTACTACCCATCCAACTCACCCTTCTATTTCCACCAGAGGTGCTTCTATCAAACAGAAGATGAAAACCTATGCTGATGAAAGAAATCATGCCAAGTCGCGCAATTTCACTGTTGGAGACCTTGCACTGCCCAAGCAACAGAAAAAGAATAAATTCTCCACTCCCTTTCAGCCTCAGCCATTCAGAGTCATTGAAGTAAAAGGGTCCATGATTACTGCAACGTCAAAGGGAACAAAGATTACCCGGAATTCCTCCCATTTCAAACTGTTACCTCCAGATATTGATCTGTCCATACCTGTACCACAAATGCATACAGAAGAAGAAAGAGGGGAAGAAAATAATCTAAATCCTAGTTCCAGATCTGATCTATCAAACAATGATGAAAATCGTCGATATCCTATCAGATGCAGTCGGAATACAAGACCAGACTATTACAAGGCGTAAACTGTTTATGTACTATGATTTGTATATAATTCCTATGTACATTTACTTTCATTGAACCATTAACTATAGTGAAGTTTAAATTCTAGTTATTCCTTCATTCATTAAGGATGGAAGGGATGTAATGTTGAGTTTTTAGTAACCAATCAGAATGGACCAGATGGCGGGAAAAGGACACTGTTAGTGCCGAGCGTGGGAGTAAGAAGCCAAATGGATATTGTGAATAAGTAATAAAGAATTAGAACATTATAGCTGGGGCGTGGGTGTGGGCGTCGAAACGTCCTGCGCATTCCTTTGGAGCGTGGGTGTGGGCGTCGAAACGTTGCGCGCATTCCTTTGATTGTTTAGGTTGTTGATCCGAAATCTGTTTTTGTGCCGACAGGTCGAAACTATTTCTGATCTTTTGTTTAGTAAAAATTGTTTGTCTGCCTTCATGATGAAAACTTTTTCGTCCAAACATAAATTGCATCTTTTTGATCCTCCCGTGTAAGAAACTGAGTGTTCTAGTATAGACCAGGTTATGTCGAAACTTTGATTTTTTTCTTTTGGATTCCAAATGTATTTCGAAAGTTCCGTCTCGTTTGAATACTTTTTATTCTGGAAAGATTTAGTATGGTTACGATATCGCTCTTTAAATGTACTTGCTGTCATGCCAATGTATTGCTTAGTGATGTTCGTGTTCCTTGTGGAAATAGATGCCTTGTATACTATGTTGTTTGTCATGCATTGCCCACGTAGGGGGCAATTGTCCTTAATCCTGCAATTGCAACTGCTTGTAACTATGCTTAGTGGCTTGCTTTTCCTGATTGTGCGTGAATTATGTTTCGTGATAATAGACTTGACGTTGTTCATGCAACTATAGCTAATCTTGACTGTGTTTCTGTTAAAAAGTTTGTGAAACTTGTGTCCTGGTGGAAAGTGCTTGTCAATAAGGCTAAGAAAGTTGCGTCCTATGTTTGTTTTGACATTTTTGTTAAATGGAGGGTTAAACCAGATGATATTGCGGTGTCTATTTCTGCGTGTTTGCTGTGGTGCTTCTTGTGTGTAGTTTAGCTCATGGTTGAAATTGCTGCGCCTTTATGCATTTTGGTAAATTGGTGCGGTTTCATGGAATGTCCGCTCGTCAGACGAGAGGGAAATGCGCTTGTTGATTGATGTAGGTATAGCTGTCTTAAAATGCTTGGTGGGTGGTTTGATTGCTTGTTTTTTTGGTATTGAGTACTCTCTAACATTTCGTGAACCAAAACTCACCACTGTTTGATATACCACTTATAGTGCACTATGAGGCCCGTGAGTGTTATTTAGCCTACAGGACTGAAAACTGGTAATCCACCACTGGCTGTGCTTGCAGAGAAAATATATTTTTTCCACCCCTGCAGATTATTAGAATGATGAGTCAAAGTTTTCATGATCTACATTATACTGACAATGTAAACTATCAAGTAATACTTTAATTAGAAAATGTGTTTACATGTAATGACAAATCATACTGTAATGGCATATCATTGTAAATGCCAAAGGCGGTGAACTGCAAAAATCATAAAACAAAACACTGACGTTTCAAGTGAAAACTGTTTATTGTGACGAAGGTCTTTCATTCAAAACATTGTGTGTTTGTTGTGTTTTGGCAGTTCTGCATCTTTAGCATTTATAATCTTTTGTAACACTGTCTTTGCAGCACAACACTTATATATATATATATATATATATATATATATATATATATATATATATATATATATATATATATATAATACACTGTACATGTATGATCTATTTATGACTTTTGTAGTTTTGTAATTTAGTATTTCAAAGTCAAAATTTCATGCAAGGAGTAACACAAACCTTGCAAGTACAATGTTTTCTAGAAATTATTTGGGAAAACATTGTATGTTTTAATAACAAAATTAATCTGGAGAATCCTGAAACAAGTAATATCCTGAATTAAGATAATTTATTAGTGTAAAATTGT
This sequence comes from Corallium rubrum, assembly GCA_964035015.1. Classification (NCBI taxonomy): domain Eukaryota; kingdom Metazoa; phylum Cnidaria; class Anthozoa; order Scleralcyonacea; family Coralliidae; genus Corallium; species Corallium rubrum. The sequence goes on from OZ035999.1 coordinate 11,090,068, forward strand.
ATGGACATTTCTTATTTTTTATAAACATTTACTACATATATACCTATTTTGATGACTGACTTCCTCACTTTAATTCTGTACGGAGTCCTTTACTTTTACCAATCTTTTGCTGGATTTTAAATTTAGTTATGTAGTCCTTGGCATATGAAAAACTACGAACTTTAAGATAAAGTTTAATAATGTTTTCCAAACAAAGTTTGTTGGTTGTGTTAGATAATTCTTTATTGCATCTCACCGCTATATTGTCCCAAAGTGATATGATCAGTGGTGAATCCATTGCTGTATTACACAAGGAGTCACAAGGAATTGTTTTCGCAACAGTTTTTGACTTATTAATAAAATTTCGAAACGAAATTTCAACGACTTGGAAAATTTTGACTAAATCGTCACAAGCGTAATTAGACCACCTCTGCTGCGAGCTGAAATGTACGAGTTGTTTGCTTCAGCTATTTTGCAATAGCTCCTGAAGCTCTTCGTTGCCTTTCCCTTTTCCTAGGCATTTCTTGTAAAGATTGGAAAGCATGTATGCTGCATGCGATGTATGACAAAGACCAAATCTCCTTTTCACCAAATTCAGTGCCAGTGGATGTCGAACAGCCTGCATGTATCCTCTTCGTGTAAGCCAGTTTTAAATAAACTGACTAAATGATCAAGGATTTGAATCATTACCAAGCTGCATGCCTGTTGATTCGGACAACATAAAAGTTCCTTCGATTTAGGAATGAGTCCGTAGAATTCTTTTAGGAGATGGTCTTTGTTTCTTTTTCGACAAAAGCGGTGGTAGAGTGGCAGCAGCGCGTCACTTAGTGTGTCGCTCGAAGTAACGTTTGACAAATGTTGAAGAACTTCATTGCCCCACAAATCATCTTCTTTTATTTTGTCCTTGATTCTGTCAACTATAGAACACAAGTCTCCTTTAGTAAGAGAAGGTGAGTTTTGCTTGTCACCAGTCGACTCTTGGTCAGGATGATTGGCGTTGACATGTCTGGTTAATCCGCACTTCGACTTGCAAATCTTTTCACAGCGCTGACAAACATATTCTTTCCGGCCTTCCAATTCGCCTACGGCTTCAGTAAACTCGGATTCAATAGCAACACCGTTTTCTTCGACTAATGCCAAAGCGATATTTAAATTGAACGACAAAACATCTTCGTTGACGGTTGCCTGGTTTTCTTCTTCCTCGCCTTCGATTGACGCCGACTCGATATTCGTCTCAAATTCCTCTTCAGGTGGCTCTGAGACCGCAACAATTGAGTCGAAATCACTTTCCGTTCTTTCCTGAATCAAGAACCCTTACCTTAGTTAGGGTTTCGGCTTTTATTATTCTGAAAAGTTCGATTTACTTCAAGACTAAACGGCGTACTATATATCGCTTGTAAAGGATTTCTGATGATGCACTAAACTCGTCACGTGATCCCATTTACCTTTGATCCTCAACAGAATTGCCGCAACCGTCACGACCCCTTTGAAGTTTGCCGACTAGCCAAACCATCTCATTCTATTAACTGTGGTCACTCCAAAGATGTTCAGGATGCAAAGCAGCCGACTATTGTTCACGAAAATGAAAAAAAATTCCTTTGAAAAAATCACCGATCTGTCTGAGGCCATGACTGCAATGATGACTCAAGAATCGGAAAAAGATAGGAAATGGCTAGAAAGTGGACATGTTTGGCACCTCACCCCGAAACAGCACGATATAGTGGCGAAATTGGTTGCAACAAATGTTTTGTAAAGTGTGAAATGGATGGCGTGCCAACATGCAGATGCGTTATGGGACACTGAGGCCCAAGTCTCTATGGTTTCATACGATTGGATAAAGAGGAACTTGACAACTGCAGAGATTTACCCCTTGAAAGACTTCTGGGAAACACAGATCTAAACCTCAAAGCGGCAAATGGCACAACAATCCCCTACGAAGGTTGGCCAGATGTCAAACGTCAAACTTAGACTCAGGGATTCCAGCAAGGAAAGCGAAATTACCGCCCCCCTTCTTATTGCAAAACATACGATTGACAACTCAATCATCGGCTATAATGTGATAGGAGAGATCTTGAAACGCACTAGTAAGCATAATGTTCCCGACCCAACCGAATCAGTAATTTGGTCTTTGAAGGCAAGCTTACCTTCAGTCAAGCAAGAAGACATCCTAGCCCTGGTGTAGTTTGTGGAGTCGACCGCAACAAGTGAACTGTGTGTTGTTAAGACAACAAAACGTGATGTACTCATCCTGGGGGGGGGGGGGGGGGCAGTAAGGGTGACCTGCCGAGCCAACACCAAGTGCAACAAAATGACTCAAGTACCAGTACTATTCGAGCCTGACCCAGAACCACTTTGGCCAAGTGGGTTAGATTACCGGAAACGCTAACTGGCATCACCGGAGGGAGTTCTTCAAGGGTGAACATACGAACACAACAAAGCACGACATCATCATACCAATAAGAACGCCTCTAGGGAGATTACAACTGGTTAAGTCCGTCACACCCGTAGAAGTTTTCCAGAAAGACAATGAGGATAACTGCCCAAAGACGAACGTACTTGCTAAGAATCTGCATGGAAAAGAATTTCCCAATCAGACGAAGCCCAACTGCAAAGTTAGCTCGTACGATCAATGGATGTCAGAGCTGGATCTGGGCGACCTAAATGAAGGACAGATGTCCGTCGCAAGACAGATGCAGTTGGAAGAGGCCGGCTGCTTCTCTTGTAGTGACGATGATATTGGGTGCATCGACGAACTTCAAATGAAGGTCAACTTAACCGACGATCGCCCAGTACAGAAAAACTACACCGCCATTCCCAAACCTCTATACCCTGCAGAAGTCAAGCAGTATGTAGAAGACGTGCTGAATCGACAGTGGATACGAAAGTCGAAACCCACTTACTCATCGCCAGTAGTTTGTGTTCGAAAAAAACATGGCTCATTGCGACTATGCGTAGATTACCGGGAGCTAAACAATCGAACTGTAGCAGATCGCCAGAATCTTGGGGAAAATAAATGGTTCTCTCTCCTGGGCCAGGGAAAAGGTACCACCAGGGTTTTATCCACTTGGACAGCCAGTACAAAACAGCAGTCGTCACACCATGGGGGCTTTATGAATGGGTGCGGATTCCATTCGGACTTAAAAATGTACCCGCCGAGTTCCAGAGATTTATGGAAAACTGCCTTGAGGGGGTACGGGACGATATCTGTGTTCCATACCTTGATGATGTAATCGTATTTAGTAAAACATTCGAGGAGCATGTTGAACACCTTCGAGTAGTATTTAGACGTCTGCGAGAACGCGGAGTAAAGCTCAAGCAAAGAAAATGCAAACTGTTTAAACGAGGAGTCCATTGTCTAGGCCGCATTGTCTCAGAAGATGGATATCGAATGGATCCAGCGAACATGCAAGCAGTGCTGTCATTGAGAGAGAAACAACCAAGGGGCGACAGGCGAGGTGCGACAACTACTCGGACTATTGGGCTATTACAGGAGTTACATCCAGGATTTATGTAGGGTAGCCAAGCCATGCTTCGACCTACTCCACAAAACAACTTGACGAAAGTCAAACGGAAAAATACTAGACGAGACGAACAAAACTCGGCCAAGTATCTTCCAAGCAACCTATTGTCTGGGGCGAAGAACATGCCACCGCTCTCAGTAAACTAATTGATAGCTTAACCAACCTTCCGATTTTTCACGTGTAGTGCTAGTTTTGTAGTGCAGGAGGTATAAACCTTCAATATAAGTTTGCAGTTTCTGCAGCGTCAATGCGACAATTTAGTGCATTGAAAAGCTAAAAAGAATTTAGGATACCAGGAGTAACTATATTTGAAATATGGCTGAAAATGTCCGTGTATGTTTTGGGGTACACATTACAACAATATGGCAAAGTAAAACAGCATGCAGAAGTACGATAACTTAACTTAACTTAACTTAACTTAACTTACCATATTTTTACTTCCTGGGAAGAAATTGTACTTGTGGAAAGCATACAATAACACCAAAAAAATAGGTACGCGCTGCGTACATGCGGATACTGGTATTTGACTGACATGACTGAACAATGTAAATTGTATGTTGCAAACACGTTAATTTACTGAAGATATTACGTATGGCTGTTAACATATGATGGTGATTGTAAGATGCGTTTGGAAAGATCTGAAGAAGTAGAATACTTCAAGCCTAGTGCTTTTGAGGGGAATAATGAGCAAATTAGATAGACTGAAATTTCAGCATGGATTTACAAACAAATCACTTTAAAGTAACGCTGCAATTTGATAAGGCTCCGAGACTGGCTCAAATTTGCAGCCCACTAACTGCAGTAAAATTTTAGACTAGCTTTATGCCAGCCCAGACTGAAATTGCTTATTCAGATCAACTAAACTATGTCAAAACACACAACAAGTCTATTTTACACCAGGTATTTAAATTCTGACATATTGCTCAAGCCGCACAGCTCACTTCATTTTCACATTTAACTGCTGAACTAGTTGGAAGTTATTTGTAAATTATTGTACATTGTTGATTTGTTGAAAGCAAGTTACTTATGTACTGTATAATAAACGAGCAGGAGTGTTTTATCAGATATAAAGACACGAGGTGAAGCCGAGTGTTTTTATATCTGATAAAACACGAACTGCGAGTTTATTATACGGCTTCAAAAACGAACCACTTGGTAAGCTGATTGGCGGAGTTAGTTTGAAAAATAACCTTGTCTAAGCCGAGAAAATCAAAGTTAAAGTTTATGTAAATCAGGAGAAATCTTTATCACATATAAAGATACGATACGGTCATGATTTTCTTTTGTGTTTTCCTCATGAATTATTAATGAGTTTTTGAATATTAAACAGTGAATTGTTTACTGCAAAGCACAGAGGCTCTGTTTTGGGTTTGATGTGATCTTTGCTTTGCAAATTTTGTGAGTACCATCACAGACTACACACTGAAAGATGGAGTCTGTTGAAATTGTTGATTAGAGAGTGACAAACACAGCGCTGACTGTGAGAACTGAGTGAACTTGCAAATATATAACAGTTTGCAGTTTATATATGCACACCTAGAAACAAGGAAACCTACGTCAATGCTTGGAAATAAATAAAAATTCTGTATACACAATATACAATATCAATAGTTGAGCCAAATTATAAGCTGTTTCTTTATTTTTATTAATCTATTAAATCTTCCTTCAACGTACGATCAACGTAAATATTTGAAATCTATATTCATGTATAAGTTTTCTTACCTTCTAAATGAATCTTGTCGTCCTTGAAAAGGTCTTTATATAATGCTTTAACATCCACTCTTGTCTTCGATATTATTTAAAGCGTTGAACAACACTTGAGTCTTGAAATGATTGCTTTGATTTTTGATGACATACTATATCACATTCGCTAAAGCGCAATTCGGCTTACATTCGTGAGCGTTCGTACAACGTTCGTACAACGAATAAAGCTTCTGATCGATGATCTTACGCCTTGACCACGTGATTGACAAAACATCACTACATAGTCAAGTGCAACCGAACTCATGACATAGCGGACCTGGTTTAACAACCAGTATCCGCAAAAATTAAAGAAAATTTCTTTCTTCAGATTTATACAAAAGTAAATTTCGTGTAGTTTTGAGGTACATATACGGGTGACAAAAAAACACAAGACGCCTGGGTCAGGTGTTTACTCGGGCTATTGGCAAAATAGAGATGTCCTCCGCAGAGGCTCTATACCCGCGCGAGCAAATGTGGGAGTGGCCGAGGAAGATCAGATCAAAGGGTGAATGTGGTGCATACTTCACGAGGTGAACATACATGTATTTACGATCACTAGGAGTTGTAGATAAACTACAAAGTCACTCAGTCAGTTTCGAAATCTACCAACAACGTGCAAGAAAACCTTCATCAAAGGGGAAAGCTGCTCAACTTTTTTTCCAACTCCAAAAGCAAAAGCAGCAAAGAGCTTACAACATGCCTTAGGGCCTCACTCCATCACACGGCTAACAAATTACTGGAAGTATGAATAGTAGCGGAAGTAAAAAGTGCAAAAAATGTAAAATCGTGACACCCCCCAAAAAACCCGAGTCGAAACCTAGACTCGGCCTACCACGGATAGCCCGAATAATAAAAAAAGGTTCTTCGTTATCATCTCTAAAAATTTAAGGTCCTAAAAATTTTAATTCATTTTCTTAATTTTCTGATTGTTTCTTGCAACGAGTTTTCTGTTTTTCATTGTGCACTTCATACGTTCTGTGGACGTTCATGGCTAATCATAGGGGCTGTCTTATGGAGTTAGCATTCCAGTCTCCTTAGAGTTCAATGCTCCCAACTATAAACAAGATGTAAACAAAGACACCTGATCTTAAAATTCGAGTCGGTTAGTCTTCATTGTTCTTTCAAATTTTCACGCTTGCTTGACTTACTGTATGTAATATTTGTAAGATGTTACGCACTAAAAGACTGACTTGCAAACCCAAGCGAAATTAGTATTCGACATGTATCAGCAGGCATTTTGTAAAATAAGTGAATCCTCACTCTGCTGATACATGCATGCCGGGTACTAATATTGCTCGGGTTTGCCAGTCGGTTGGTTGACCAGGTAAATAGATACCATTTGCATGATCTATTTTAGTTCGCAACATCTTACAAGTATTATAAGTATGGCGAGTGACCAGCAAGGTTTTGAAAATCTGAAAGTATAATGAGCACCAACGGGCTCTAATTTCAAAATCAGGCGTCTTTGTTTACGTCTCGTTATTAGGGGGATGTGGCGGCGATTTGAACGTAACGGCTTATCAAACCAAGTAGAATGTGTTTGAGTTTTGGATTTGTTTCTTTAAACAAGAAATTATAAGTACAGCTACTTCACATGCAATTTATATTTTTGAACAACCTTATGAAAGCGTAAACACAGTAAAAGACAGTACTTTATAAAATAACATGTATACTACGCGAGCCCTGATTGGTCAATTGCTGTGTTTGGATCAGAGTATCCCAATACGGAAAATTCCCGCCAAAACGATTTTTTGAAAATGTCGGACAGTGTATCATATTCACTTGTGATTACTTTATAAAAGAAATACCAAATGTTTTTTTCCGTGTTCGGATACTCTGAACCAAACACTTGGGAAATTGCTCGACTTTCGAAAAGCTAAAAACACTCGCCTACGTCTCGTGTTTTGTTACGCTTTTCTCCAGTCTCGCAATTTCCCGCGTGTTTGGATCAGAGTATCCAAACACGGAAAACCATTTGGTATTTCTTTAACTCAAAACAGGAAGTTAAAAGGAACTTACGACAGGAACCACGATCGGAAATCGCACAGAAAAGCGGCCACTTTCATGGGGCAGTTTGCCACGTGCGTGCTGGCTCAAGTGAGTTGTCGGCCGAGCTTGATGAAATTTACTAAATTCTAAACACACACACGCAAAACAATAACAAGTGAACTGTTCACATTAAAATACCATTTTTTAGTAGTCCTTTATTGTTTTGACATAACCTTCTTAATAATCCCGATCAAAAGCTGTGTTTGTGCTGCATGTTGTTGTCTCATCATCATATTCTGCATTTCCTGCTGGCTTTGTTGCTGTTATATCATAGCTTTCATCATCTAACGCTTCGTTACCGACCTCCGCTTCCGTGGTTGTTTGTCTTGTTCATTCTCGGTTTTGTTTTTTTTTTGATTTGGTGTTTTAAAATATTTAAAGTGTGAAGTTATGTATGTATCGTAGTAGGAGATTAGGTGCAAAATAACTAGATTCTAACATAAATCTGTCCGAGGAGATATAAAGTTTTGTTTATCTTTGTAGGCTAAAGAATTCAGCCCTCGATAGTTGCATATATTTAATAACTGGAATCGTCCAATAAGTGACACTTTGATACACAACAATAAACACAAATTCTAATGCTGTTTACACTACAGTAGTTTTCTGGTGTTTTCTCTGTCACTGGATGTTTCAGAAAATAATCGTTTGTTTGGAAATTATCGATTACTTGTCGGTTGATTTAGTTTTCTACCTTGAAAAACGGAAGGAGTGGACCCAAGCGGAAGCGTCTTTCGACCAGCCGGGTTTAAAATGAAACTCTCAAACAACTGTGGCATTGCTAATTTTGAAACGATCCACGCCTCCTCTTCTGCGGTAGATCGAAATAACTGACATCCACTTCTTTCGCATCGATCGCTCCACGGGAAATTGAAATAAACCAAGTGAGCTGCTAGCGCGCTGCCTCTCACCAAGAAGTTAAGCCCGGTTGGGTGACCGCTTGGGAATGACCTTGTTGTCGAGTTTGAAACTCGTGTGAGTGGGTTTTTCGCCGTGTTCTCCGGTTTTCCTCCTTCCGTAAAATCAACACCTATATCTTAGCTGTTATCCGCGGTCTGAACTGTTTCATATGGCACGTTTCTCTCTGACGAAGGGCCTTCGCTCGAAACGTTAGACTCCTATACGTTCTCTGTTTCGGCAGTATATCTAACCTTACTATATTTCGATTGTTGATTCATATGGCGGCTGCTTGGAGCGCGTTGATCTGCATCCTTCGCAATTCAGACACTGGCTGCGAGTATGGATGATTATCCTTTATAGATTTGTTCTTATTTTTGTCATAGAATGCACTGCCACAATTTCAATGTTCTTGTTTTTCGGCCGGAGTTTTGAAGACGATTGATACTGCATGTGATATAAACAAATGTCTTTGTTTCCCACCTTTACAGCTTAACCTTACTCAAGTTTAAAAATTTGGTCGAGAATTAAATGTCTTGTGAGAAAGCTGCTATCTTGGTCTTTGAAAATGATCTAATCTATCATTGCCCGCCTCGTTTTCTTGTTTCGTAATTCCCGGGAAATTCCATTTGGGAAGTGTCTATTATTGTTAATAATATCAGTAATATCAGTTATTAGTAATTATAATTATTAACAATTATTATTCATTTTAGTCATTTTTACATGTACAGGTAATTCTGATTTATTTTTTTTCAGGAAGATGCCCAGAAGCAATACATTGCACTTGTGGACTCATTATTTGGTATAATATGTTGTTGTTGTAGTTGATGATGATGATGATGATGATGATGATGATGATGATGATGTTGTTGTTGTTGTTGTTGTTGTTGTTGTTGTTGTTGTTGTTGTTGTTGTTGTTGTTGGTGGTGGTGGTGGTGGTGGTGGTGGTGGTGGTGGTGTTGGTGTTGGTGTTGGTGTTGTTGTTGTTGTTGTTGTTGTTGTTGTTGTTGTTGTTGTTGTTGTCATTTCCTTATATTTGTTCTTATTTGTTGTGTTGTTTTATGTTGTAATGTTCTCCAGTGCTTTGTTTTTGTACACTGAACCGTCGATAGGAAAGGTGTATGGGCCCAATAGGGTTGTAATAATATTGGTTGCCGTTGTGACAAAATGAGAATCAAATTTAAATTCCGGTTTAAGGTTGGGAGTACTTTGTTTTGGTTTGAGGAACGGCATCTAGAGGAACTTTTTGTTCCGCTTAGATATCGGTACACGCTGCGTTTGTTCCTTTTGGAAAGGACGTATTCAAGTGGAATGTTTCGTTCTCATTTGAATTCGGGAAGGTTTTCTTCCGATATTCAAAAATAGGAACGGGCCTAAAGTGAGAACAAATTGTTCCGCATGAGTTAGACCGCTTTAAATAGGACATATTTGTTCCTTGTTTTTTTTCATTTTTTAGGAACAATTAACTAGTTCCGCATGAATGAGCTAGACTGCTTTAAATTGGTCCTCTTTGTTCTTTATTTTAAAGTGTAAAGTGCCCCTAACCTCGACAATGTTTATTGTCTTGTTTGGAAGAACTTTTAAAATGATAAACTAACTTCTTTGGAAGGTTTTCGCTTTTTCGCTTTGTTTTTGAGATATTGCAAATATCCGGAATTTATGTCACCATGCATAATGACTTATCAGGGAATGTTATATATCTTTGCGTTCGTCAAATAAAAACACTAAAGTAATCAATAGGCCGATTTTAAAAAAATTCTGTAGAACGAAATTTTTTAAAAATTAACAAACATGATTTTTCCGGAAAAAAAGTTATTCGTTCTACAGAATTTTTTTAAAATCGGCCTATTGATTACTCATATTTCAAGAGAAGTTTTAATGAAAAAAAAATATGGGGGTCACCAAAGTTTTTTTCGAATTAAATTCGTTTGATGGGTAATTGGCATCCATTTTGAAACGTCATTGTTGCCATAGCAACAACTGTTGGTATAAATTTGGTAACAGTTTTTGATTGTCAGACTGTTTAATTATGCATAACAGTTAGTTTTATTCTTTTTCCGAATTGTTTTATGTACGTGGTGTTTTGGACTCTCAAACTTGTATTTTCCATTTTTCAAGAAACTGTATGGAGCCACCTTAAACATAACCTCTTTATACTAAAAATAAGGAAAGGCCGGCAACTTTCAATAAAGAATATTTTAGACGACGCTCATTTAAAGCTCCGTAAAATACACAAAAACCGCTCGATCTCGCGGAAATTGCCGTAGACGTAGTATATTCGTAAATAACTCGGCTTTTGGTTCATTGCTCTTTCATCTTCTATGCCGCTCGACTGAAACGTAACGTTTGTATAAAAACTGGCTTTGGCTTCACAAAAGCTCTCACCGTATGCGTATATACGAACGGCCAGTGTCATCTCAGTTGGTAGGAACGTTTCTCGAGCTGCGAAGATGAACGTTTGGGCCGAAAGAGCAATGAACTGAAAGCCAAGTTCTTGACGAATGTACTGATCACAATTTTAGCGAGATCGAGTGGTTTTTGTGGATTTTACGGAGTTTCAAGTGAGGGCTGTCTGAAATATTTCTATGTATAAATTTGAATATTCTCTTTGAGTCTAAATTTATTTCGAATTTCTATACCCTGGTCCCAGAGGATTTCTCTTGTAAGTACAGAAAATAAACACAAAAGGAACGCAACACTCAAGATGGTGTACGCCTGGACCACCTGTGGTTCTGCCGGGAGAAAAAAGACTAAGGCTGACATCCAAGATGACCGCGCTGGAGCCTAGAACTGACGTCCAAAAATTCTTCATTGCCGCCATGTTTTGCCACTAAACTCTTCGGCTTTTTTTCGAAACTTCCCGATCTGTTATATCATTATGTTATACATCAAAATATAGAGAATTGAATAGGCTTGACGATAATATAATTTCCAGACAATTGAGCAGTGGAAACTATAGGTGAAAATCAACATTTAAGCTGACAAGTATATTTGTAAAATGATGAAATCGATCGATTTCTCGTGTCTATCAAGCCTATTAACTCAAACAACGTTATCTCAAAAAGTTGTTAACGGACCTACTAGAAATTCCACAAGCACATTGACGAAGGACACTACTACAACATACCTAAAGATCTTTTTCATTCATTGTAAGTAAAGTAATATATTACCTTCCCGACGTCGTTTGTCCATCTCTTATATAATTTACTTTCGTTGTTTAACACCTCTAGCTCCAATTAATGGAGTTAAAAATTATTTTTAACTCCAAACTGGGAGTTATAATAACTCTACCAATTGACCTCCAATAAGAGAGTTGTAACTCTACTTAACTATGAAAATAAGAGTTAAGGAGTTGTATTACCTCTGAAAATGGAGTTAACATAACTCCACTTTTTTAGCTCCACCAAAAAGGGGCAGAAGAGGGGTTAAGTTAACTCCTTGAAAATAATAGTGCACGTTTTGCCATTCGTAGTCAAAGTCCAGATTGATATAGATAGTAAATCCTATTTTCAATGAAAAGTTAATATATTCTGACCCACCGGCTACTTTAGCCCGGTAGTCAGTCGTTTCCATATGGTAGCCGGTCGGTAGCCGGTCAATTTAACAAGGTTTTTAACTAGTATGGCCGGGTAGCCGGTCGTATGAATACCAATTAATTTAAGTTAGAATTAATCTACATAAGTTTCTAATTACTATTCTGGCCCACTAGCTACCTTCGCTCGGCAGCCGGTCGTTTCCATATGGTAGCCGGTCGGTAGCCGGTCGGTAGCCGGTCAATTTAACAAGGTTTTTAACTAGTAGCCGGGTACCTGACACTCATACAATGGAATCATGATCACAAATCGGGGACGTTTATGGCACGGGTTTGTGATTATGGTTCCATTGTATGGGGGTCAGATAATCGTAATTTTCCGTAGCACAAACTTCCCCGATTTGTGATTATTGTTCCATTTTTTATAAGTTTGAGTGTAGTTAATGGGAACCACAAAGGAGTTTTAGTCGTGTAATGTTGAAGAATGAGGGAGAGATTAGAAGGGAATTTGAATAAAAAGCGCAATTAGCCTCCGGCTATGTTGCGTATGAAAGGCGACACGGAACACGCTGTTGGACATGCAGTGTAAAAATACTGTTTAAGAATCATGAAAAAAACATCAGAAAAATAATTAAAGGATTTGTAACGTATAGTATAGTGCAATCAGGATCTTAGGACACAACCCTGGACGCGTTTCGACCTTCTGGTAGTCTCATCAGCAGGGATTTGGGGTTGGGAGTCAATGTAAATATTAAGTTAATTGTTGGAAGAGAAATAATGATCACTATCGACGCAATATATTAGACGAGAATAAAAGTGAGTGCTTACCAAACTTGTTGTGTGTTTTAGGTAGTCCAACGCATTTGAAGATCTTGGAGTAGAGTAGGAAGGTAGCAGTGTGTAGAGTTCTCGTAGCAGTTTAGTAGGAGAAACAAAGAATCACTTTGTCAGTCTTCGGACATGTAATGAGGGTGTCCGTATGTAAGAGAAGGGTTAAGTAGTGTTGCATCATTCGTTTCCAGGTCACAGCGAAGCGCGCGTGGTGGAGACGTCAGGGGTAGTCATTGTCCTTAGGGGTAATTGTGGGATAATGTCAAGATATAATTAGTAAATTGTTTGATGTATGTATAAGTGGAAGTGTATAAATTGGTATTGTGGTCTGTATAGATGTCAACAGTTTTGGGTACCTTAAGCATATCAACGGATGTTTTAATGCCTTCATCATTTGATATGTCTGTGTACAAGCTATTGACTTTCATAGAAATAAGTATGGGTATGTTGGGTTGTGTATTTTGGGAAGTAGGTATGTCAGTGTGTTTGTATTAGTTTGTGGGCAAAAAGAAAATTGTATGTCATGTCACTGAGCAGTTGGTATAATTATTCTGTAGGTGTAGGTGTAAGTAGAGTTATTTTGTTCGTATATTTGTTGGGTAGGGAAATTCGTTTCCAGGCCACAGTGAGAAGTGCGTATGTGTTGTAGGAGTTAAGGGGGTAGTCATTGTCCTTAGGTGTAATTGTGGGATAATGTCGAGGTATAAATAGTAAATTGTTTGATGTATGGAATTGTATAAATTCGTAATGTGGTCTGTACAGATGTCAACTGTTTGGTGTACCTTAAGCATATCAACGGAGGCTTTAATGCCTTCATCATTTGATATATTTGTGTACAAGCTATTGACTTTTATAGTAATTACTGTACCTCCACGGTGTTGCCCACTGCTCTATACGAGTATTGCTAGGTGAGTATTGCGTCCATTTGGATGATTCCGACTTGTGTGGGTCCAGATACGGTACTTGGAAGGGTGACATTCTGGCTCTGTTGGTTCCAGTATATCACTTATGGTGGTCAGCTCAAGATCCTGCATGGATGGATCTTAACCCGGATCCACACACACACAGAAAATAGTCGATAAGTTGCACGGTGGACAACACGGTTGACTCCTCCTCGCTCGGTTCTCCGCAAGAAAACTTGAGAAATTTAAGAGCTGGCTTGACAGAAATTACTGCTTGTTTTGACGTTTTCCCTCCCCCCGTTGTACTTTGCAAACATAGCGAAAGAGAACGAGCGAATTCGTTATCCGATGAGCAGCACGGCAGTGTCAGTTTGCTTTTCGTTGACGTAACTTCAATTACAGGCTTGACATTATCGGTGAGAATTGTCGGTTTCTCATCGAAGTACGCGTACCAAGGATGTTTTACTTTAACGAGCTTTCGACAGCCTCTTCGACTAGCAAATCCTGGATGGTCGCAGTTAGGAACCAGACAATGATTAAGGCCTGCTTCGTCTCTCTGCAGATGTAACCATCTAGGCTTCTTGAGTGCCCCGTCGAGAGACTTCCAGTCGATCGTGCGGTTATTTCGACGAGGCATCTAACGGCCACGGTAAACTTCAAGAACTACTGTACGAACGGCGATTGTTAATTGTGTTTACATCTATCTGCAATATATCTCGCATATTTACACTCTGCTAGTTAAAAACCTTGTTAAAATGACCGGCTACCGACCAGCAATAACAATTAGAAGCCTAAGTAAATTAGATCTAACTTAAATTAATTGGTATTCATACGACCAGCTACTAATTAAAAAAATTGTTAAATTCACTGGCTACCGACCGGCTACCATATGGAAACGATCGGCTACCGAGCGATGGTAGCCGGTGCGCCAGACTATATTCCCCTCGTGTTCGTGTGGTTCGCGAAGCGGGCCTCGCGACGCGAGGGTACTAATCTCGACGGAGTGGGCGGTAAGTCCGGTCGGGGATTGTACCCATGTTGGCGGTTTGGAGTATCCATTTGTGTGTATATACATATATATATTTATTTATTTATTTATTTATTTATTTATTTATATGTAATGATCAACGGAGACCATGTTGGGGATCCGTGGGGTGATGGTGGTTAAAAGGGTACACGTGTTTCAGTGTAGTTTTTTACGTCAAAAACATCATTTTCGTTCGAGTTTGTGACAAAACTACAAAAGTTCGGAGAAGAAAAAATGTTTATAGGCTAGCTAGAAATGTTGAGACGTATTCAAGGGAAAAACAAGAGAAAGAAACAAGCGAACGAACGAAGGGAACAGGCCGAACAGCACTAGGCCAGAGCAAGATACAAGGAGAACTACAGTAAAGCGACTTGAGGAAAACAAAACACAGCGTCTGAAATTACATCAGAGTTTATAGTCGAAGAAACGAAAAGAGCGACTCGCAATATTAAGGCTAAACACGGTGTCTAGAACTACATCAGCGGAGAGAGGAACAGTGAAGAGAGAGGCTAGAAATTATGCCAGAAAACACAGCAAAAAGAATAGCACAAGAGAAAGAGACAGACAGCGAAGAGAAAAACTTGAATTCGTGACTGAGAGATGGTACGAAGATACAGAGATATTTTTTAAAACATTTATTTATTAATAACAAAAGAAAACCTATTTAAACAATACATCTCTGTGTAGGAATTGTTGGTGGCATACATGTACTGTACAATCATGTATTTGACATTTTCATACATTCACTGTACTGCACAGAGTATGCATATTTATGATTTATTATAAATTATCAATTGGAGTAATGCCTAGCTATTCCTCCTTGGAATATCAGGCATAATTTGCAAACTTTTTATGCCTGGGAGTGGGGCATTTATCTACAGTTCTGTTCGAGGTACTGTTTACCTAAAGCTGAAAAATTTCTGGTTGCTAATTTAGTCACATACTTGCTGTGGTATAATAAGCCAATTAAACAGCAATACAACTGGGTTGTCAAAATATTGTATTTTGTGCAAAATGACAATATAATTTGTACTGGTATGCTACAATGGGAGGTACGGGACTCCCATGTATTGACTATGCAGGGATGTGCCACTGGAAAGGGAATGGTTTTCATTTTTAGTTTGGAACAGGGTACTGGTGTAATAATTATCACACTTTTGATCTGGTGCAAGGTCTGTTCTTATACGCTGGCAGTCATTTACTCCTTTCTTTCAGTTTGGAACAGGGTACCATTTTTAGCCATTTTGTGTGAAGCCACTTCCTTTGTCTGGAGTAACCAACATAATTTAAGGGTTCAGTGGTACGCCCCTGGGATTGAAGGCAGAGTGCATTAATAATAATAAACAAATCAATGAACACGAGGGGTTTGCATTAATGTATTTCTAGTAACTTCTTTATTGCAAATAGATTTATGTAGACTTCGACTACGAATGTCAAAACGTGTTATCGTTTAAGAAATTAACCCCCCCCCCCCCCGGGTTTCGTGGTATAGAAAATTACGATTACCTCACCACCATACAATGGAACCATATCCACAAATCAGGGAAATTTGTGGTATGGAAAATTACGATTACCTTACTCCGTGCAATGGAACCATAAGTCCTAACCCTAATCACAAACCCGTCCCATAAACGTCTCCGATTTGTGATTATGGTTCCATTGTATGGGGGTTAGGTAATCGTAATTTTCCATACCACAAACGTTCCCGATTTGTGATTATGGTTCTATTGTATGGGGGATATATAGATATTACTATATAGATATTCATTTACATATAGCTATATGGATATTTATATATTCATTTATATAATTAGCATAACCATATCGCGAAAGGGAACGAAATTTTCGACTTTGGTTGTTGTTGTTGTTGTTGTTGTTGTTGTTGTTGTTGTTGTTGTTGTTATTTTTGTTGTTGTTGTTGTTGTTGTTGTGGTTGTTGTTGTTGTCGTCGTCGTCGTCGTCGTCGTCGTCGTCGTCGTCGTCGTCGTCGTCGTCGTCGTCGTCGTCGTCGTCGTCGTCGTCGTCGTCGTCGTCGTCGTCGTCGTCGTCGTCGTCGTTGTTGTTGTTGTTGTTATCTTACCTCATCGCACCTCATCTCATCTCATCTAACCTCATCACATCTCACCTCATCTCATCATATCTCACCTCATTTCACCTCATCTCACCTCATTTCACCTCATCTCACCTCATTTCAGCTAAGCTCATCTCACCTCATATAAAACAATACAGTGCAGTGCAGTGCAGTGCAGTGCAGTGCAGTGCAGTGCAGTGCAGTGCGGTGCAGTGCAGTGCGGTGCAGTGCAGCGCAGCGCAGCGCAGTGAGTAACATAACATAACATAACATAACATAACATAACATAACATAACATAACATAACATAACATAGCATAGCATAGCATAGCATAGCATAGCATAGCATAGCATAGCAAAGCATAGCATAGCATAACATAACATAACTTATTTTTTTCCGGCCCGGTATCCGACGACATCGCGTGTTCTGATTGGCTAGCGAGCGGTCCGTATTTTCCTATCCGGACCGCTGGCGTTTTCGACAACAAAACAAAATTTGCAATTTCGTAAATTAGTGTTTAAAAACACTTCAAAATGTATACTGAGAGTTACAGAGAGCTACGGCGATGCAAATGAGTTTTATTATCCAAAATGTTTTGACAACTTCATTTGAAAATAGTGAATTTTAAAAGAAACGCTGGGAAAACTGACAAAGAAAAACTTACGAGCGCCATTTATAAAGTTTTCAAGTCATTATTGCTCAACGACATATGAAAACAGTTTAAAACGGTGGGCGAAACATACATAAACTTGTGAACACAGTATTTTTAATCACTAAATAAAACTATATTGAAGTATATATAAAAAAAATACCACGAGAAGACAGAAAAGCTGAACCTTTTGACACTAAACTGTCTTTTTTCTGGTGTTCAACTATACTCAACAAAACCACTACAAAAGTCTTTACTTTTAGTCAAATATTAATCACATGCATCGTGCCATATGTCTTTAAAAAAAAGTTGCAAATGGCTACTAGAAGCATTTTCGTCTTCAAACTCGAACAACACACTTTCAATTTCCACGGAGTCAGCCGAGTATTCAAAGCAACTTTCCAAGCGAACAGTCAAAAACGAGCAAGCGACGAAGAAGAACGACGAAGAATCTTTATCAACTAAACCTTAAAAACACTTGGACTGCATTCTGACTTCCCTTCGTAACTAGATCTTCACGTTTTGACTGTTTTTTATCACAAAAAAGGTTCCAAGCTTCCCTGTCAGACTGCATGTCGGCAGTTGTTTACAGTGTCGAACGATAAACTTTGGACTTTTGAATATCACGTGAACGTCATCTCGATTACGCAACTTAATTCAATTATGTTAATTTTCTAAAAATGTAAATTATAAATTGTACGATTAGAAATAAATAAGTTATTTACCGTTTTTGCCGGTCCTTACAGAAAAATATTCTATACGGACCTCCCAGCCGGAAAATAACGTTTCGTTGTTATCACAACATCTTCAGAGAATAATAATTTACATAAATGCAGAAGCCTAAATATATAGTTACAGAGTTGTCATAGATTATGTATTAATTAACCAATCAGGAGAGAATACTAAAAATACACATTACAAAAGAAAAAGTGGAGCGGTGCCAATATTTGCGTTTAAAGAAGGTTTGAGATCGCGAATAAACAGAGTTTCGCGCAAAAGAAGTTCTGATTCAGAAGAGCAACTAGAAATAACCTTAAAATCATTAAAAGAAACAGGGTGACCAGTGTCACGGTGATGAGAGAGGATACTTGTGAGAGGAGGGTTACTATACTTCTTCCCAGTAAGAGGAGAGATTCCCATATGGTTAGACACACGTGTATGTAAATCTGGTAAGAAATATTATTGCCCAGCATACTGCTTTAAACAAAACCATAACACAAAATAATTTTGAAAAAATTTTACTAACGTTTCGTTACTACACGTAACATCATCAGAGTGATAAATATACATACATGAAGGTGACTTAAATAGCTTAACTAGTTACATAAATAGAAAGTGATAAGGTGGCAGACAAGGTGACAGAAAAGGTGATGTAAGACAAATGAATTGTCAAACTGGTGAAGAGACACCACAGAGTAAAGAAAAAAAAAATCTAAAAGAGTGCTAAGGGAAATGATCTAATGTTAGCGTTAAGAGAGGGTTTAAACTTAGAAATTAACAAGCTTTCTCGAAGAAGAACATCTAATTGGTTAGAACCTGACGATATAATTGAGAAGTCATCGAAAGAAATATCGTGTCCAGTTTTTATCTTGTGTGTCAGAATGCTGGACATGGCAGACACTGAAAGTGCTTTTCCGGTATAGGCCGAAATACCCATATGTTCCGATACCCTAGTGTGTAGAAGTCGGCATGTTTCGCCAACATACGATGCCTGGCAGCATCGGCACGTAAATTTGTAAACGACACGGGATCGAAATCTAAGTGGCAGTCGGTCTTTGAAACGGAAAAAACTCGACAAACGACAGACAGGTCGGAAGACAACGCGAAGTTGGATGTGAGGAAAGGCTGAAGCTAGTAATTTTTTGACTTGTTGACGAATTTGGAGTCCATGATCTCCAGTGTATGGTAAAATTAGAGAGAGTGATAGTTTAGGAGCTGTGAGGATTTTAGCTGGAGGATTAAATATTTTATCCAAAAAAATTCGAAAACAATGGTCTAAAAATTTAGCCATGTCATATTAAAACCGGACAAAGGTAATGGTGTCGTTATTCTCGATAAATCCGACTATCAACAGAAGATGGAAGAAATTCTTCAAGACCAAACAAAATTTTCCCTTCTCTTAGATGATCCGTTAAAAACAACGATGAAACGCGAGACGAAGGTGAGAGTTTTTCTTAATGACCTTAAGAAAAAGAAGAAGCTATCCGATGAACAGTTTAAGAAGATGGCGCCCACTGGTTCACGACCTGGTATTCTCTATGGTTTACCGAAGGTGCATAAAACTAACATTCCTTTACGTCCGATTTTATCTGCTATTGGAACTCATTCTTATAACTTAGCTAAGTTTCTCGTCCCACTTCTCTCTCCAATTTCTCTAGGCTCTTATGTTATTAACGATACTTTTTCTTTTATTCAAGATCTCTTTTCTCTCAATCTTAATTCTAATAATCTTATTATGGCTAGTTTTGACATCAAATCACTTTTCACTAACATACCGATTGATGAAACCATCAATATTGTCCTTGATTCGCTATTTTCTACCGCACAATTTTTTCATGGTTTTTCGCGCGATGAGTTTAGAAATCTCCTTAACTTATCAGTTAAAGATTGTCTTTTCATGTTTAACGGCCAATTTTATGATCAAATTGACGGAATCGCCATGGGGTCACCCCTTGGCCCACTTTTTGCAAACATTTTCCTTTGTCATCACGAACAAAATTAGCTTAACAACTGTCCCGCTCAGTTTAAACCTGTGTATTAGGCGTTATGTTGATGACTCGTTTATTTTATTCAAATCGCCGGATCATATTAAACCTTTCCTTGGGTACCTAAATTCTCAACACACCTGCATAAATTTTACTTGCGAAATCGAATCTAATAAATCACTTCCATTTCTGGATATTAATTTGCAACGCTCCAATGGTTCTTTCGTTACTTCGGTTTACCGAAAACCAACATTTACAGGCCTATTTACTAATTTCGAGAGCTTCTTACCGATTATTTATAAGAAAGGTCTTATTTACACTCTCCTTTTTCGCTATTTTCACATAAGTTCATCTTATTCTATTTTTCACGATGAACTCGAGAAGCTTAAAATTTTACTTAAACAAAATGGATATCCGGCTAAATTTTTAGACCATTGTTTTCGAATTTTTTTGGATAAAATATTTAATCCTCCGGCTAAAATCCTCACAGTTCCTAAACTATCACTCTCTCTAATTTTACCATACACTGGAGATCATGGACTCCAAATTCGTCAACAAGTCAAAAAATTACTAGCTTCAGCCTTTCCTCACATCCAACTTCGCGTTGTCTTCCGACCTGTCTGTCGTTTGTCGAGTTTTTTCCGTTTCAAAGACCGACTGCCACTTAGATTTCGATCCCGTGTCGTTTACAAATTTACGTGCCGATGCTGCCAGGCATCGTATGTTGGCGAAACATGCCGACTTCTACACACTAGGTATCGGAACATATGGGTATTTCGGCCTATATCGGAAAAGCACTTTCAGTGTCTGCCATGTCCAGCATTCTGACACACAAGATAAAAACTGGACACGATGTTTCTTTCGATGACTTCTCAATTATATCGTCAGGTTCTAACCAATTAGATGTTCTTCTTCGAGAAAGCTTGTTAATTTCTAAGTTTAAACCCTCTCTTAACGCTAACATTAGATCATTTCCCTTAGCACTCTTTTAGATTTTTTTTTCTTTACTCTGTGGTGTCTCTTCACCAGTTTGACAATTCATTTGTCTTACATCACCTTTTCTGTCACCTTGTCTGTCACCTTATCACTTTCTATTTATGTAACTAGTTAAGCTATTTAAGTCACCTTCATGTATGTATATTTATCACTCTGATGATGTTACGTGTAGTAACGAAACGTTAGTAAAATTTTTTCCAAAATTATTTTGTGTTAGGGTTTTGTTTAAAGCAGTATGCTGGGCAATAATATTTCTTACCAGAATTAGATTTCCGCCTGGTTCATCCATTGCGACAAGTGTATGTAAATGTCGGATTGTTTCTCCGATGTAAGAAGCTCCGCAGCTTCCACACGTAAGATTGTATACAACATGTGATCTAAGAAGTAAAGGAATTTTATATTTAAAAGAAAAGAAGTGAAAAAGTCTAACTGAAGGAAGAGCGGTAAACCTAATATCAATTTGAGGATAGGCAGATGAGATAAGTTTCCGGAGTTGGGTTCGGATTTGGACAAAATGCTGTCCAGTAAAAGGAAGAGAGAAATAAATGGTGCGTTTAGGAGCTGTAAGTGGTTTAATTGATTTGGAGAAAACTTTGTCGAGAAAAGCAGCAACGCAGCTGTCAAGAAATTTCTCGGGATAACCATTATTAATAAGGATGCGTTTTAGTTTTTCTAGTTCAACATTGAAAATGACGTATGTCGAACAAATGTTGAAGCAACGGTTTAACAAGGAGGAGACTAGACCTCTTTTGTAAGAGAAAGGAATAAAAGAGTCGAAAGAGGTCAAAAGACCAGTAAAAGTGGGTTTACGGTAGACATTTGTGGAAAAGCAACCATCGGAACGATTAATATTTATGTCTAGGAACGGCAAAGATTTGTTTACCTCCAATTCGTGAGTAAATTTTATTTTAGCATGTTTAGAGTTAAGATAATTGAGAAAAGGAAGAACGTGATCTGAGGAACGAAACAAAACGAAACAATCGTCAACGTAACGACGATAAAACAAAGGTTTGAACTCAGGCGGACAATCATCTATCCAAGTGTGTTCATGATAGGCGAGAAAGATATTGGCAAAGAGAGGTCCCAGGGGAGAACCCATGGCAACACCATCTACCTGTTGATAGACTTCACCATTAAACAAGAAATGGCAATTTTTCACTGCTAAATCTAAAAGTTTACGAAACTCAGAAATAGAAAAGCCGTGAAACCTAGTAGAGCCAACGAAAACTTTTTGAGTAATCATGTCGATGGTTTCATCTAATGGAATATTAGTGTTGTTAATAGACTATGTGTACTGTGTCGCCTATCCTTTATTGTTTATCTTGTACATTGTATAGTTTAGATTTTGTAATTCGTAAAGTGTTTCTATCTGTTTCGGGGCCGCAGTAATTGGCATTAGCTGTTGCGGTTGCCCAGCCTGTTGTCTCAATGTCTGTATTTATATTTGTAATATGACAATCATGGCAAAGTTAATAAATAAATAAAAAAAAAAAAATAGTGAATAGAGAGGTTATGTCAAAGCTCGCCATGAACACGTCGTCAGTGTTGAAACCTAAATCAAGTAGCTCTTTAACAAAGGAAAAACTATCATAAACAGAGTAAATACTATTAGAAAATGGTCGAAGTAGGGAGACCAGAAACTTAGCAATATTAAAAGAGTGAGAGCGTACAGAAGATAAAATTGGCCTAAGTGGGACGTTTAGCTTATGAATCTTAGGAAGACCATACAAAATACCTGGTCGAGAACCAACAGGAGTGAGATCTCGATAACGACCGTCAGAAATAACACCGTTCTTATTAAGTTCCTTAAGAAAGTTTTTAACTAAGTTCTCGCGCTTCAGGGTAAGTTTAACCGGATCTTCGTCAAGTTTTTGAAATTTAGTTTCATCTTTCAGGATATCATCCATCTTTTGGTGGTAATCGGACTTGTTCAAGATGACTAAGCCATTTCCTTTGTCGAGTTTGACAATGATGATAGCTTGATCTTTTCTCAGTGTTGTTAGTATAATAATAATAAATAATGATAAATAATGTTTAATAACACATCGCATAAAATGAATTACAATGTGTTTTACAATTAGAGTAAAAGTTGCAATAACAATATCTAGCTATGTATCTTTAAGAATAAAACTATGTAACTAAGAACAATTATTTGTTTAAAACACTAATCATGCTAGGGAAGAAGCTGTTACTAAACCTATCAGTTCTACATTTAAAAGAAGAAAATTGTTCAATATTCCTTAAATTATATCCGTGTTCGTTCTCCCTCGTCAGGGTTAGATGACACGATAGGCGGCCGCCTAACGCAATCTTTTTCATCGGCCTGGCAGTATAATCCTCAGTGCACGTTTTTGGATTTTCTCAACCACTTCAGACAAATACCTAGGCAGACTACAATGCCATACTGCACAGCAATATTCTAAAATAGATCTAATCAATGCATAATAAATTGTGATGAGGTCGTGCGGTGGAATCCCTCCCCGCCGCAGAACACGCAGGATATGTAGTCGCTTAGATGCTTTGGTAACAATCATCGCAATATGTTCGTTCCACCTAAGATCATCCTTTTCCACAAATGTTTACCGTAAACCCACTTTTACTGGTCTTTTGACCTCTTTCGACTCTTTTATTCCTTTCTCTTACAAAAGAGGTCTAGTCTCCTCCTTGTTAAACCGTTGCTTCAACATTTGTTCGACATACGTCATTTTCAATGTTGAACTAGAAAAACTAAAACGCATCCTTATTAATAATGGTTATCCCGAGAAATTTCTTGACAGCTGCGTTGCTGCTTTTCTCGACAAAGTTTTCTCCAAATCAATTAAACCACTTACAGCTCCTAAACGCACCATTTATTTCTCTCTTCCTTTTACTGGACAGCATTTTGTCCAAATCGGAACCCAACTCCGGAAACTTCTCATCTGCCTATCCTCAAATTGATATTAGGTTTACCGCTCTTCCTTCAGTTAGACTTTTTCACTTCTTTTCTTTTAAATATAAAATTCCTTTACTTCTTAGATCACATATTGTATACTATCTTACGTGTGGAAGCTGCGGAGCTTCTTACATCGGAGAAACAATCCGACATTTGCATACACGTGTGTCTAACCATATGGGAATCTCTCCTCTTACTGGGAAGAAGTATAGTAACCCTCCTCTCACAAGTATCCTCTCTCATCACCGTGACACTGGTCACCCTGTTTCTTTTAATGATTTTAAGGTTATTTCTAGTTGCTCTTCTGAATCAGAACTTCTTTTGCGCGAAACTCTGTTTATTCGCGATCTCAAACCTTCTTTAAACGCAAATATTGGCACCGCTCCACTTTTTCTTTTGTAATATGTATTTTTAGTATTCTCTCCTGTTTGGTTAATTAATTCATAATCTATGACAACTCTGTAACTATCGATCGTTTTCACTCACGTGATCGGTGACCCCATTGGGATGGTGAAACAATACGAAATATTTGAATAAGAAAGAGCTAATTCCCATACCGTACACCAATATGGCCGCCATTTCATTGTTTTGGTACACCAATATGGCCGCCGTGACGTCAGATGAAAACGATCTATATATTTAGGCTTTCTGCATTTATGTAAATTATTGTTCTCTGAAGATGTTATGATTTCACTCTTGTTTTACTCTATATAATGGTTTATGTCAAAATATTATGCTGGGCTTTGATATTCATCATAAGATTACGATTCCCGCCTGGTCAATCGATAGCATATATATATATATATATATATATATATATATATATATATATATATATATGTAATGTTTACAACATGAGCGGCCGTGTTGTATCGAATATACAATCACGAGCCGAAGGCGAGTGATTATATATTCGATACAGCACGGACGCGAATGTTGTAAACAGCTTAAAACACGCCGAGTCTTTGATGTTAATATGAGTAATATTTGTTCAGATTAATTCAGAAAAAGCTCAATTTCAATGTTTTAGAGCGGAGATAGTGACCTGATATACAACCACTAGTGGTTGTATAAGTGATACAACCACGTGTGGTTTGTATCAGATATACAACCTCCTTCACAGTCATGATTTCTTTTGTGTTTTCTTCATGAATTATTAATGAGTGTTTTAAATATATATATATATATATATATATATATATATATATATATATATATATATATATATATATATATATATATATATATATATATATATAACATATATATATATATAACATATATATATATATATATATATATATATATATATATATATATATATATATATATATATATATATATATATATATACATAACATAACATAACATAACATAAGGTAACGTAACGTAACTTATAAGATTATTATGAAAATAGGTACGCAACGCGTACATGCGTCTACGTTTAGGACTACACACGCAAGAACGCACACTCTGTGTTAGACCTGATGTAGAATGTCAGATCTGTTCAGAAAAATGTAGCGACCCCTGATACAGCCTGTTGCAGTATCAGCTATGATACACCTATGATATATCTGTATCATACCTGCAGCTACAACAGACTGTTCAGAACAGATTCTGTCAAACTGTATCAGCCTGGCACGGTCAGTGCTGTATCAGTTTGATATAACAGACTGAACAGGTATGTTGTCTACGGAGCTGTCCCAGTTTGTTAGAAATTCTAACTAAATGTTTATACATCAGCGGTGGTACATTCTGTAGCTGTCAGGCGTTATCAAGGTTTGCTACATTTCTCTGAACATATCTGATATCAGAGCTGATCAGGCTGTGCGTTCTTACGTGTGTATATGCACACTATTGAATTGGATATCTTTCCTGATGCATATCATTTAGCTAACAACTACAGTGTTTGCAGGAATTTGCCAACAAATAATTAATAACCCAATACGTTAGTGAGTAAATCCACTAAATCGTATGCACCAGGAAAAAAATCAGTGAGCACACCGTAATGGGCCAGTGGCATAATGCACTAAAACAGGAAATTGCCTGAAAACTTTTCAGAATGTTTGTTAATATGTGACTAATATAGCACGCAAAACTTTGTAACGTACACATGCAGAAATACTTGAAATACCGCATCAAGGATTTTGGATGTATGCAACATATACAATATAATATACAAAACAACGATAACTCCAAAAATCATTTTTTAAAGAAAACAAATTTTATATAATTGAGGATTTTAAAATTTTATTCTACAGTATTTTTAAAGATTATACACAATATAGCATAATAATTACAAGTAGACCCCAGTAAAATACAGTGGCATCAATATCGATGTAGTTGTTTGCCTAAACAGGATGATTGTTTGCCTTTATTGGCATGCTGTTTGCCTCAGGGTCAGTCTCTTGCTGAGTCACTTGCCACATTGGGCAAATGAGTATGATGGCTGGTGGTGGTTTAACTTTTCAACAAGCACAACAGCTTTTCAACAAGCACAACAGCGTGCTTTGATAAATATCACCACACATTAACAAAAAAACACAATGGTTCCTGTGAGACAACTGTCATAAGGTATGAACTCACACCCAATATGCACTACAACAGAAAACAACAAAAAAATCAGAAATATGGAAGTACGTATGAAGCAAAATACATATTATAATCACGGCCGGATCATTTACTAAGAGTTTAATTTTTGAATCCATTTTTGAAGGAATTGATTGCTTGGTTAGAGTGCTTGATTATATACACTGTTGCACAATTATATGTAAGCAAATAGCAGTATAGTATAATAAATCGATAAACTGTGCCAATAGGCAACGTTGTGTACTTCATGTAAGCCATGTGGTGTTGTACCAAACATAACTCTTAATCCCAAGCATAGTCAATCGAGATATGGTCTGGAAACTCAGCTAAAGTCTTTGGTGTATCTTTTTGTTCGCCTTTATGCATTTTTGTGCAAGGTGCACGGTCACTGAACACATTGTATTTTAGTATAATGAACGAATTGTCCAATAGCAACGTTTCAGTTCAATCACTCAACCGTGTTATTTAAATATTAATAAACCTAAAACAAAGGATGTGCACGGTGTAAGGTACGGTTCAACATAAAATCGCAGCTCATTATAGGCGCTTTGAAGTTTGCTGAGTTTCCAGACCATATATCTCGATTGACTATGTCCCAAGCCAGGACTATATTATATGCATGCATTAAAATAAGCATTGTTAATGGTTGCATGAAATAATAAACGTTGATCTGTTATTACATAATCCATTACCAGCCGACAATTTCTAAAAATAAAGGATAAAACAAATTCCGAAGCATAACATAAAAACCATGGAAAGACAGCCAAGATTTATTTGACGTCACCATGGGTAGCTATGACGGCGGCGAAATTTGCGAACTGGTTGGCCTTTTTCTTTTAACAGCCTTGGAAAAAAGTTTGGCAAAGAAAATGTCAGCCTATTTAGAGATGACGGATTGGCCATTTTAAAGAACAAAACCGCGAGATTGGCAGACAAAACAAGAAAAGATCTACACAAAATTTTCGAACAGCTCGGCCTCAAAATAACAGCCCAGACAAATTTACATGTGGTAAACTTTTTAGATGTTACTTTCGACCTCCAAAACGGAAAACACAAGCCTTATAAAAAGCCCAAAGACGATCCATTGTATGTAAACAAGCAATCAAACCACCCACCTAGCATTTTAAAACAGCTACCAACATCAATCGGCAAACGCATTTCCTTTCTCTCATCGGACAACACAACATTTAAGGAACCCGCACCAATTTACCAAAATGCATTAAGACCCAGTAATTTCAATCAGGAATTAAATTACACACAGCAAAACCCACAAAAACCGACATCGCAATATCATTTGGTTCAATCCACCATACAACAAAAACGTAAGATCAAACATAGGACGCAGCTTTCTTAACCTAATCGACAAACATTTCCCACCAGAAAACAAACTCCATAAAATTTTCAACAGAAATACAGTAAAAGTCAGTTACAGTGGCATGAACAACGCCAAGTCCACAATCATGATGCACAACGCACACATACTTAAAAAAAATCGGGTACAAAATGAAAACAGTCAGTTGCAATTGCAGGGATAAAAGCAAGTGCCACTTCATGGACAGTGCATGACAAATAGCATAGTATACAAATCAACTGTTTCCACAAGCGACATAAATAACACCAAACACTACATTGGCATGACAGCAAACAATTTCAAAGAGCGATACAGAAATCACACTAAATCTTTCCAAAACAAAAAAATATTCAAACGAAACTCGTACCACTTTATATATATATATATATATATATATATATATATATATATATATATATATATATATATATATATATATATATATATATATATATATATATATATATATATATATATATATATATATATATATATATATATATATATATATATATATATATATATATATATATATATATATATATATATATAAAGTGGTACAGAAAATGAAAAACCTCGTGAAAAACTTGTGCCATGCCCTACTGTAATTTTATATAGACTATTCGAAACAATTGTAGACTCGAGCTGGTGCTCAACAGGTCATTTTGGACAGAACTATCCAAAATATTTTGCACTTTATATAGAGGTGCAGAAGAGACCACTTTGAGTGGGACTGTGGGGGAGATGTGGGTGAAAGGCTTCTGAGTGACTTAGTTGAGGCCAAAATGACTTTGAGTTGACACCGAAACGACCACAAATATATATTTCCTTCCAAAGTAATGTGATCATATGAATCAAGCCCTCCTGATAGAGTGATAGTGATAGCTATAGTCCAATAAGTAATTCACATGGTGTATCCACAACTTTCATATAGATTAACGTTAATGTGACACTCTTAAGTTTATAACTAATTAACTAGTTCCTTACTTGATAAAATCTTCCCCAAATCGAAAGAAACAACTCATTTTTCATCGTTCGTAAATCGTAGACAAGATGGATGAAGCGAAATGCAAGCATCTGTCCCTACTAGATCGCATTACCTGTTACTTACTTCGTTACTACATCGGCACACCTTCGCTTTATTCGCTGCGAACATTTCGCCCACCGATGAATCCGATACTAAGGCTGCCTATTACGTCACAAAAGTGACAATATATGGTCGGATATCTTTTTACGGCATAACGTCTAGCGTTGCTATAGCAACGTAGACGCAAAAACTAATTTAATTTAGTATAGCTTACTAATTCTAAAATTGTCAACAGTATATTATACTATAAAATCTTTAACCAGTTTAGCTTTCATAAGACGAAAAGAGTCACCTTGTTCTGTTCCCAGAGTGTTTAGTCAGTTTTAAATTTAGTTCGGTAACAATGTTGGAAACATATCATATCATATCACATCATATCATATCATATGTATCATGTGTATCGTATATCATATATCATATCATATCATATATCATCATATCATATCATTTCATTTCATTTCATATATCATCATATCATACATCATATCATCATATCATATCATCATATCATATCATATCATATCATATATATCATATCATATCATATCATATCATATCATATCATATATCATATCATATCATCATATCATATATCATATATCATATCATCATATCATATAAAATAAAAAAACAACTAAATCCATGAAAGTCTACTCTAATCGTAAATTCTCAGATCTAGATCCTCTTACAATTGTATATAACTCTGATAAAATCGATGAAATTACACATGGCAAACTATTAGGAATCACCTTTGATAGTAATCTAAAATGGGATAATCAAATTGACATTGTTCATAATATAGTCACTTCAAGGCTATACTTATTCAAACGTATTCGAGATTGCCTATCTACAAGTTCAAGAACTAAATTCTACTATGCTTTGATACATCCACATTTTTTATATTGTTGTACGATATGGGGCAATGCGCGGATGGAGTTAATCAATGATCTTTTAAAACTACAAAAACGAGCAGCTCGTTTGATTCTGAATGTAGGCATTGAGACTCCCTCTGTCGCCTTGTTCCGTAAATTAAAATGGATTCCTATCCAAAATCTTATTAAAATGAGAAAGTTACTACTCGTGTTCAACTGTTTGCGAACGTCAATGCCTGTTGAAGTTCGTAATCTGTTCACATTTTCCCGAGATGCACATAAAGTTGATACGAGATCATCTTCCACTGATTTAAAACTACCGAAAGTAAAGTCTGAATTAGCCAAATCAAAACTCTCATACAGTGGAGCAATGCTTTTTAATTCATTGCCTACTGAGTTGAAAAATATTAATGATTTCACTGCAATATCCTACAAATCTAAATTGAAACAATTTTTCCTCCAACTGAATTATAAAGTTGACCATTTAGAACAATTTTCATGTTCTTGTTGCAAACATCTTGTTGAATGTACCTGTTACTCTTAGGTTTTTTTTATTGTATTTAGTTAGTTGTGAGAGTAGGAATGTTCAATAACATGCATGCATTAATGCATGCATGTTGTTGAACATTCTTATTTTTATTATTTGTTAAAATATTTATTTATTTACCGCCTTTCCTTATATTTAGTTAGAGGGCCATTAGGAAGAATACTCTCTTGAGTAATAATGTTATTTACCCTCATGAAATAAAGTTTATTATTATTATTATTATTATTATTATTATTATTATTATTATATCATATCATCTATCATATATCATATCATCATATCATCATATATCATATATATCATATCATATATCATATCATCATATCATATATCATATCATATATCATATCATATATCATATCATATCATATCATATATCATCATATCATATATATCATTATATCATATCATCATATCATATCATATCATATATCATATCATATATATCATGTCATATATCATCATATATCATCATATCATATCATATATCATATCATATCATATCATATCATATCATATCATATCATATCATATCATATCATATCATATCATATCATATCATATCATATCATATATCATCATATCATATATATCATATATATCATACATCATATATCATATATCATATCATATATCATATATCATATATCATATATCATATATCATATATCATATATCATATATCATATATCTATCATATATCATATCGTATATCGTATGTCGTATGTCGTATATCGTATATCGTATATCGTATATCGTATATCATCTATCATCTATCATCTATCATCTATCATCTACCATATACCATATACCATATACCATATACCATATACCATATACCATATATCATATCATATCATATATCATATCACATCATAT
Organism: Corallium rubrum; assembly: GCA_964035015.1. NCBI lineage: Eukaryota > Metazoa > Cnidaria > Anthozoa > Scleralcyonacea > Coralliidae > Corallium > Corallium rubrum. The sequence continues at coordinate 11,121,224 of OZ035999.1, forward strand.
CACATCATATCATATATCATATTATATATCATATGCCATCCCGTCCTGTCCCACCCGGCCATTCTATCCCTTTCCATCTTATCATATCATATCATATATCATATATCATATCATATCATATCATATCATATCATATCATATCATATCATATCATATCATATCATATCATATCACATCATATCATATCATATATCATCATATATCATATCATATATCATCATATATCATATCATATATCATATCATATATCATATCATATATCATATCATATATCATATCATATATCATATCATATATCATATCATATATCATATCATATATCATATCATATATCATATCATGCCATCCCGTCCTGTCCCACCCGGCCATTCTATCCCTTTCCATCCTTATCTTGTTTTATTTTAAGCTCAAGTGTCTCCAAGTAAAAAGGATTCCAGCGAAAATGCTTCAGACGCTGATGACTTTGAACATATTGCTGTCACACGTGAGGGTGGATTGAAGACTATAGTGTTTAATAGACCTTCAAAGTATAATGCACTCAATCACAAGGTACAGTCAAAAAATAATATGTATTTGCGTAATACAGTGACAGTTGACAAGTGTACTGTACATTCACTAAAATAGCTGTCGTGTTTGATCATGAGTCACTTTATTATAGGTCAGCGGAGTCACACGGCGAGTAATGAGTAATGATTTATTTAACGTCGTAAGCACAGGATGTGGTCGCCCAATCAACCGAGCCAGAGGCTCATGTTAAAAGTGCACGACATAAGCTAAGACCTAAGTGTTGATTTTACGGAGGGAAGAAAACCACAGAACCCTGCGAAAAACCCTCGAAGCACAGGAGAGACCAATTAAACTCTACTCACATGAAATTCAAGTTCTAGAACGGGGCTATTCCCAGACTGTCACCCATCCAGTACTAACCCCGTCCAACTGGGCTTAACTACAGCGGTGAGAGGCAGCGCCCTAACAGCACACGTCTTACTTTCTACCGATTCCCTCCCAAGCATGGGAATCGGTAGAAAGTAAGGTTAAGGAGGCTATCAAAATCTACCTCGGTATTGAGGCGGATATCGAGCAGACTAGTAATTATCAGGATCAGTCATCCCGTCCCCAAACCATAGTCTGCCGTATTCGGAAGCAGAAAGAAGACCTCCTGCGTAAAGCTAGACGAGTAAAACCTGAAAGCATGTATACAAGTGAAGACCTTGCTCCAGACGCCCTTCAAAAACGAGCAGCTCAGCTACCAAGACTAAAAGAAGCTAAGAGAGCAGGCTAGGTGCCTTATTTCGTGTTATATCGACTAGTTATTAAAGAAAGACGACCCACCCAGGATTCGTAAGTACTTATTGCTACTCATCTACGTTCAACTCATTGACTGGATTACCTTTTCATCGCTTTGATGATGAAAGTTTTCAACTTAAGCTGTTTGAAATCTCGAAAGGGCAAATTCACTTTGATCACGACAGATTATCAACCTTACATTTCAATCCTTTAATTAGAAGCAATAAGAATTTATCACATTTTATTGACTCCGATGCAGACGAGAATTTTTATCCAGATTCATTCAATTGTTCTTATTTTGTGGAGGACGAACTGAATGACTTATTAGCCAAGAACTCTGTTAGTGAAAATTAGTTGTCTTTCTTGCATCTTAATTTACGTAGCTTATCACGTAATTTTAGGAGCTTGACTGATTTATTAGTAAATATCAAGATCAAGTTTGCTTTTATTGGTATTTCTGAGACTTGGCTACAAATCTCAACTTATACATGTGACATTTCGGGCTACAATTTCGTCCACAATTACCGTACAGATAAAGTAGGTGGTGGTGTTGGTCTTTATCTTGCTACTAAATTCGATTTTAAACTTCGTGATGATCTGGATTTTTCCAATAATGAATGTGCCGAGTCACTGTATGTTGAAATTTGTAGACCAAATGAGAAAAATATCATTGTTTGGATTATATATAGGCCGCCTAATCAAAATGAACAAGAGTTTGTGGATAATGTTGATGAGCTTATTTCAAATATTTCTAAGGAAAATAAATATATCTTAATAGATGTTTTGAGGTGTATCGCTGTATATTTTTACGAGTTGTGCCGTATTTTTACGAGCCCGCATAAGAGATTTATTATACAACTACTCTGATCAACAAATTTTTATGGAAAAAGAAAATTCTAAAAAGGCCAGAGAAGTAGCGTGACCTGCACCAGGACAAAATAATAAGCATATATAAAGTAGTCTCCCGTGTTATAAATTTGATTGGCTAACAATCCAAATAACGTGCAATAACTAACTATGCAATATCGCTGTATATTTGCACTCATTTTTAGCGTTATTTGGACAGTTTTTAATGCAGTTGTATAATAATGTACACTTAATGTCTGCTCCCTCGGGAAACAGTTTTGTTTTGTTTTCCCGAGAGTCTTGATATTCGAGGGAAAATAAAACTCCCGAGAGTCTTGATATTTCGAGGGAATATAAAACTAACTGTCTCCCGAGGGATCAGACATGAAGTGTTTTGTTATATAGCTTGAGTTTCGCTGAATAATTTCGACGTTTATCTAGGGAAAAAGTTATATAAGAGGTAGGTATATTGGTCGTCCAACTCTTGAATGTGAACAACAGTACAAAAGTTATAAAAACAAACTGAATCATTGATTAAGGTGTGCCAAACGTATTTATTATTATGAGAAGAAACTAGAGCTGATTTTATGAAGTATGAAGTAATTAATCGTAAAAAAAGGTCGAGTACTTTACCTTCTACTTTTAAAAATATGAAGTGGAGTATAACGACCCTATTGACTACTCCAACAAGTTTTGTGAATATTTTACTAATATTGGTCCCAATCTTGCTAACAAAATTCCGATCTCGAGTGGATCTCATAAATCATTCTTAAATGAGAATTTTGCTAATATATTCTTGACTCTGCAACTCGATGGGTATTGTTTAAGAAACAATCGATGTAATCTCAATACCTCTCACTCACATAATTAATTTATCCCTCAGCTCTGGTATAGTACCTGATCAGCTGAAAATAGCCCGTGTAATTCATATTTTTAAGTCAGGCGATACAGGCCTCTTTGTCAACTATTGAACGGGTTATGTACAATCGTTTGCTGAAATTTTTAAATAAGTATTCAATCCTTTCTAATAACCAATATGGATTCAGAAAAAATTATTCGACAACTTTTGCTCTAATTCATTTGTATGACAAAATTTCTGCTGCTACTGATAATAAGGAATACACTGTGGGAATTTTTATCGATCTTTCTAAGGCCTTTGACACTGTGAATCATGACATTTTGTAGATTAAACTTGAGCACTATGGGGTCCGTGCAATTGTGTTACAATGGTTCAAGAGTTATCTCTTGAACCGAATTGAATTGTCCAATTCAATGGCCACACCCTTTGTCCAAAGATATTAAATGTGGAGTTCCCCAAGGTCCATTCTTGGATCATTATTATTTTTATTATATATTAATGATATTTGTGAAGTATCAAATGCCTTGGAATTTATTTAATTGCTGATGACACCAATGTTTTCTTTTCTGATAAGAACCCTAATTTTCTAATGAACAAGTTTAATCAAGAGTTGTCGAAGTTAGCTTGTTGGTTTCAGTCTAATAGATTGTCAATTAATTTTTAAGACTGTCAAGTTATGCGATTCTGATATCGATTGTGTTAAAGAGATCGTTTTTTAGAAGTTATTTTGGACGAACATTTGTCGTGGAAATCTCACATTAATAATCTCGCTGGTAAAGTTTCTAGATTGCTAGGTATTTGCAAATCAGGTTTTTGCCTGAATAAGTCTGCCTTACGTATACTGTATTTTTCGCTTATTCATCCTCATCTATTTTATTGTATTAGCGTTTGGGGGTCAACCTATCCCTCAAAGATAAATCGTCTTGTTCTTCATAAACGGTCTATAACAACAATTAGTAAATCCCGTTATGACGCGCATACGGGTCCTATTTTAAGGAGCTTAATTTGTTACCATTCTATGATATATATTTAGCTGAAATTGGAAAGATGTTTCAATACAAAGTGAGCATGCTTCCCAATATCTTTGATAAAATGTTTTTATTAACAAGTCAGGTTCATGGTTATAACACACGATCCTTTTATGTTCCTAAATGTAGAACCAATATCAGGCTAAATTGCTGACTTTAATCATAAACTAAAGTGTTATCTCCTCAATTGATTACTATTGTGTTTTGTATACTGTATTTGTATTTATGTATTTTATTTATTCACCATTTACTCTTTAGTATGTAAATTCACCTTGGAAAAGAAATCCCAATTTTCATAAGCCTTATGGTTTCTTTTGGGCTTTCTTGCCACTTCATCTACTTAATTCGTATCTACAGTATCTCTTAATTGTTCTGTAATCTCGTGTTGGTGGCATAATAATAATAATAATAATAATAATAATAATAATAATAATGGAAACTTTATTTATTTATGATTTACGTATACTACAATGGTAAACCTCTCTTTTACAGGTAGTTTACCAATGTCTACTTGAATTAACAAATGGTATAAAAATATTAGTATGACATTAAAGTCGGGTTATCCCATTCTTTGTTACGTTTACAAAATATATAGTAAGAGGCCCTTATGCAAGTGTTCATCATTTTCTGAGTATAATACTTTCTACATCGTTCGTCAAATTTCAGGTCTTTCAGCATTTCAATAAAGTCTATAGATGACTGATTAAAAACTCCAAGCGAACTGATAGATAAATTTATAAATTTCACTTTTTCATAATTTTTGTGCTGTTCGTTAATAAGTTCTAGATATTTTTGTCTCTTACGGGTTGCATTAGTAAGAAGATTAGATTCAAATCCAACAGTCAGTTCGAGTATGTAGATGTATTTGTTTTCGATTGTTATCAGAAGATCAGGGCGTAACTTATCTCCGGTGATAACAGATGGACTGATGAAGCCAGGTAGGTCAGCATAAAGGTTAATATAGTGTTGTACGGATTTAAGAGAGGTTGCAATGAAATTAAGAACGGAATCGTGTCGCCACGTAAAACGTCCTTCGTTTAGGTATGTCTTGCATCCATTGACGACGTGGAGCAAGGTTTCGGGTTCCAAGCAGAAAGAGCAGTCGGATGTTGGTGATATTCCCCATTTCAACAGATTTTTGCGAGTTGGGAGCGTATTATTTATGTACCGGATGGTGAAGTTAAAGATATTCTTAGGAAGTTTGTTTTGGACCGAGGACCATATAGAGTTGAGCGAGAGTGTAGAGTATTTGATGATATTGGAGAAGAATGAACCTTGTGAAATGAGGTGATTTTGAAGCCTTTTTTCATTTTCTTTCCTGATAGTGTTCAGTACGTCTTTTGTGTTTTTGTACTTGTCATATTGTACATTTTTGTGATTGCTTGTGGCCATCCATAGGTTTTTGATCTCGTCATTTGGTGATGATTTCAAAACTTTCCGAGATATAGTTTGACATTGAAGAAATTTAGTTGATGGGAGAATGAGATTTAAGCCGAATTTGTTATGAGGAAGTAGGACGTTGCTAAGAGTTGCTGAGATTGGAAGCTCGAGCCACTTTCGGATATATTTTGACACGATATTATCTAGATTCTCGTTTACCCAGGTTTTACCGATATCAGAAACGGTGAAGTGCCAAGAGATTTTTGAAAGAACATAGCGATTGTACATTAGAATTTTGTTTTTCGGATGTAATGGTAGTTCGTCGATTTCATTCATGGTATTAGTCAGTGTGTCATATAATTCAGATTTGTGATCTTCGTCAGACATATTGAAGTTAAAGTAGCGACCTAAGTATCGAAAGGATTTACCATTCTCAACACGTGGTACAAAACAGCTATTTATAAACAGTTTAGGGAGATATTGAACGGATTTTGTTAGTTCTTTTTTAATTCCAAATGTTGAGCATTTATCTACACGTATAATCATATTGGCCCACTGACACCAGATGGTAAAACGGTTTAGTAGCATTTGATTTTCTTTTTCCTGACCAGTGATAACGGCAGCATCGTCGGCAAATTGGAACCAGTGGATTGGGTTGCATAAAATACCATTCTCGCTTAAATTCCAAAATCCAAGTTGACGGTATTTTTCAGATTTGATGTGCTGAATAAATGTATTGAATGACATATTGAATAAGAGAGGGCTGAGAGAGTCACCTTGGAGAACACCACGATCAACTGTAATGAAACGTGTGTTGAACTCTTCGGTTATGATGGAAGTTTGGAAATCAGTGTAGAGGCTGTGTATGATATTTTTTATGTGATCGGGAATGTGATGATACTCAAGGACTTCTTGAATAAGGTTATGATGGACTTCACCAAATGCATTCTTAAGGTCTAATAATGTTATGACGAGAGATCGTTGTTTGGTACGCGCTTTGTTTATTATGTGTGCCATCTGAGCTGTGTGTTCTAGCGTTCCGGAGAGTTTTGGGGTGAAACCTTTCTGGATGTTTTGTTCTATGTACTTGTTTTCTGCAAGAAATTGAAATGTTTTATTACGAAGGCATGATGTTAAAACTTTAAGCGGAATGGATTCAAGTGTTATTGGGCGAAAATTTGCAGGTTCGTCTGTTTCCCCTTTCTTGTGTATTAATATTGTGCATGCTTTTTTCCATTCTGAAGGTACAACACCGGATGACCAGGCAGCGTGAATTATCTCAGTTAAGTGTGAGCGTAAATAAGGACAGCGTTTAAAGCAGATTATAGATATCTGGTCAAGTGGACATGGAGCGCCAGACGGTTTCATTTTACGGATGACGTTAGTAATCTCTTGATAGGTCGGGGGGTCAAGATTAAATGGTGTTTGTGGTGAAGCAAATTTTGGAATCCAACTTGGGATGCTGAATGTTTTACTTGGATTGATTGCGGAAAATGTTTTAGTGAAATAAGATGTGCATTGAGCCATGTTAAATGATGGAAGTGAGCTTGTGTTCTTTTTAAAAAATCTTTTGACATATCCCCAGAAATTTTTATTAATTAGGTTGTCATGATCAATTTCTCCTGGTTGATGGTTAACAGTATTACTTTGATGAGTATTAGATTTGAGAAGGTTGCGCAGTTGCTTCGCGACGAATTTAATCTCTAGAACATCTCCGTTTTGTGATTTTAATTTCTTTAAAGCTTTCTTCAAATCTTTGGCGGAGAATTTTTCATATTTTCTTTTAATTCCACATCATTATTATTTTCGACATATCCAAAATTTTCACAAAAATAGTTGTACATAACTGTTGCCATGGTATTGATATTGTTATTTAAATCGTGCGGTGTGATTGGGTGGTTTAAAAAAGTTAATTTGAAAAATTCGTTGGCTGTTGACCATTGTAACGGCGATTTGGGTAGTTTAATTCCTTTCTTTAATACAGGAAAGTTTTCTTGGCGAATTAAAGACGGGATTTCAGGGCCGGTTTGCTCTACATTATCCTCATCAGTCTGATGCTCGTTTAATGCGTCTGTCATTTGTTGTTGTAGTTCGTCTTCAAGGTCATCAATGACTTTACAGCTTCGTTGGTGCATTTTAAGACCGCGAGCCCCTTTACAGACTTTACCACAGCAACATTTAACAGCCTTGTACGATTTAACTGGCAGACACTCATTTGCAGGCAATTCAATAGCTGGATTTTCATTTACGTTGTTTTCTTGCTCGTAATCCACTTTGCTTTTACAGCGCCATGAATGTCGACCCAATGATAAAAATTCTTTGCCACAAAATCCACATATTATGAGGGTAGCAAACAGTGCAAGTAAGCTTGAACGGATCATTATAGATTAAATGTAAATATAAAAGCCAGAATACGATGTAATTTGTTAATTCAAGTAAAATTTTCTCGTTGAAACTAAGGACATGTACAGAGTGCGTCTATACGCCACTGCTCAATGTCATAATAATAATAATAATAATAATAATAATAATAATAATAATTATAATAATAATAATAGTAATAATAAAAATAATAATAATAATAATAATAATAATAATAATAAAAATAATAATAATCATAATCATAATCATAATCATAATCATAATAATAATGTAAACTTTATTTATTGGTCATTAAACGTAGAAATTACAATGACAAACCTCGCTTAATAATGAAAACTTTATTGAATTTTTTTAATATACTTACAACTGCAAATCTCACTGTTAAAGGTAATTTACAATTGGCTACTTGATATACTATAATGGTTATATATTACACTACACATTTACATAAATATATGATATAAAAAGTAAGATATTAGAAGTTCATTAAATCTGGATTCGTCCAATCCTTGTTTCTAGAACAGAAAACGTAGTATGTCGTCCTTATTGCAATATTAATGATTTTCCTAATGATATATTTAACATGAGCCTTGTCTGAGTTCAAACGTTCCAACATTTCTATAAAAACCGAAGATTCTTTTTCAAAAACACCAAGTGCACTGATTGAGAGATTTACGAACTTTACCGACTGGAATTTTTTCTTTTGTTCTATGATCATCTCTCATATTAATAATAATAATAATAATAATAATAATAATAATAATAATAATAACAATAACAATAATAATAATAATAATAATAATAATAATGATCATAATAATAATAATAATAA
>OZ035999.1:11732337-11937337 GCA_964035015.1 Corallium rubrum
GAAAAAAGTAAGAAACCGCGAACGAGAAAAACAATCCGAAAAGAGTAGACTGAATTGGCAGTGTTTGTGGTGACAAAAGCAGAAGAAGTTTAACGGTAGGAGATTCGTATTTACCAGTTTAACTAAGTTAAAACGGAAGAAATCTTGAAAATGAAAATTGATATAAATAAATTGATATATATTGTCTAGAGTTGTCAGTTGAACGCTAGGACGTTGACATTGTGTCTTTTCTTGGCCACTGTTTATATCTATTTTTGAATGAAAATTTGTCATTTGGTTCATCTCGTTGTGTTTTTTTTTTAATATTGACTTTTCAATGTTTATTCGGTGTAATTTTCTGGGATGTTTTCTGATCTGTGTGTCATTAATACAACAAAAAAAGAAATTAGGGGAGGGGGGAGTGGGGTTAAGAAATACATATAAACGGGCGAGGGGTTGTTGCGTTCATGTATTTCTAGTATATACTTAACTCACTTCTGTACATTCAATAGACTTTATTATTAAACAGATGGGATAATTAAAAAACCCAACAAAGCGTATCAGAGCCTCATTTCGAGGCGCATTAATATAAGCACGCAAGTACAACATGTAACTATACCATGCCCAGAGTGCCGCTTTTTGCTGAGTCCGTCTTGTAAAAAAGTGCATTAACAATCTATAGTTTCAGATCGCACGTCACATACTGTGAACGTAATCGTTTTCGTGCGGAATGCAATAAACTCAAGTTGTTGATATGAATCAAGTGAAGCGCCGTAACATTGCTTTAAAAGTTTCAGGTAGTTTGTAGCATACATAAAGACACAACGCACCACAACAGCTTGTAGAAATAAAAAGAACAATGCATACAACACTACTAGTGAACCATCATAAACTATAATAAATAATACCGAAAACCGCAGTATACCACGAAGTAAACTACAGTAAACCACTCAAGTTATATAAAATTATTCATATTGATATTTACATAAATTAGCGTGGTTTACTGTGGTTTACTGCGGTTGACTGCGTGGTATACTGTCATTTACTTTGGTTTACTGCATGTAGTGTTCTGGAAAACAAAAAGTCCTTTGCGTATCAAAACGTGAAACACCGGGATGGTTTAGTTCAATCTCAACGGAACGAGCTAGAATTCACCCAAAATAAGACGGCAGAAACACGTTGAACACGGAACAATGTCCGTTTTCTTTTCGCGAGGGATTTGGTAATTGCAGGAAAAGACCTTCCAGCGCACGCTCATCATTTCTGTCTCCCTTTCGTCGATGGCACCGTTCTTCACAAACACTAAGGGGTGCTTGCTTGTGGCGAAGATCGGCGTATCACCGTCAAATACCAAATCTTTGGCGTAGTACGATTTGGGGGCTGGTAAGTGTACAAGTTGCCCCTCGAGCACGAGTATAGAAGGTCGTGCCATGAAATCATTTGGGGGGACCATCTGAAGTCATTCAAAAACAATACTTCAGCTTCCTCGGTTCCAACCCAAATAAAGCTTGTACTTTCCGCATTCGTGAATACTTTGTAAATGCCGTTCAATGGGTTGAGCAAGAACGTTTTCCCGCAGTTCGCAGGGCCAGTCAACATAATATTTCGGTACTTTCCTCGTGCCTTTTCGAAATGCTCTTTAACCGAATTGACGAATTAATTGTTGGGACGAAATTCGATTCGTATTAAGTAATGTCGATGCGCAATCATACCACTTATGTTCCGGGTAACACATGCACCCATATTCGCCTGCTTCACGAAGTAAATCCAAACGAGTCTTCTCTCGGCGAGCCTGGTCTCTTTTGCCTTTTCCATTTCCCATGCAGTGGAAATAACGTCGTTTACAAGTTTGCTTACACGGTTAACAATAAATTCAGCCAGTTTGTTTTGCCTTCAAGTTTTTGCTCATGTACTAGCGCTAACAGATCGGTACAGGTCTTAATGTTTTTGTTTACCTCTATTTCGGAGATTTGAAAAGGCTTTAGATGCTTGTTCCGTACCCTTTCGCCGGACCATAGTCAATCGAGATATGGTCTGGAAACTCAGCTAAAGTCTTTGGTCTATCTTTTTGTTCGCCTTCATGCATTTTTGTGCACGGTGCACGGTCACTGAACACATTGTATTTTAGTATAATGAACGAATTGTCCAATAGCGACGTTTCAGTTCAATTACTCAACCGTGCTATTTAAATATTAATAAACCTAAAACAAAGGATGTGCACGGTGTAAGGTACGGTTCAACATAAAATCACAGCTCATTATAGGCGCTTTGAAGTTTGTCGAGTTTCCAGACCATATCTCGATTGACTATGGCCAGACAAATTTTTCTCCTTGTGACCTGTTTCGTCGTCTTCCTCATATGAGTGTGCTACGGAGACACATTCGCCGTTGTTTTGGTGACTCTTTTCCTTCTTTCGCTTCGCCATCTTACGGTCAACCTTAGCCTTGTGAGCTTTCATTGTGGACGGGCAAGCGCTATCCAACAAATCTGGATGACCAGGACTATAAAAGGGATCGTTGTCTTTCTTCTTGACGTATTTCCAGGCGGTAAAATAATTTGTATGCACGCTGGAAAAGTGCACCGATATGTTGTGCTGCTCTTTCAGAAACCTTTTGGCCGGGAGACATCGCTGAGGCTTATTTAGCTTAAGACACAAATGGTAGTGGACACCTGATGATTTATGCGGCTCTCGTGAACAACACCAGTGCAACACAGATGCCGATGGTGCCCAAAACGAGGTGACCGCTGCTTCTGCAAAAGATTCTCTGGTTGGAAATGTTTCAGCATCAGCCTGGCTGTAGGTTACTAGGTACACTTACCGAACTTCTCTTCGCCCAACTTCCTCGGCTTCAAAGTCAATCGAACTCTCGCTATCATAGGTGGTGATTAAATCATACCGAAAGAATGTAAATACACGCCTAAGCTGCAGTACGTATACGCTATAGAATTGATGGTGCCCCATGGTGCCCCAATGTCTCAACAAGTTTGCACACGTAGACAATTCATTTACACAAGGACACGCAACAATTTGTACATATTACGCAAGGTTAAAGACATTTGTGCCGTGGTGAATTTGCATTCGAGACAATGCAATGCCATACGTTTAAATGTTGAGTGTCTCACGGGCAATTAGCAGTGTAAGGTAATTTATGTTAGATGTAAAAGCATATTCTCAGTACGAAACAAGTTACACTTAATTCGGACGATCGTTGCAGATATTAGTTGGAACACTTTTTAATTGTTGATCATTTATAAAAAAATCATATGAAATAACAATACATGCAAAAAACTTTCCCCCCTTCCTACCGGTTCAAGGTTGTTTCATCATAGAGTGTGTTAGATTATCAACAGGTCGCAGAACAACGAATTTGTGACGGAAGCAACATTGTTATAGGGGGAGAGGGGGGCAAGTACCTCTGACAAAGCAGCTGTCTTAACATTTTATGCAACGATTGTAGCTTACCAGACTTACGTATACACGTCTATGAATAAATAGTGATATTGGGCATTTCACTCGATTGCATAGCATGTTCTAAGGATTTTGGGGGAAGGAAAATTCGAGTGTAGAATATCTACATTTTTAAGACCAAACCGGGACCATGCAGTTGCGAAAAATGCAACTACACAGGCCTTCCGGCAGGAATTGAACCCACGAATTGAACCCATGAGTTTGAATTACAGAACTTGGAATCAAACTCTCAGTAACGCCCTCCGTGGCTCAGTGGTCAGAGCATTCTACTAGAATCGCAAGGTCGTGGGTTGAATTCCTACCGGAAGGCCTGTGTAGTTGCATTTTTTGCAACTGGTCCCGGTTTGGCTTCTTGGCATTTTTACCTTTCCTGGTTATTTCAGGCCATTACCCTTTAAAATTTTGATCTGTGCCTTTGTAATGATATGTGTATGTTTATAGGGTATAGTAAAGCTGTTGTTGTTGTTGTTTGGTCTTAAAAATGTATATATTCTACACTTCCAAAATCCTATGAATAAATAGCCTGTGCAGCCCTTACTGTCCAGTGTTAAAATTAAGAGAGAGCTTCTGTGCCTGAATTCGAGTCGAATGAGAATTGCGATATAAACTTGGAAAATGTTGCCGTATTTTAACTTATAGTTTTGTAAATCAATAAAATGAACTTACTTTCAACAGTTTACCTCTCATGTTGTCTATGAATTGAGTAATATAATTAACGTTAATTATTGCCAATCCGTTTGCATTCCTAAGCCTTTGAAATTAACACCGTAAGATCAGTGAAGTATGATTAGTCCATTTACTGCTTTTGAGTTCTCTAGCCACAACAATACTAGGACGACCCAATCAGATCCGTTTCTCCACATCCGTGGAAAATCCACGCGACCTGGAACACGATTATTGACTCGAACTCACAGACACTCTCTCCCAATTTTCCCATAGCCGAGAGATTAAGCGGCTATACACGGGCTATGAATGAGTTGCAGTGGTATATACGTTATTATCGATGCAAGATCAGGTATTTTTCAACGAATTCTTCTGCGGAGAAGCTTGCAGCTTTTTATAAAATTATTATGCAACTTTCAACATAATTACTAGCTCGGTCTGCTGTTGTGGGCCGAGTCTCGATTTTGCATTTTTGCACTTTTTGTTTCCGCTGCTATTCATGCTTCCGGTGAATTGTTTGCCGGTGACCTTAAGTCTGGTTTCCATATAATCGCTACGATCGCTCAAAAATGAACTTGGCCATCGCGGCGATTGTAGCGATCATATGGAAACCACTGACGCAACGATCGCCGCGATCGAAAATGTTCTATCTCAGCGGTCGTGGCGATCGTTTCGTTTTGTATTGAAACGGTGATTTTGCAAACCCAGCGATCTTGGCGATCAGTACGCATCTCAGCGGACCATTAAAACAATGGCCGCAGTCAACCATGGTCGCCTTAGCGATCATATGGAAACAGCGACGTGATTGTTGATCGTAGCAATCGTGGAGTTAATTTTTGAGAGATCGCGGCGATCGTGCCGATAGTAGCGATTATATGGAAACCAGCCTATACAGATCATAATTTAAGACTAGAGGGAGCATGGGGCCAAAAATGCGAGGAAAATTGACGGCCGCCATTAGTGGGGAAAAACGAGCTAAAGCTCATCTAAAACAAGCCTTTTACTAACTTTTCATTACGATTTTTAAGAAATTACAACTTTTAGAGTTTTTGGTCTTATTATTATTATTATAAATTCTTACCTTAGTTCTTTATTGTGGCGTCTATTTCCTTGTTGAATTTTTATATAAATTGTGGCGCCATTTTGAAGTACCCAGCCGCGCGTACGGCAAGTCTCATGGGCAAGTCTTTAAAAGGCCTGGATACTAGCTTTTACTCTCTAATGGCGGCCTTCAATATTCCTCGCACATTTGACTGGACTCAGCATATGAATGCCCCCTATAGTATTGTATTATGATCTCTATGCGTGTGACGGAGTGAGGCCGTGAGGCACGTTGTAAGTTCTTTGTTCCTTTTGCTTTTAGAGTAAGTTTGACAAAGAGTTTAACAGCTTTGCCTTTGGATCAAGGTGTTCTTGCACGCTGTTGATAGATTCCGAAACTGACTGGCTAACTTTGTAGTTTAATTAACAGTGGTGTGACTGACAACTCGCTTGATCGTAAATATGTCCACCTGCATTAGAACTAAAATATCTCAACTTTCAGGGCCAAAACTCCTCTCTTCAAACGTAAACTTTCCTTTAGTTATTCGCCTTGAAACTTTCATAATCGAAAGAAGTAACCTCAAACTTTACTTCAATGTTATTTTCTCCAACTTAAAAATCTCATAGCATGCATAAGCACTATAAGGGGCAGGTAATTATTTTATTGACTCTCTTTTTTCTTTTTTTATTATATAGAAAAAAGTGGGCAGGACTTTTCAGAATATATGGAAGCAAGACCAGCAAACGAGGAGAAGGCTTCGAAGGATAAATCTTTGGCAGGCAGAGAAAGAAAATCAAGATTAAAAATAATGGCAGTAATAAGTTTGTTTATCTTGCTTCTTTTAGCGCTTGTCCAACCAGTCGGTTTCCGAACCAAGCTTGGTCGTACTTAAACTTACGAAAACAATTATTTATTTGGAAGGGCTTTCACCATGCAATTGACATCATGTTTATCTGTATAGAACTTTTTAATTTTCTTAACCTTATGTTCGCCATGTTATTGCGCGTTTTAGATTGAGTATACCAGTTTTCGCGCACCATTTTTTTTTCTGGTTTAACCACAGTTGCCTGGTGTAGTTAATGGTGCATGTTCATCTCTTTAGTCACAGATGGTTTGTTTTAGCCACATAAAATTAAGAACATTTAACTTTAAGGTTATAACAAGTCTTAGTTAGCATCAGCTATATACACGTAAAAATGGGGTTGTTCCATACTTACAAGCAAGTTGTTGCAAAGCTGTTTCAACAAACCGTCACTGGAATGTATATTTGCACTGATTGTTCTTTGTTTGTTAAAGTGCTTATGAAACGAAAATTAAGTTGGATATACTGTCGAAACAGGGAACGTAGAAGTCTAACGTTTCGAGCGAAGGCCCTTCGTCAGAGAGAAACGTGACTCTTTTCTCTCTGACGAAGGGCCTTCGTTCGAAAGGTTATAGACATCTATACGTTCTGTGTTTCGGCAGTATAACCTTACTATAGATTGATTTGTGTTTCAACTGCGCCTACGCAAAGTTACCAAATGTTACTACTGGTCTGATTCTTTACTTGCTTGCGCTAGGGAATATATTTAACAATTAAACAACGAGACTGAGTGTTCTATGAGCTGATAGTCAACGAGTCGAAGCTGAGTTGACTATCTGCTCGTAGGAAACGAGGGCGAGTTGTCTAATTGTTTTAGTATCAACCATAAACAACTTTTCTTTAACGTAAATAAGTCTTATCAAACATTGTTCCAAATTTTCAGATAGTTTTACCTTTTTGTTTGCAGTAGTCTCCCCATTCAAAATTTAGAGTAGTTCGATGGCACATGATAAACAATCGCCCACAAAAAACGAGATTGTAATTACTTTGCTTCAAATTTGGTGTTGATATACTCCATAGACATAAGCGAATTCATTTTCTTATTTGAAAATGTCAAACTGAACAATTTTCAATTACTTTAATTCGGATGAACAGAATACCTTTTTTAATGATACAAATACTTTTTATGTTTTAAATTATCAACATTGTCTATTATAAATTGTAGTTATATGGTTAATGATAATAGTTATTGTTTTTGGTTTATTCGTCTGAGGTATTCATAATACCATTGATATTTTGCACTATTAAAAAGGATGCGCCAATTCTCGTACCCAGACCCCATGCGCGTAGGTCTGGGTACGAGAGTCGGGTGCGCCTATAAGCGAAATTTTATAGGCGCATGCGCCTATAAAACGTCAATTTTTACACCAAAATTTTTCAAAATTGCAGAAAATTCGCTTATAGGCGCTGCGCTTATATGCGGGGTAATATAAATTTTAGCGGACGCCATGTTTGGCCTAGTTTCCAGGTTTTGCTCGCAGCGTGAATATGCTATGGCTTCTGATTGGTCAGAATAGTAGTATTCCAGGTATAAGAAGGTTTATCATTGGATAACGCTACTATGGTCTATCACCAATATACCTTTAGTAGCTCAGCCAATCAGGAAGCCGGATTTGTAATAGACCACTAGTTGGTTGATTCTAATTGTTAATATGACAGAGTAACATATTTTGTAGTTTTTCGTTTCTTGCTTCGTTGTTGAGATATTTCAGGTTGTTTATAATATGCAAATTAAACATCTTGACGTCACATGTTCATAATGAGTTATCGAAGAAGATTATTTATCTTTGCTATTATCAAATATAATGACTTGAAAATTCTACATGTTTCGTGTTGTGTTTTGATATAACCTTCCCCGATAAGTCATTATGCGCACGTGACGTCAAAATGTTAGGTCTGCATATCCAACAACTGGAAATATTAGTTTCAGAAATTGCAGCTTGATGTTAGTAATAATTGTCAGTTGTTTGCTGTACAAGCTGTGATAGTTGGTAATACTCAGAAAAACTCTGAGTTCTAAGCAGGACTCGAACCCGCAACCTTCTGAATGCTAGCCAGACGCTCTAACCATTGGGCCACTAGAACTCAGATAGCAGGGCAAGGTTATTTAAGGTATTTATACCTTATAGACTGTGCCCAGTCCCCCAGGAACGAGTCTTAACCGCTCGGTTACAAGTACTTGTTTGTCTACAAGTCAGAGTTTTTCTGAGTATTACCAGCTATAGCTTGTACAGCAAACAACTGACAATTATTATTAACATCAAGATGCAATTTCTGGAACTAACTAACAATGTTTAACTGGAAACTTACTGTTACAACGCGACTTGTAGACCAACAAGTACTTGTAACCGACCGGTTAAGACTCGTTCCTGGACGACTGGACACAGTCTAAGGTATAAATACCTTAAATAACCTCGCTCTGCTATCTGAGTTCTAGTGGTTCAATGGTTAGAGCGTCTGGCTAGCACTCAGAAGGTTGCGGGTTCGAGTCCTGCTTAGAACTCAGAGTTTTTCTGAGTATTACCAACTATCACAGCTTGTGCAGCAAACAACTGACAATTATAACTTGAAATATATTGTGATTTTGTATCGCTGGCGCAGATGCGGACGTTATTATCCTAACATGAGATCCACATGTTTTTGACAGGTTCTGACTTCTCTATTTTTGTTCTACAATTAAGCTCGTTTTTGTCGTTGTTCGATTCATTTATCATTTATACATATCGTCGTATACGGTGGCCCGTATGTGCAATACACAAAAGAGAATATCAGTACACAAACAAAAGTTTCAATTCACAAGTAAATTAGCCGATACACATTACAAAGTATCGATTCACTGAAACGAATTTCAATACACAACAAAGATTCGCGAAATACACAACGATAAATATTTTCAGTACGTAATTAATTCTTTCCACAAATACACAACAAAGTATCATGCGAAACACAACAGCGTAATTTGATACACAACAAAGTCGCGTCGCAATACAACAGAGTGTAAATCGATACACAACAAAGAATAGATCTCGATACACAACGAAAAGTTCTCGATACACAACAAAAAGTTGCATGTGGGAATCTCAGGGACAATAGGGGAAAGGGCAAGGACAGAGCAGTGTGCTCCAAAGCATTCTGTTTTTTGTCTAAGGGTCAAGGTCTAAGGTGTGAACACTGAACACAATCTCACCACGTGGCACGTGTTGACATCCTGAGAGTTCAGTGAGATTTCCATGTTTAATTTGTGAATTTCTTTGAGCTCGAGACAATGTTCTGTTGTAAATGTGGAAGCTCCATGGAGGAATCCTTTATCTATTGCCCAGCCTGTGGGAATAAAAAGGGCGATACTGATACTGCCGGTGCCAGTACTAGTACAGCCAGTACTAGCAGCAGTAATTGGGATTCCCTCTCTCGAAGACCAGAGGACGTGAAGCGGGGCATAACGAACCTCTCGCAAAGCAGAGGTTCGTCTGTTCCTTCATATTCTTCTTTTATGAAAGAAAAAGAAGAGGAACGAAGATCGCACTTCCAGCCGAAGTCTAAGAAAGCCCGCTCGTCGAAAAACAATGAAAAGCCCGCCGCCGCTGAAGTGCTTATAACCGTTGGTTTAATGGAGTACGATGGCGGCGAAGCTAAGCCGCTCCGTGGTAAGACTTTTCCTGTAAAATTGTCAAAAGATATGACCTATGAGCAGGTTTTAGAAAGCGCTGCGAAAAAGTGGGCAGATTATGATAGAACGTTTTCAAACGACCGTGGTTGGCTTCTTGTTTATCCGGATGGCAGACTGGCTCGAACAATACCAGGGACTTCTGAAGAGTTCACGCTAAAGAAGTATAAGGAAGGTCTCGGGAAAAACTACGCCCGTATAACAATGTATCTTTGTCCTACAAAATCGAGTGAAACGAAACCTATCACGGACTGGCTGAGTGAACCAGATTTCAATGCAGATGTGATAGATGACATAGATGACATAGATTGTATTGATGAAATCGATCTGACAGTGCCAGACCTGCCCGCAGATCAGGCTACAAATATAGATGAGCAGCACCAACAGGACCCTTTCCCGTCTTACATGGTTGCCGATTTTCTGTAAGTTATTTTTTCTTTAAGTTATTTTTTCTTTATTCATACAGTACATAGTTCTGTAACACCGTTGTGGTTTTGAGCCAGGGTCTTGCGTTTGGGAAGAACCTCAATCTCCCAGGGGGGTCCGGGGGTATGCCCCCCCTGAAAAATAAATAAATAATTAAATACATAATTTTGTTGAAACCATACCAAAACATAGAATGATGCATGTCAGAATATCTCTAGATGTATCTATAAACAAGTTGTAAATGTAGAAACAATTTGAAGGCATTTTGTATAGACCATTAGTATTATAATTTATAGCATAGCCATGCCTGCTAAATATAACACATTAGTCTACTCACTTGGCCTTAAAACAACTGTACACCCCTCCTACAAGTTTCTCCGTGAATTTAAAGTTTTAACAAGAACGGTCTGGGAGACCAATCGGGGGGGGGGGAGGTAGCAATCGCCTCCCCTGGCTACACCACTGCATGCAGTTAATGAGTTACTGTAAACTGGACTTACTATATATTATATTATATATATATATATATATATATATATATATATATATATATATATATATATATACATATATATATAATATACATATACATATACATATACATATACATATACATATACATATACATATACATATACATATACATATACATATACATATACATATACATACATACATACATACATACATACATACATACATACATACATACATATATACATATATATATACATACATACATACACACATACACATATACATACATGCATACATACATACATACATGCATGCATATACCTGTACATGTACGTACCCATACATATAGCATTTTTTCTGTGCAAATGAATTTGGACATTATTTTTCTCATTTTATTTAGACCAGTTGGAGTTGACGAGAATGCAGCTGTTCAACAGGCAATTGATAATAGTTAAAGCTGCATGAAGATGTGGAAGAACCTGGTTCAGTGGAAGAAGAGACTAGTCCAGATGTGACCAATAAAGAGTGTGTTTCATTGATAAGAGAATATGCATCAACTAAAGTTCTTGGAGATCCACGAAACCTTGTTGTAAGTCGATTAAGTGTGTGGCAAACAGCTCAACCCTACTTCAAGCGAAAAAGGTTTCTAAATGGCACTGGAATGCTACAGCTGACTTTTGCTACATTTGAAGGTGATGAAGATGCTGTGGATCAAGGTGGACCTCGTCGAGAGTTTTTTCACTTGCTCCTTGGTGCTATATCAAGGGATAGTGGCACTTTACTTAGTAAGTTACATCATACATTAAGTGCTGATCACAGTAAAAAAATTGAACATCTGTCATCAACAGCACCTGGTAATGTAAATGCTGTTGGGGTTTTTTTTGAAATACTGTAATTGTTCTTTTTTTTGTTAAAAAAACAACTTATCATTATAATATAATAATAATAATAATAATAATAATAATAATAATAATAATAATAACTAATAATAATTAATAATAATTAATAATAAATTTAATAATATTTAATAATAAATTTAATAATATTTAATAATAATTATAATTATAACAGTTATTGTTTTTAATTAGCATTTATAATTATAATTATAATTATAATAATGACAACCACAAATGACAAATGATAATAAAAATAATAATATTAATAATTAATAAAATCAAAGCCTACACTAAAGAGACCATCAAGGCAGGAATAGGTTAATATTTATTTTTTTATAATGGTTTGTTGTAGATACTCCTGCTGGGCATGTTGTAAGGTGTAATGTAAATGCATTACAAAGTGGCTCTTTTTCTGTTGTTGGTAAAATGTTGGCTACAATGATTGTGCAGGGAGGAGAACCACCGCGACTATTTAGCAATGGCATATGCCAGTACATTCAATCTGGGTTTGAACATGTTGTACCTGAAATAGATGAGGTTCCTGATAGGGAAGTGAGAAATTCACTTGTCAAGGTATGAACTTTTAGAGTACAAGGCTTATTAGTAGATCATAGTTTCCCAAAGTGGGGGACAATGACCCCAAATGGTGTTACTGCTGGGTTTCATAAGTACAGTGTAATAGTTTTTACTTGTCCCTCTGACTTGGTCCAGTTACATATTACCTACAGGGCCTGCACATGGGAGAAAAACAAAGATTGAAAACTCATCTACCCTGAATATTTTGTGATTTTATCACATGTATTTAGTATTTTGTGCCAAATTGTCAAGATGTGTATAATATGTTAATAATTGTGTGTTATTAAACAATTATTATACATATGTATACATGTACTGTATGTTTTGCATAAATTTCAACATGCATGTCTCCATGACTCCATCCATGTTGAGATTATCACCCTCAGCTCCAGTCCTTCAGCCTGTTGGATCATTTTGGTGACAATAAATGTCCATGTTTTTTTAAATTTTAGTTACAAGAAGCAACAAACCAAATTGAACTGAACCAATGTTACAGTGAATGTGAATGGAGACTTGCCATTGATGGTTTACCAATATCTATTGCCCTGGAGAAAAGGGACAAATTTGTAAACGAAATAATTAAATATTTTGTGATCATCAAATGCCAGTCGATGTTGGATCAACTTCTTGAAGGTCTAAAGTATTATGATGTAAGCAATTTACTACCCTTTTGTTTAAAAAATGATGTGTCTTAAATAATTGCATGCATGTTCAGTTTTTTGCAGTATAATAACCATTTTTGAGTAACCAAGTAATGAATATATATGTACTGTATGTACCGAGTACATACATACATACAGTATCATCACAGGGTTTCTGCCATGATTTTACGGTTGGGAGGATTGACGCTCTATCCCCATGCAGAAGTTTCACCAAAAGCCAAAGGTAGTTTCATCCAAAGGTAAAACTTCTGGGGGGTAGAGCCCCTAAAGACTTTTCAAAACCAGAAATGTATCTTGCACAGTACATCGTTTAGACTGGTTTAAATATATTGATGTAAGGCCATAGCTATTTAGATTCCAGGTCAATTAATTAAATATAATATACATATACTGTGCAGTATATATTCTGTCATTTTTTCTGTTTGAACCTACAGTACATGTAATGTTCATGCACTAAGTACCAATGAAGCACTGAGATAAACCAATCATTAACCCATTGTTGCATTACTGAGGATTCTCCCTTTGACTCACTAGTAAAATCATCTGGCATTAGACAGATTAAAATAACCTGGCATTCAGACAGCATAAAAGAATAAACTGGGGCCATTTTTAGCAGGCTATAGCCAGCTCAGGCAGGAATGGGTAAAGTCAGTTTTAGAAGGACTGGCTTATTCCCCTAATCATTTTTGGGGCATACATGTAATTTAATTTCCTCCTCTAGTACCAGTATTCATTTTTCCCTTTTCAGATTTTGGATTTTGTTCGCTCGCACAAAGGACTGGTTCATCACCTTTTCAGGCATAAAGCCGATGGAAAACTTGACGTTCGACAGCTAATCAAAATTCTGAAACCAAATTTCAAACCAGTGGGGCATCATCACAGAGCATCAGAGGAAGTTGTAATGAGCAAGTTTGTTGAATTTCTAAAGTCTGTTGAAGGTACAGTAATTGTAGTGTTTTGTAAAATGTAAAATAAAAGTAAAAGTAAATTTTGGCAGATCACAGATATATCTGATGAAAATAAATAGGTGACTAAATGATTGTATAAAGGTTGTTGTTTAGATCAGGAGGTCGGCAAATAGTTGGCAAGCTACTCAATAAGCAGAATTCTCACTTTAATATATTTGCCTTATATATTTACTGTTCAAAATGGGACGCCATCCTCTAAGGAATATATGTCAATTGGCTTTCAAACAGTGGCCATTTTGTCATTAATTTCTGGTAATGAGCCTGGAGGATTTAATACTTAATTAGTGAACAGTCTCTGAACATCACTATTCCTGAGCCCCGTCTGAGTGTCCATGTCAAACATGTTCAATACTAAATTGATAAATGTGCCAACACTGATCCTGTTATCCTGTGGACTAAATTGATCAACTTGTCCTTTTAACATCATCCTTCTTAGAGGGAGGCTAATACCATAGATGGGCTCTGCCCAAGTTTGTTAGAAAAATTTTGAGACATCGGAGCTCTAAATATGAAACAGTTGTATGAGATAAGGGGCTTAATACAGTAGTAGCAGGGTGGGACTGGTGTTGACAGAGATTTTACTGTACCTCATATATTTTTTTAAACTATTTTGTGCTTTTCCAGATGGCAATTTGAAGCAAGACTTGGAAGATGAGGGTATGGAATTAACTGAAGAGGAAAGTAACTTCATTTCCATTTTAACCCCAAGCCATATGTTACTGTTTACAACTGGCACGACAGATGTCCCCACAGTTGGCTTTGATCCTACACCATCAATTACATTTGTTCACGATGAAGAGAAGACCATTCCTTGTGCTCAGACTTGCTCAAATCTTCTCTATTTGTACGTTAACAGCAAGACAACTGGAAGCAGCATTTTACACTACCTACTGACAGCACTGATGAATGGAGGTGTATTTAGCAAACTCTAACAGATGAACATACTAGTAATAAAACAAATCCTTGCCTACAATATAAACCTGGTGATAATATTTTGTTCAAATACATGTAGTACTGGTTGGATAATTCATATTGGGAAAGTTGATACTAATTTTCATTAGCATAAATGATAATTTTACTGTAATACTAAATTATGGTAATGAATAGCACAATTGAAAGTTATAATACCAGTGATTATTTGTACGACACACTGCAAAGAGTGTCCCACATACAATTGCTGATGTCTATTTATAATACAATTGTCTATGATATCATTGTTTCATTAATAACATTTCACAGTTCATGTTCCAGTTTATGAAACCATGTTTGATATAATAATTATTTAGAAAGTTATTATACAATTATTGGATGAGGTTGAGCATGATAGCTTGTGTTATCAATGCCGAGGTAAGTGTTATCTGCCGAAGCCGAAGGCTGAGGTGGATAATACAAACCGAGGCTTGATAACACAAGCTATCATGCGACAACCGAATTCAATAATTGTTTTATTATACAATTATAAATGTAGAAGCCTTTAAGGAGTTTTATACAAAGTTGAAAGTAAAATAAAAAAGTGAATCATATCATACCATCTTCAGTTTGAGGTTCGCTTACTTTTTTCTCTTTCAAATACAATTTTCTCTTTCAAATACTGCTTTATCAAGAATTGTCTGTAGGTTTTTAGCCAATCACAACCAAGATTGTATTAGTATTGTATAATAAAAGAATTTATATACATGATGTACATAAAATATTTAGTAAAGTTACTTACTTACTTACTGTTGTAGCAATAATACTCATAGTGTTTCTAAATATACATTATTGCAATTCAGTTTCTCTGTCTTGCTAATTCATTTGGTGAAGTTTGTTGAACAACTTCCTGCTTTGGATTTGATTAGTGTTTGGCTTGATTATTAAATAATCAAGTTTTCTTATTGGTTGTTCAAAAACAATAAGCCAGGCCCAGTCAAATTCAAAACAGGAAGCTTGCATTGAGTTCAATTTTTGGTAAGGTGTATGAAGATTTTTGAGTAATACCATGATCACCTTGGATTCTTTTGTTCTCCGAGGGAATGTAAACCTCATATTTCCCTCATCGCTCATGCAAGAGGGAAATTTATCATTTGTCTTCTGATTTTCCCGTGCATGTTGATGAGGGAAAATTACTAAATTAGAAGACAAAGAAATCCTTTGTCTTCTTCTAAATTTCCCACTTGCATATATTTTCCCTCATCAACATGCATGGAAATTAGATGCAACTTCTCTGATCAACTGTGTAAATTTCCTGTCGGTAAGATTCTCAAAGTTTTCCTTGGTGATCATAATATTACAAACTAATAACATGACTTTTTGGGAAACTATCGATTAAATTTCCCCTTTGCCTCAGGAAGATTTGCCCTCGGCGGCAGGGAAATTTAATCAGGGTTCTGCCCACGGTAGGCGGCGCAGGGGGGTGGTGCCCAGTACTCAGCAGTGCTGCCCAGCACTCCCACCAAATGGGGGGGGGGGGGGGGATGGAGGAGGGCATGCCCTCAGGCCTGCAGGTACCCAGCACTCACATGGTCCTGGACAGAACCCTGTTAATTGCTAATTTCCCTCAATGTTATTACTTATAATGATACACCGTCACCCTTGATTTTTGCCACATATTAGTCATGTGCAATCTGGCATAGATAGTGATACTGATCTAGAGCAAATCTCCAATTTGTTGGGGATGGCAAATTGAGCTGCTGTGTAACCACATGGAAATATTCCTGCATGACACTATCTTCCTGATACTCATGGCAATATTGAGACATATCCTGGAACTGATCGTCTGTCACAGGCTTTAGGTGATCTTGTGCACCTGAACACTCAGGGAGAAAGTAAAGTTCATCAGGTCTGCCAGCAACAGTGTCAAATCGTGATTTCCTTATGTAATGGGAATTCCAATGTCTTTGAACTGAAGTTAGGTCTTGTTGCAAAAGATGGTGAAAACAATACCATAGGCATTCTTTTTGCAGCTCATTTGACAAACTTAGATACCCTGCTTCGACCAGATCTTTAAAAAAATTTATCCACCAATTTGATCGGTTTTTACGCAAGAATGACCACCAACACTCTATCCGTTGGTTTGCAGGTGAGGAACCATATCTGTGCGCCTTCACTCCAGCAAATTCGTCATCTCCACTGCTACGAAAATAAGACTGCATGGCAGCAATGATAACATTCTCGGTCCCATTATCAGTTCTTAATAACGTTGGACAACCACCATATTTTATCACCGAGTTCAAGTAAAGTTGGCCGGTTATAGCAGGATCATTATTTGTTCTACATACCTTTAGCCACAACACCTTGCGACTGTAGCCATCTATGCATCCATGTATTGGAAACCCGTACGGTTTGAGCTTATCGTACCCGTCAACATGCCAAGAGTGATTAGGTCCAGGCGTGTGGTAAGTTCGTCGATGGAGTGTTCGTGCTCTTCTTTCTTGTACACCTTCAGGATCTAATTCTTTCAATACCACTCGGACTGCTTCTCTGGGCACTGAATTACCTTCCATTTGCAAAGTGTGCCAAACAGCACGATAACCACCAGAACACCCTGGGCCATCAAGCTCCTGTTGCACACGCCGACGAACAGAATCAATATCGTATTCCTTGTTCCTTCTTCCCAGACCCAGTTGTCGGAGCTTTGTATTTAAAGTTCGTAAAGAAATGTTAATGCCATGATATCTCGACATAAACAGAAGCATATTTTGATACGTGAAGCCGCGATTGAAGTAATGCTGTATTATCTCATCACATGTGGCTCCTTCACGTGGCCATTCTTCATTTATTGAACTTTGATTACCTCCGTTTATGAACCGGCTGGCTATCTCTCGCCCACAAAATGGACAATATGTAAAATGCGCCTGTATGACTTGTCCACAAAATGGACAAAACATCTCGGAATATATATTATACTGTATAAACTCAATAGCAAACGACCAATCTCCGAATTTCCATAGGCGCAGGTAATATAAAGTGCTGGGCACGTTTTACCATATGATATTGCCCTTTCCCCTATTGTCCCTGAGATTCCCACATGCAACTTTTTGTTGTGTATCGAGAACTTTTCGTTGTGTATCGAGATCTATTCTTTGTTGTGTATCGACTTACACTCTGTTGTATTGCGACGCGACTTTGTTGTGTATCAAATTACGCTGTTGTGTTTCGCATGATACTTTGTTGTGTATTTGTGGAAAGAATTAATTACGTACTGAAAATATTTATCGTTGTGTATTTCGCGAATCTTTGTTGTGTATTGAAATTCGTTTCAGTGAATCGATACTTTGTAATGTGTATCGGCTAATTTACTTGTGAATTGAAACTTTTGTTTGTGTACTGATATTCTCTTTTGTGTATTGCACATACGGGCCACCGTAGTCGTAACAGTGAAAAGTGAAACAATTATAAATAATCCTTTTTCTATCGATAACGAATGTTTTCGTCAATTGGGTGATGTTGACGTATTCCTAAGAGATGAAAATTCCTACCTGGGGATCTGGGCGAACAGCATTTTGCTAACGATGAGCCCCGTCTTGGTTTTGTGGACAACGGGATGTTACACGAGTTAAGTGGAATAGATGGCGCGCCAAGATACATGCAGAAGAACAGGCAACACGTTTTCCAGGGAAAAGAATTCTAATCAACAAAGCTGTGACACTGGTCATAAACCGGAAGTAATTGGTAAACATGGTAGCCTTGGGAAAATCGAGGCGTTGTTAATGCAACAGACCGAAGAAAACAAACAGCTTCAACAGAAAGTATTTGACATTAGTTAGGTTTAACACAAAAATCGGCAGTCGAAACACCTGAAAAACTCGCAAAATCAAATGCATCAATCGAAAAAACCCAACTTCATGACGAAAACAGCTTGAGACAGCCACAATGAAATACGAAAACACGAAAAGTTTTCGGGAGACAGCGCTTCCAAAAACCTGTGAAAATCCCTCAGGACTACGACGGTTCTCAATCGTTACGCGATTACCTGAGACATTTTGAACGATGTGCTTTTGTGAATGACTGGGACGAAGAAGAACAGGCCGCATTTTTAGCCGCTGGCCTAAAAGAGGAAGCACAGAAAATTATCAGTGGCCTCACACATGACGAACGCTTTGCGAACGGAGTAACAGAATAATAGAGCATGATTGGGCAAGACTGGGATAATTAGTGCGTACGAGGCTATATAAGCTTGGAGCTGAAGTATAATCATTACGATGTTAGGATTACACTTGGTCTGGTCGGCTAAGTTCGTTGTACGAATATATACTTGTTCGAGACGCTAGCGAAGGATTATAACGCGCGTTTGCTGAAAGCCGTCTAGAACTGAGACATGAATACTCGACGATCTAAAAAACGTACATGTGATGCCTGGGGAAATCAAGTGCATGTGGATGAAGTGTCCGTTGCCGAATACCAAAAGTTGTTTCCATTGATAGAGACTATATACGCGGACGCCATCGCGACTGAAATCGAGAAATTATGCGAAGAAAACTGTTGCGGTTGTAAGATTGATCACCCCAGTCAGCGTCAGCATGATTGCGCCTCATAATGACCGAGGAAGAAATATGGGAATTGTATTGCAAAGACGCCATTGCATTTGTAAACGAGAAACGATTAATTTGGGACGAGTTTATTGAAGCGACAAAAGTTGCTAAAGACCAGGTGTCATAAAGACGCTGTTGAACGTTGGAAAAACGCTGTTGAAAATTGGAAAACACGTCAGAGTCCACGTTGTATGCACTGTGGCAATTGTATATATAGTAATGCGGAGAATCCAGAAATGAAATGCATTCTAGGATATCTTTCTTACTGGAGAGAAAGTAATAATTGATTTTCTTGTATAAATGTTGTGTTTTGTTTTATATCAGGCTAATATTTGTAGATTTCGGTAGATTTCATATGCCCTTTAAGCGTTCAATAGTCTGTCAAATGTCTTGCAAGACCTTTCAGTTTGTGCCGCGATTGTCTTAAGAACTGCCTTGAAAAGAAGTCTTAAAGTCTTGAGAAGATCAATTGGATAGATTCGGCAAAGTATTTCCCTTTAAAGGTCTATACAAATATGCCACAAGGTCTAGCAATTAACTCCAACAGAACTAGTTCGATTTCCGCTGTAGCGCACAAAATTTGCTCTGTCACACAAATTCGCATATCTTTGTTGCCATACTGCCAGTTTTAGCGGTAAAATTGATGTTTTATAGTTGCAAGCGCATGCACTTTTACCTCTAATTCATTTTAATCAATCTAAGAATACCGCCTGATAGATAGCCTTGAGCCTTGGCAGGAAATAGAAAAAAATCTTTGTTGATGCTGAAGAGATAAACGTAATTGCAAACATAATTTGTTATCATTGAATAAGAACGTTTTAGACTTATAGTAGTAGCAACTCGCATCTGCAATCTACTGTAGCTAAGTAGCTAACCCAATAATACCTGTAAATCCTAAGACCACATATAAATATGCTGTATTCTGTATTGGCGTGTTTAACTTTTCCAAAGTTAAAGGCTCTGTGTCACGAGTGACGAGCATGCGCACAAATGTTAATTTTGAAAAAATTCGTGAACAAACTCAAAGGATTCAATATGGCGTGGAATTGAAGAGGCTAAAACTGTTTACATATTCATGATGATAGAAAGTGGCAAAGGTCATGGCGATGACCAATCCAATCCACCCAAACAACAAGTTAATGAATTAGTGGCAAAGAGACGAGGAAAGGGTGGCAGTAGAATAGGTGCGGGAAGAAAGAGACAACATGAAGGTGGCTATAAAAATGTGAAAGATCTGTTATGGATGAATATGTCTCTTCACACGGATGTATACCAAGAATAGCAGGAGATGCCAGGGCGTTTGGGTTACAAAAACAATACCGATTTTGCACGGTTCTTGTTGGGATATGTCGACAAATTACGTCCTCATTCCCCGAGTCGAAGAGAGCAAGGGTAAGTGACTATTAAGTGTAATCTATAGCCAACGAAGTTGTTTTTTCTTTCCTGTAGTTGCATTATTACAGAACCAAATATATGTCTGTTTGTTTGTTTTTTTGATAGATTCGATTCCCCAATGACAAATATGTCTTTTAGTGGTGGATTTTGCCCACAAAAAATTCCTAAAAACATTCCCTTTCTATACACATTTTAGGTGAGACTGTTGTTTGTTTGTTTGTTTGTTTGTTTGTTTGTTTATTTATTTATTTATTTATTTATTTATTTATTTATTTATTTATTTATTTATTTATTTATTTATTTATTTATTTATTTATTTATTTATGTATTTAAAAACCTATTTATACATCAACATCCTCAAGGATCCTCAAGGATCCTCAAGGATCCTCAAGGAACCTTCAGGTTCCTTACAAGGATCCTTAAGGATTCACAATCCTTGCAAGGATCCTCGGCAAGTTCCTTGAGGATTGCCAGGATCCTTGAAGATCCTTGCAAAATCCTTAAGGATCTTGAGTAATCCTTGCAAGATCCTTAAGGATCCTTGCAAGATCCTTAAGGATCCTTGCAAGATCCTTAAGGATCTTGAGTAATCCTTGCAAGATCCTTAAGGATCTTGAGTAATCCTTGCAAGATCCTTAAGGATCTTGCAAGGATCCTTGCAAGATCCTTAAGGATCTTGAGTAATCCTTGCAAGATCCTTAAGGATCTTGAGTAATCCTTGCAAGATCCTTAAGGATCCTTGCAAGATCCTTAAAGATCTTGAGTAATCCTTGCAAGATCCTTAAGGATCCTAATAAAGGAATCTAATAGTAATTTAAGAAATGACAACTATACCGTATAAATGATTTACAAAACATTTAATGGTATATTATATTATATTGAATTACAGAATGTGACTAAGTTGTGTATGTACTATGAGTATTTTAGTTGCCTATAATGTTCAATCTTATACTGATTTGTATTATAAAAATCATGTTTCCCACCTGGTAATTTTACATTCTAAAAATATGCATCAATAATGAACAAAAACTAGTCAATATAATCGTTAATCATATACCAAATCCTTAGTGCGTTTAGGTTCACTTGGTTCTTGCTTGCTCAATCTTTGTTTCGCATATCATCATTTTTGGTTGCAAGTCACAACAACTTGCTGGTGGCTTTTATTAAACTGATCTCCATACTTTATGCAGAGTACACCTAAAAATTAATAATAATTCAAAGTTATATAATTATACTCGAAACGTTAGACTCCTACGTTCTCTGTTTCAGCAGTTATCTAACCTTACTATATTTTGATTTATATATATATATATATACAGTAGGTTTTGGTCAACGCAAAGAGTGCTCGATAACATATAGTTAGAGCAAATATATATTTTCGCTTACCTCAAAAGTCTGCAACAGGCTGTTTCATCTAAAAAAGAATCTTCAGGCCTGAAGATTCTTTTTTAGATGAAACAGCCTGTTGCAGACTTTTGAGGTAAGCGAAAATATAAATATATATTTAAAATACTCATTAATAATTCATGAAGAAAACACAAAATAAATCATGACCGTGAAGGAGGTTGTATATCTGAGACAAACCACACGTGGTTGTATCATTTGATACCACTAGTGCTTGTATATCAGGCTATCTCAGCTCTAAAACATTAAAATTGAGCTTTTTCTGAATTAATCTTTTTCTGAATTAATCTGAACAAATATTACTCATATTAACATCAAAGACTCGGAGTATTTTAAGCTATTTACAATATTCGTGTCCGTGTTGTATTGAACACAACACAACACAACACAACACAACACAACACAACACAACACAACACAACACAACACAACACAACACAACACAACACAACACAACACAACACTTGCTTGCCACTCGTATTGTATAGATTTTTAGTAGAGCGCAAATAGCGCATCGAACTATATGTAAACGCAACTATAATACCTGCTCTTGTGAGCATTAAAACACTGGTTCAACAGATTAGATTTTTAGTAGAGCGCAAATAGCGCATTGAACTAAAGGTAAACGCAACTATGATACCTACTCTTGTGAGCATAAGTAAACACTGGTTCGACAGATTAGATTTTTAGTAGAGCGCAAATAGCGCATTGAACTAAAGGTAAACGCAACTAATGACACCTGCTCTTGGGAGCATAAGTAAACACTGGTTCGACAGATTAGATCTTTAGTATGGCGCAAATAGCGCATTGAAATAAAGGTAAACGCAACTATAATACCTGCTCTTGTGAGCAATAGTAAACACTGGTTCGACAGATTAGATCTTTAGTATGGCGCAAATAGCGCATTGGACTAAAGGTAAACGCAACTATGATACCTGCTCTTGTGAGCATAAGTAAACACTGGTTCGACAGATTTTTAGTAGAGCGCAAATAGCGCATTGAACTAAAGGTAAACGCAACTATTATACCTGCTCTGTTAAACGTTTAAGCTTATTCCCACTCTGAAGTCTGATCGGGATAATTGTGAGCATTAGTAAACAGGTTCGACAGATTAGATTTTTTTAGTCCAAAACAATGCCAACTAAATGCTGTCTTTGTTGATACAACTTAAATAACAATACATACCTTCAAATGTTTGATGATTCCACTCAAATGCTACTTCTGTTACCAGGATTATTTAAACCACAATTTGACATCTTCCAAAGTTATAAGGTTTGCTGCCATCATTCAGTTAAAACAAGAAATCAGAAAATAATCTACGCTCTTTGTTTGAATCATGAACGCTCGACATGAGAGTCGTTAGAAGAGAATGTGATATATGAAGCCAATGGTTTTGAATCACCGCGTGCATTTAACGAGTTTTGATTGGCCAGCGGCCAGTAGCGGGTAAGGAAACAGTCAGAACAAGTCCGTGTGTCAAGGTATCAAATTATCATGTTCTTTTTTATCTAGTATTTTTTTATTTTTGCGCAGCAACGAATATTTAGAATCTGTGTTAAGTAAAAAACTACATGACAGATCTTAGTTGATTCATATTTGCTGAATACCACTGATTTCCACGGTTGCCGTTTGGTGGTATGTACATGCATTCGACCCGCTGCTATTGCTATAAATAACAACTGAAGTCACTGAACACTGTATAATACGCAACGTCTACAGAATGCTGATATGAATAAACTACGGAGTATGAGTTTGCGAACTGTATTTTCATTTTTCCAAGATCATACAAGATCTTACAAGACCTTTCAAGATCTTGAATTCAAGATCTGAATTAATGTGTTAAAAATAGTAAACAAATAATACTGTATTAAATTTAATGAAATTAAATTATTCTATTTGAATCTGATTCTTTTTAGGTGTAGACATTGAGTGAAATTTTTCAGAAAATCGTTAAGTTTAATCTTGATATTTCTTGTCAAATAATCAAATATGATAAATTACTTGGGCTTTAAATTTTAGGATCCTCATGAGGATTTTTGAGGGAAGTGCATGATTATATTTAGATAAATATGCTAGAGATTTACCAATTTACTCATTGGAAATTTATTTCCCTTTTTGAATGACTGAATTCCTTCAGGTAATTTTACACAATTACACCAGCTATTCTTACAGGATCCTGCAAGGATTATTCAAAACTCCTCACTGGTCTTGTGATTCCTGACAGCATGACCAGTATTATTTAAAATTCCTCAAAGATCCTGCAAGGATTATTTAAAATTCCTTAAGGATCCTTGCAGGATCCTGACCTTACAGGATCCTGCAAGGATTATATGAAATTCCTTGCAGGATCCCGATCTTACAGGATCCAGCAAGGATTATGTGAAATTCCTTGCAGGATCCTGACCTTACAGGATCCTGACCTTACAGGATCCTGCAAGGATTATGTGAAATTCCTTGCAGGATCCTGACCTTACAGGTTCTTGAAAGGACTATATGAAATTCCTTGCAGGATCCTGACCTTACAGGATCCTGCAAGGATTATATGAAATTCCTTGCAGGATCCTGACCTTACAGGATCCTGCAAGGATTATTTAAAATTCCTTACGGATCCTTGCAGGATCCTGACCTTACAGGATCCTGCAAGGATTATATGAAATTCCTTAAGGATCCTTAAGGATCCTTGCAGGATCCGGACCTTGCAGGATCCTTGCAGGATCCTTGCAGATCCTCAAGGATCCTCAAGGATCCTGTAAGGTTTTTCACCAGGGTATATATATATATATATATATATATACACACATATCATACATACATATATTCACATACAGTATTCACTGATTTTTAATTATTTTTACACTGTAGACACACAGGGAAGCTAGAAAGCTATCACAGTCATCGATTGATGTATGCCCCCAAACGATGTTCATTTTCGTAAGTAGATGAATATTATTTTCTATAGAAATATGAATCTCAATGAAAGTTAAAGAACTTTTTTCAAGTTTTCTAATTAACCCTTTCACCACTGCAGTGGCCCTTTAGTATTTTACTCTGGTTAACACCAGACGATTTCACACCAGACGATTTCACTCGTCAAGGGAAAAGATCTGGTGGTGAAACGATTAATATCAAATGAAAACCGCATCATGAATGTATGTCTTTCTTTTGTACAGTTATGAGGGCACAGTTACTAGGAGCTTGCTTGCTGCAATAGATCACAACCACCATCTTTGTAGAAAGCAGGCAAAGAACAAAAAGGGGAAACTGGTATTTTCAAGGCGCTGGAGTAAATGAGCTAAGAGATGGAAAGTTGTGTCAATCAAAGAGAAAAAGAAATACTCATACTTACCATTACTGTGTGCTAAAGCTTTAAAGGATCTCCAAATGGGAACATCTCAACCGATAAGTTATGAGAATAATCCCAAGATCATTGCACCAACTATTGCATCACTACCTGCACCACCAACTTCTCAACTTGTCCAGAAACATATTTCTCGATTTTAATCACGTCAATGTAAATTACTTTACAAATTATGTAATATTATACTCAATTAACCCATAATGAGGAAAGTGATACTACAGTGTAAGGAGACAAAAAACCTGTTTGACTGCAACCTGCAACCTTCAGTTTAGGGAGTGGTCATCATTTATGGGGGGGGGGGGGGGCAAATGGGGAAAGTAGGGGTTAAAACTTTTCTGATGCCCCAAGGATCAATTGTACCCCCCAATATCACTTGAAACTTTTCTAAGCCACCATCAATCACCACCTATATTCAATACTAGTAATACAAGTAAAGCGAATTTATGAGAAATATATTGCAATAAATGGATTTAGTGCTGTATTAACTCACCTTGTATTAATATACAGTACTTTATTGGTGTTTTTGTGATTTTTACCTGAATGATACTTGCACTTTCTATCAAAAATAAATAGTGTAGGTACAGAATACAAACCAACCAGAAATCCTACCACAATACATATTTGTGGTTTACATGCATGCAATTCACCATCATGTAAGGAAGTGGATGAGAACTGTGAAGTGTTAGCATTTTAGCTATGCATCCATGTGATACAAATGGATACTAAGCATTAAACTTTTGTGACCCCCCCCCCACCCTCCCACCAATAAAACATTTTTGACCTCCCCTATAAAGGAGAGTAAAACATTCTTTGCCCCCCTACCCATTTTCCAACCTCCTCCCTATAAATATGACCATGCCCTTACTTTAGAAGAATATATGACCAACAAACCAAACAAAGGTCAAGGGTTTGAATACCATGTAGCTGCAGTCAGGTAGAATTTCCCTCTATTTGCCCAGTACATGTATTTCTAACTAATTAACTATCTTTGTAAATAAATGAATTATTTAAGCATCTTTGTTGAAGGATAATGTTTGCGAATCTCCCATACACAGCATGATGGAATAACTCTACGATGTCCTTTTCCTAAATGACCATGTTGCCACATAATATACTGTCTGTATGCTGCATGCCTCATGGATCTGTTATCGTAGGTTGGTGTAAAAACATAAGTATCAGCCAGACTTCTTATGGCCGTTGCCAAATTGTCTGACTCAATGCAGATATTTTGAAATGCATCTGATTTACTTCGGCACTTTTTTTTTCCTTTGCAACAAACCATTTCTTTGTTGGTTGGCATAGAACAACAGTTGCCACACACACAAAATGATGGGATAGGAGTAGTCCTTGCATGGCTTGCATGTCCAGCAGATTCATTTTGGACTGAGGATATAATGTCTTGCAATTGGAGTTGACCGAGTTGTCTTGACATAAACCCTTGTTTGGCCACAGCCAAAAGGGTTTCATATGGCAGTGACTTGAGTATTTCCTAAAATCACACAATAGACATTATGTGATTGTTGGGCTTGTTTAAAAAGATGAATGAATTACAACAGTAATATGCTAAAACTCTTTAACTAATTTATTTAACTAATAATTAGTTTAACTAATAATATTGTATCTAAAAAATTGTTGTCAACCAATTTCTTACCCCTACAGAACGTTTGTCTTCTGGCTGGATTTCTCTACCATCGTCTGCAGGTTGCCTCGTTGGGTCTTCCTGTGTCTTCAATTAAAAAAAAACTAATAAATTAATCAACTCGAAATGTCTTGTTAAATCAACAATATGACGTAAATGCCAGGACCAATGAGCTTGGAAGTTAAAAATTATATCAAATAAGCCAAGTATTTATCCAAAAACATTGACAAAACCTACCTTGTTTTTACAAGGTTTGTTTTTAGTGCCACATATACAACTCATCCCACAACGAAGTCCGTTCCCTTTGCACGGACATCCTGTCACTTCATCCTGTTACTTTCAATTTTCTTGAGCATTGCGATCGGCAATTGCATCCAGCCACAGATTCTAATCCCTTGTGTGTAAAGATAGTATCGTTAATGAAAATGCATATCAATTGTTAAATTCTTAAAAGCGAAATACGAGTAAAATAGAAACTCACATCGTCACTGTCATCTTCACTGTTTTCCTCATCTCTTCTTTCCAATATCATTTCGCTATCCTGAGTGTCCTCAAGAATCGAACCAAACTCTTCACCAGTGACCTGCTCTTCACGTTCCGCCATTTTGTTGCCCCGCGCCCGCGCAAGAGAATCTGATAGGAAGCGGTAATTAGGTGACATAGAGCCTTTAATGAGTAATTCAATCTCGACCATTTTGGTGCCTCACTTGAAGTGTGAAAATTTGAATATTGTGCACAAAGTCGTTGATACGGAAGAAGGATAACTGCGCGTTGCTTCTAAAGAGTCTTGGAGATTCAATTGAACTTGTTTGGTGAATTGGCGATGTCTTAAAGAAAGAAGGAAAAGTGCACTGCTGCTTGTATTTAAAGCTATACAGGTAGTCAAGCGTATCTCGGGTCTGATCTAAGAAGAAACACGAGGTGTTCTCAAAGTTTTCCTTGAGAATGTCATCCGTGATGCTGTGACCTACACCGAGTACGCCAAACGAAAGACCGTGACCGCCATGAACGTTGTCTACGTTGAAACGACAAGGAAGAACCATGTACGGATTCGGTGGGTAAGTCAAACCCGACGCAAAGAACAACAAACAGACATTCTCTTAAAGTGCCTATACGACCAAATGGGACTTTGCATTTTTCGAATCTTCGTGATCTGTAGATACGAAAATCTGAAAACAGAATTACATTTGGACTTTTCTTCTCAAAGTTATCGGCGTTTAAAAGTCCAAATTTTATTGACTAAGAATTTGAAAACCGCGTAAAGAGCTTGGAACCGAGTTAATGCCCTGTGACGTATTTATAGGAACTCATTCAAACTAAGAGGAAAACCATAACACAAGCAAAAATATTAGCATATAGTGCGTCAAAGTTTATTGCGACAAGTCGTGAATTTCGAAAATGCCAAATAGATGTGTTGTTGGCGGTTGTTCTAATGGTTCAAACCCAAATCTGGGAATTTCGTTGCACTTTATACCATTTACCGAGGACGAAAGGCCAGAAGCGAAGAAAAGACGAAAGCAGTGGGTCGAATTTGTACGACTAAAGCGAGCCAAATGGGACCCGACTCCTAATTCAAGTATTTGTTCGGTACACTTCGCTAAAGAAGACTTTACAGAAAGGTTTTCGGGCGTTTCTAGTCCTAGACGTCGTTGGTTGGTTACCGACGAAATTGGCATCGTCCCTATACCGAGACATCACAAATGTGTCGAAGAAAAACCTCTATCAGCTAGAGATAAAAGGAAGGTAGGTGTAACAATAATATACAACATCTATAATATACAAATCTTGGTATTTTGTGGGATATGTGTAATTATAAAAGTCCAATATTTAACATCTTTTTGTTACTGTAAATTATTCGATTAGATTATAAAAGAAAATACGAGAACTTTGGTCGAAAAGGATAGCGAAGCCGAGAATGTTAGCGCTGAGTCACATCCGTTGGAGTTGAAACTTGAAGAAAACGAAACGACAGAGGAAATGCAATCCTTACTAGTTTCGCCAAGCCAAGTATGTGTATAGTTTTCTTTTATTACAAAGCCACATTAGCTATACCCAACAGCTAAATATCCCTTGTTTATATTTATAATTTTGAGTTGATATATGAAACCATGGTCCTTTTACAATCAATGATGAAACCATTCTTATATTCCTTGCTCTATAGTGTAAGCAAAAAAGCGTTCTCACCCAAACAGATGGTTGTGTTGGTTGTGCTGCGTTATTGAAAGAAAGGAGAGAGATATGGAATAAGTACATTGATCTAAAAGTCAAATTCGAAGCAACAATCAAAGTGAAGCGAAGTAAAGGTCAGTTTATACGATTAGTGTCAATAGCGGTTGTGTTACGCGCTCATTGCTGGGAAAACCCCTCTATTTTCACTCGGGTTCGGCGCTCGGCTGGTCATGCAACTTCGTACCAATCTTTGACGCTTTTCGTAGTTTAATAGTCACAATCAATAGTCATCTTATTCTTTACATTTATAGGTATTCAATGTGACATAATTTCAACTGGAGAAGAGCAGGAAGCGGAGACTGATGATAACGCAATACCTTTAACCCAAAACGATGACGATGTAAACATGGACCATGACGCAGATTCCGAAGAGGATGTTAGCGAAGACGACGCATCTGTTAACCAGGATTTCGAGTGCGAAACAGAGACAGAATCTGAGGCGGAAACATGTTTAGACAACAATAGGTAACACAAAATAAAACGCGCTAATAAACAAAAATATAGACATTGAGATTTGTGGTTCACTGCGAGATTCACTGCATGGCAAGTCGTAATCAGATTAACGCGTAATAATACCCGATTTTCTAAACACATTTTAGGGTTTGCGTAAAGAATACAAATCTGCGACAGGAGCCGAAATTCGTCGTTTTCTTGCCACAATTACTTTTGCTGTTCAAGTTTTGCCACTACTGTAAAACGGATAACCCTCTCGTTGAAGCTCAAAAAGCTGGAACTGCAGTTATTATAACAACGACTTGCTCAAACCCAAAATGTGGTAGACAACAGGATGTCTGGAGAAGTCAGCCTTTCATGCCTAGTTCACGGATAAATGCCGGTGATTTTCTTCTAAGCTTCGCCATTTTAGTTTCTGGAGGATCAGCCAGCAAAGTTATCCACTTGTTTCAGCACATGGGACTTTCCATATCTCTGACAACCTTTTTCAAACACCAACGTGTATGTGTAGCCGTTTATTTATATATGTATCAGGTCTACAAAGTTTAACTCTAGAGTATAATCACAAATGGTCTTAGTTATTCACTCTTCCTGTCAGTAGTATATTGCAAAGTTCACTACTGAATGATATTTGATGAACTACGTAGGTATACTTCCAATTTTCAAGCAGTCGATGCACGTGTAATAATGTGCTTTTTTGTATTTTTTTTAAGACAAAGCTATTTCCTGCAATTTTCCTTCACTGGAATCAATATCAGAAAAATATTCTGGACCAGCTCAAAAATTCAGGGTCATCTTTGGTGATATCTGGTGATGGAAGACATGACAGTATGGGCCACAGTGCTAAATATGGTGCTTATACAGTATTTTGTTGTAGTGAACCTCAAATCATTCATTTTAGCCTAGTTCAGGTAATTAATATTTGTCTGCATTAACTATTCTGTATTGAAACAGTGTATTTGCTAGTACATCAGTATTACATTGATATATGAACCATAAATTGTACTGCAAAATTTCCCACTACTGATTGTACATGTCATTCCTACAGGTAGATGATACATGTAAGAAAAACGTTGTGTTAAAGTTACTTAATGAGACCCTGCCCTCTTATCCTTTGCAATAAAGCTGTAATAATTCTAATCTATGGACAACCTGTTTCCATTTTAGAGAAATGAAGTTGGAAGCAGTAGTGCAATTGAATATGCTGCTTTTCAGAGATGCATGGACTTCCTTTTGCAAGAGCAAGGTTTGGATATCTCTACCTTTGTGTCAGACAGGCATTCTAGCATTGCAAAGCACATGAGAGAAACGCTGCCTAACATAACTCATTATTTCGATATATGGCATTTGAAAAAGAGTAAGTATCATAATGATGTTTATTACTTACATTCATACTGCAAAATCTCAATTATAAGCCTTCTATATACAATCCCCATGCATGTACTGCTACAAACCACTAAAATAAACAATCATATTCTTGTTCATAGAGTTGCACAAGATATTGTCCACATTAGCAAAGGAAGGAAATTGTGAAGAATTGGCTGAGTGGATACGACCCTGTGAGAATCACCTTTATTGGAGTGCAACATCAACTCACTCTGGTAATGGAAGAGTCATATTGGCAAAGTTTAAATCTTTTTTGAGCCATATTGTGGACAAACATGATGAATTGGATGACCCATTATTCAGCAAATGTGCCCATGGAGAACTGACACCAAAAAAGTGGCTCCTAAATGGTATGTTAGGTATTACACAAGCCTGTCTAGATAAAGGAACAGTATCTTATAAACTACATATATATTACTAAGTATTCAATATTTGTTTATAATATATGAACTTTGGGATTATTTTCTACAAATGGTATGTTTAGACTCTCCAGCATATGAAAAGCTGTGTACAGCCATACAGAACAAGTCACTGATGAAGGGTATCCAGCAAGCTTCACCATTTGACCAAACAAGTTGTTTAGAAGGGTTCCACTCTGTTGTTAACCAATTTTCCCCCAAAAT
Organism: Corallium rubrum; assembly: GCA_964035015.1. NCBI lineage: Eukaryota > Metazoa > Cnidaria > Anthozoa > Scleralcyonacea > Coralliidae > Corallium > Corallium rubrum. The sequence continues at coordinate 11,764,019 of OZ035999.1, forward strand.
GATTGCTTATTCTTTTTCTGGTATGCTCTGCAGGTATGTATGTCTATGGAAGTTATCTTGTGTGAAACACATTTCCATTTACTAACATGTTTTGTTGACAGATGCAAATCATCATTTTGATATAATTATCAATATTTATAATATTTGTATTTCTAAATTTCTATAGACACATTTTGGCAGTCATACATTTTAATCAAAATTTGTTTCGTGCTGGCAAGATGAACAAAAAAGATGATTCACAACAAATTAAGATTGTCTACCCCAAATTCAAAAATGGAGAGGCAACCATTAGAGAGGTTAAAGTGAATCAAAATTTTGGTAAGGAACTGACAATGCAAACTTCAGTCATTGTGATGTCTGAATTTTTCTAAGCTTTAATATATACCTGTCTCTTTTCCTTCTATTTATTTAACTAGCATATGTTAATGAGATATATCAGACATACATAACAGCGTCTAACAACACCCTTGAAGATGCCTGTATCCAGCTACAACAAATGACACCAGCCCCCATGAACACTATGTTAGACAAGGAACCAAGAGAGGTGGCCATCAGGAAGGAGACAAGAAAAAGCATGGTTGTGGCAAATGTTGAACCAACAACACCATGTATACTTTCACATGTCATTTAATATTTCAGTTTGTGAAAAAATAATGTTGTTTCCAACAAAACAAAAATTAACACTTCTAATTTTTATTTTTTGAACTTCTTTCAGTGTTGGAAGTTTTGGCTCAAGAACAGGCAGCAGCAGCAGCAGCACAAACCAGCTCATCACAAAGAGCACCTCCACGCTGTACCATCTGCAAGAATTTAATGAAAGGCCACAAAAATGTAAAAGATTGCCCAAAAAAACCAACAAATTGAGTAATTTTACTACATTATAATGCAGTATATTTATTTAGATTCTATACAGTGATAAACATGTTTTCAGTTTAGATATATGACTGATAGGTTATCCAGTATAAATAAAGTTAGTTTACTAGTTTACTCTGGTTTCCTTCTGTAGTAACACTGGATCAATGAAGGATATGGTCCTTACTGAAACTCTAGAGAGAACAGTTTAGATAGGACTGATAGAGTTATCCAGTATAAATAAAGTTAGTTTAGTTTACTCTGGTTTCCTTCTGTAGTAACAGTGAATCAATGAAGGATGGTCCTTACTGGACCTCTAGAGAGAACAGTTTAGATATGACTGATAGAGTTATCTAGTATACTGTAAATGAAGTTAGTTAGTTTTCCTCCTGTACTGGTCTAGTATAAATAAAGTTCGTTTTACAGCAATTTTTATATCTGAGTTAGCAGTAAAAAATACACAATAAACAAAATATTTTTAACGAGAACATTTCAAACAGCTTGCTACATACTGTCCTCCTCCACAAATCCCACAAAGTCTTCCTTCTCCTTTGGCTTGAACTGTGTTCTTATTTTATGGTAAGCACAAGCTGGTAAAGGATATCTTCTATTTCGGCCAAGTCGTCCAAAAATAAGCCACACAAAACTTCGGTAAGCTGTGCTACGAAAGAACCTACAAATTAAAACATAAATAATTTTACCCTACTTAATAGCTGATATTCAGAGACACTTGATCCAGACGTTATTGTTTAGAGTTCATTAAATTATATTTGTACTGTATACATTAAATATATTACCTATCTTCTGTACCAGTTTGGCGATACTCCCGCTTCTGCCTGTCACGTATCTTTGCTGCAGCTAAACGAAGAGACCACTTGTCTAAACATACCGTATCAAAACCAGGATGATGTGTCACACAAGATGGTGGGTTCTCCACTTCTCGCAGGACAAGCTCGCTTGATAAGCATTCCTTACACTCGTCTATTTCCATACAACACTGGCATTCTTTTGGGTTTTGAAGCAGCTGGACATCACAGTTACCACAACTACACCTAAATGATGCAGTAGATTTAAAAATAAGATATAGATTGAGTAAAAAAGAGAACGTCATACGGTAGTACAGTACGAATATCCAACATCCATATACAACTCACCATTTCGCAGCTTGTTCACGGCCGTCGAGTCTTTTCTGCAATTCTGCTATACGTTCGTCGTAGCTTTGCTTTTTCTCCCTATACTGAGCCAGCCATTCTTCATCAGCAACTGGTTCATCAGCGTAAGGACCAACTTCAGCTTGGTCATGATCATCCATTGCCATAGCTTCCCCAACAGATGCTTCCACTTCGGTTGCTTCTCGAATAATATGAGGACCAGGAATATAGTTCCAATCAGAGTCATCGGTTTGGTAACTTTCACTCTCTGTATCCGAGCTTGACGAAGTCATTTTAAGCGTTGCGGAGCACAGAATATCAACTAAACACTACCAACAACGACCTTGTTTACAGTTTGAAGTCCTTCGAAGGTTTCTTCGAAGGAAATTAACAATCCTATAGTGACGTATTAGTTACCAGCCCCCGGACTTCTCGGTTTGAAAAACTTTTTGCCGTTAAAATTTGAAATTTTCAAATTTCAGATGGCTATAACTTTGCGAAAACAAGCTCAAATTTGAATTTGTTTTGGATTTTATACATCTACTCGTCGCGAAGATTCTAACAATGTAAAGTCTCATTTAGTCGTATAGCACTTTAAAGGTTTACACAGAAGCGCAATAAACACAATTCAGTCGGTGCCATAATTTTTAGAGCCGGGTAAGTCTCTGTCAAATTGTAGTCTCGTTGCAATGCCTTCTTAAAATGTGAACACCGATTCTAATAGATAGGCCCAGATACGTTCTGATGGTTCTATCACTTGGTTCTGCGAAACGCTTATAGAATTTGAAATAGTAGAGTATCAGGTCAAGACATATTTAAAGAGATAGTTTTAAAGAGATAGTTTTTAAAGAGATAGTTTATAACTCATTTCTGTCCGGGGGCTTCCCCAGAGGTGAATAAAATCGTCTGGCGTTAGCCAGAATAAAATACTAAAGACCAATTCGGACAAGAAAGAGTTAATAACGCAACAAGAATATTAGCATAGCCGGCATTAGCTGCTACTCCGATTTGACCTCGGATTTGACAAACTATACTGGGCAAGTAAAGACAACAACGGCTGAGACTTGAACTCGCAGCTGGCTTTGGTTCATTGGTTTATTCTTCTGGTGCTCTACCGTGCATAATAAATTAGGACGCTGGGGTGGATCTAGGAATTTTGATACCTTAGTCAACTTACATTTGTAGGGGGGCCGGGGCATGCCCCCCCGGAAAATGTTTGAAATTTGGATCTCTTAAATGCCATTTTCTGCTTTCTACAGTACTTTTGAGCAAAATTTTAAATGTTTTAAAACATGTTTTAATGGGACATTTTATCATTTTCAAATTTGTCCAAATTGGACTTTGATATTTTCTTGTTGCCTTAGAACTCTTGTGACAGTTTGCAAGTGTGTATGACTAAGTTTTTCCAGGAATGGGGATGGGGAAGTCCATTAAATAGTAGAGAGATATGTTAAACAGTAGAGAGAGATGTGGTCACATTCTTATATAAAAAAATTGTCTGTTTCACTCAGATAAGTTCATCGGCATGCCAAGGAAACACCAGCCACATTGTTGCAGTCAGTGGATCTGACATGGACAGCCCAACCAACAAACAAGTGAAGGTCTAACTGAATTTATTGTTCTGTTTAACCAAGAGCAAGGGGTTTGAAATCAGGGTTTTCCTTCTCTTAGGTGGCTGCCTTCCATGACTGTTGAGCCCCACCTACCTGGAGCTGTCTGGTTTTCAGACACCTGATACTCGCCTTTTACACCTCAACCCAAGCAGACAATGTCTGGTTAGGAGTCAGGAGAAGCTTTAGTTAATGACCATAATGGGACATTTCATTGACATAGCGGAGCTCAACTCTCTATATCATCCTGGTCATTCTAACCCCCATCTAATACACCACTACCCATCCCCTACTAACCCATGTTACTATGAGCTGTCTGGTTTCCAGGCACCAGCACCCAAACCCAATTTTGGCTTGCTCTTATCCGCCTTCATGAGCTGTGGTAAATAGGCCGTCTTAGCACCGATATCTCGGTATATAAATGTCTTCCTAATCTTGGGGAAATGCTCTCCCACCGTCAGTACTCGACAAGCACTGATTCTCGCAGACAAATCAACATACATTTGCCACAAAAGGACGTCGTTGCTTTTTAAAGCACACAACGCACGATCTAACAAGCTTGTAGAAGCCATGATCGAACTAATACGGAAAACCTTGCAGACCGCATTTTCAGGCTTCCGGTACGGCATACTTTCGGCAAAGCAATCAACCAATCAGATTCAACGATTCGCCTCGTTTTAGGCAAAAATCTAAACCAGTCAGCGCTCGCGATTTGGCTGTTTTGGACCAATGAGAATGGCTAAATCGGCCTAAATCCTGCAAGAATTGGCCTAAATCCTGCAAAATCTAAACCAGTCAGCGCTCGAGTTTTGGCTGTTTTGGACCAACGAGAATGGCTAAATCGGCCTAACTCCTGCAACACGTAACGTTACGTAAAGTTACTTTACTTCTAAGCATAAATATAATATAAAATACAATTTTAACTTAACAATTTTCACGTTAGTCATCTGACTTATTTGACTAATGCTAAATCCGCCCCTGGGACGGTATAAATTGCGGGTTCGAATTCCGGGTTGGGATAAAATGCGGAAGCGGAATGGCGGAAAGCGGAACGGCGGAATGGCGGAAATGGGATAAAACGCGGAAATGGGGATAAAACGCGGAAATGGGGGTAAAACGCGGAAATGGGGATAAAACGCGGAAATGGGGATAAAACGCGGAAATGGGGATAAAATGTAAAAATATAGTTGATAAGTGACGTTAAGTTGAAGTAATTTTTAGCCCTTTTGTAGAAAGCGGCTGAAAGCTGTACGTAAAACTGGTAACTTGCCGATTTGCCTTTACACTTACAGCGGTTGAAATACAAATCGCAGTCTCAACATGAAAATCGTGTCGTTATAACTACAAATACTTATTGCTTATTCCACATCATTCACTACTAGTCCCAAGACCAAACGCGCGAGATCGGGACTCAAATAATAAAATCAAAAAATAAAATTGTTGTTGGGGAGGGGGGGGGGGGGGGGGGTGCAATCAGTCGGTTTCACTTCATTTGTTTACCACCGTTTCTTAATCTTTAATACTGCTTTTCTCCTAAAAATACATGGTGTTATGAGCAGTGACAGTGGCGAATAATTTATTATGAAAGGTTTAGGTTGAGGATTGTATTTGTGATGTCTGTGACGCTCAGGAATGTTTGTGTTTCTCCATCAAAATCAGGGCATGATTATAAAGACTAACTTTCAATTTTGAAACAAAAGTGTCCACAGACACGCGAGCATTTTTTTTTTTGGCAGGCCAAATATAATAAATGGCTTGCCATAATTTATTTGACCTGCCAACCAAATGGCAGGTCATTCTTTTTTTTTCTATTTCCAGCCCTGATATAAGAACTTTTTATTAGAGCTCTTCATTAGATCTTTGACTAGTTTGCTAATGCTATATTTTATATGCATAATTTGGTAAATTTGTTTGCACGCATATATTCAAAGGCGCACGCTAACGTAGTGAAACTACTCAGTTATTGTTTTTGCGGATACTGGTTGCTAAACCATAATCCGCTATATCATGAGCGCGGATGTGTGTGTGTGTGTGTGTGTGTGTGTGTGTGTGTGTGAATGTTTTCGTCAATCACGTGATCAACGCAAACGACCAATAGCGCTGCAGATCCGGATCAGCATACTTCTTATTTGTATGTTTGAAGTCTTATATGTTCGAATTGTTTACGAACGTGTACCAGAACAACGAATGGAAGATAGAAAGTTGAGTTTTGTTTCAGGTAATGAACATTTGCGCGCAATCACAAAACGCCAAGAAATATATGACAAGTCGACAGCTGTCAGTGGGCTACTGGTCTGTCGGTATAAATTTGAACGGTTTTGCGAATTTTTGCGGATTGTCTGGTTTCGAAACAATATGTATTTCAGCATTTTAATACATTTTTATATGCATATATGTATTGTTCATTTATATTATAAATACAAGCGCGTGGTGACAGCATATTTACATGCAATACTTTCTCGTGTTTATCTCAGCATCGCTATAATAATTCCAGAACGCGTTTTGACTTTGTCGCCTAAACGAAAAGCTTTCCAAGGACGAAGAAAGAGTGTGAGCGCTTGATTTACTTCGGATTAAAGATCTTTCTGAAATCTGAATGCCCTTTTAACTATTAAATGTTTCTAAGTGTTTACGTGTTAGGCGCTCGGCGAAGATGTTAATTTAACTATAAGTTTACAGGCAGAAATCCACCGTGCTTGTGACTTTTTATGTTACATGTAGACGTATTCAATACTTACTCCAAAAACGCGTCGATCATTGATTTATTGAGACGCATCAATGCATGTGTTATAAGAGTCTAAAACATAGACATATAAAACATAAAAATAACATATAAGATCTTTTCTGAAATCTGAATGCCCTTTTAATTATTAAATGTTTCAAGTGTTTACGTGTTTATAAGCGCTCGACCAAGATGTTTTAGCTATAGGTTTACACGCAGAAATCCACCGTGCTTGGCATTATTTGTGTTACATGTAGACGTATGCAATACCCATTCAAAAAACGCGTTGAACATCGATTATTGAGACGCATGAATACATATGTTACCAGAGTCTAAAACATGGACATATAAAACATAAAAATATCATATTCTTTAACAATGCGATTAGCGTCCGCGTTTCCTGTTTTTGCCGATTTACCTAACATTACACTCAAGCGAAATTAAAGGGCTAGTACTATTTCATGATACAGCGATACAACGATACAGGAACCTGGAACCTGGAACCGGAACCTGGAACCGGAACCGAATGTTAATTTATCCTAATTTATGCTAATTATTCAAATTACGCATTATAAAGGTACAGACTATTTCTCTTTTCCGGGGGGAGTAGTTGTTAAATACTCTATGAGATACAAACTATTTTTCTTTTCGGGGGGGGGGGGGGGGGGGTAGTTCTGAAGAAATAAAGCCTGAAGCTTTCCAGTTGACGGGTTAAGGAAAATCGCACGCAACGCCAAATTTTGACGCGTATAACTCTTTAAAGTCCGAGCCCTTTCTCTGTGGTGAATAAAATCGCATGCATGACGTTAGCCAGTATAAAATGCTTAAAAGGCCCACTATATATAAAGGGATAACGCCTCTTTTTGAGAGCAAGTGCACTATGGCCAAGTGAAATATATTTCAGCATGTAAGCGCTTTTACAAGCATAATAATCATGCCGGTAATAGGATTTCCTATATCAAATTATCAATCGCAGTCTCGACGTCTTACCGCGGTTCACCTGACGGAAAACGCCATTGAATGAAGCGCGAAGGACACTCTGCGAATAACAAGCTATAGAATACTATCGAACATATCTATATTAATACAACACTTGTTCCTTTTCTGCTGTTTTTTTCTGCAGTTTTGTACCGAGAAGTTGTACACGTAACACATTTTAGTCAATTGTCAATGTACGTCAACAAGAATTTTTTTATCTTTAGAATTTTATTGCAACACAACACTCGCACACTTTCGCATGCCAACAAGGTATTAATCTTTCAGCAGAGAATGGCCTGAACGTAATAAGGAAATAGGAAATAGCTAAGTCATAGGACAGACGATTCGATCGTTGTATATTAAAAAGAGGAGGTCATTGTCATTCTTTCAGTTACTGTTTCGCAGTTTCGCTAGTTTTGTAGCTACTAACACTGTGGTTTTTGAACACACGACATAATCTTTCGGTGTATACTTTCTGTTCTATACTTTCTTTTCTTGAATATATTAGCAGTAATCTCTCAGCCTTGATGCAGCGCGGCAGTGTCTATTCATGTGTCTTCGTATACAGTGACAGGTTTTGTTGTCAGTCCTTACACAGGAACAAGTGTTGTATTCATATGCATATGCTTAGCATTTGGTGAATGTCAGGTGAATCGCGGTAAGACGTCGAGACTGCGATCGATAGGAAATCCTATTACCATGCCGGTATAAAATACTTAAAAGGTATAAAAGCCAGTATAAAATAGCCAGTATAAAATACTTAAAAGGCCCACTATATATAAAAGGATAACGCGCCTTTGTCGCAGGTTTGAGAGCAAGTGCACTATGGCCAAGTGAAATATATTTCAGCATGTAGCGCTTTTACAAGTTATTATAATCATGCCGATTATAATAACTTGTAAAAGCGCTACATGCTGAAATATATTTCACTTGGCCATAGTGCACTTGCTCTCAAACCTGCGACAAAGGCGCGTTATCCTTTTATATATAGTGGGCCTTTTAAGTATTTTATACTGGCTAACGTCATGCATGCGATTTTATTCACCAAAGAGTGAAAGAGAAAGGTCTCTGACTTTAAAGAGTTATACGCGTCAAAATTTGGCGTTGCGTGCGATTATCCTTAACCTTTAATAAAGCCTGGAGCTTTCCCGCTGACGAGTCGTCTGGTGTTAGCCAGAGTAAAATGATAAAAGTCCTTTTCAGTTCTCAAAGGGTTAATATCCTTATTATTATACTCAAACAGTATATTGGTATTTCTTCAGAACAACTACCCCCCCCGAAAAGAGAAATAGTTTGTATCTCATAAGGAGTATATTCCCCCCCCGGAAAAGAGAAATAGTTTGTACTTTGTAACGCGTAATTTGAATAATTAGCATAAATTAGGATAAATTAACATTCGGTTCCGGTTCCGGTTCCAGGTTCCGGTTCCAGGTTCCTGTATCGTTGTATCGCTGTATCTACTAGCCAAATTAAAGCGATATAAGTATCATATTTTAATGCGATTATAGGGACCGCGTTTCATGTTTTTTTCTTCCTGTTCACAAAACACTTAACTGAGCAGTTAACATGTCCAGGGGGAAACAAGCTGTAATGACGTCGCAAAAATAAATCAAGTCAACATAGGTCATGCTGTGCCAAAAGCTGCTCGCCGCCAAGATTACAAAAAGAACAAACAGCAGGTTGAACAATAAATAAAACTATTATGTAAATCCACTTAACGTGCGTTTTTGCGGATTCTGGTTGCTAAACCATCCGAATGTTTTCGTCAATCACGTGATCAAGGCGAAACGCTAATAGGCATACTTCAGAAGTCTTATTCATATGTCCGAAAGGTTTACGAGCGTGTACCAGAACAACCACTGGAAGATTAGAAGTCGAGTTTCGCTTTTGCACGCAATCACAAGACGCCAAGAAAATATCCACGACGAGTTGATAGCTGATAGTGGTCTACTGGTCTGTCGATATACAGTAAAGTTTAAACGATTTTGTCAATTTTTGCAAATCAGTGACTGCTTTCTAAACCATATACCTATATACCAGATAGCATGTTCTAAGGATTTACGGAGGGCCTGTGTAGTTGCATTTTTCGCGACTGCTCCCGGTTTGGTCTTAAAATGTATATATTCTACACTAGAATTTTCCTTCACCCTAAATCCTTAGAACATGCTATGTAATCGAGTGAAATGCCCAATATCATTTATAATATACCCAATTCTCTCCTGGCATTACCACCTTATTATATATACAGAACTCGCGATCAACCTCTCGGCAACAGCCTCCGTGGCTCAGTGGTCAGAGCATTGCACTAGAATCGCAAGGTCGTGGGTTCAATTCCTGCCGGAGGGCCTGTGTAGTTGCATTTTTCGCGACTGCTCCCGGTTTGGTCTTAAAATGTATATATTCTACACTCGAATTTTCCTTCACCCTAAATCCTTAGAACATGCTATGTAATCGAGTGAAATGCCCAATATCATTTATAATATACCCAATTCTCTCCTGGCATTACCACCTTATTATATATACAGAACTCGCGATCAAGCTCTCGGCAACGGCCTCCGTTGCTCAGTGGTCAGAGCATTGCACTAGAATCGCAAGGTCGTGGGTTCAATTCCTGCCGGAGGGCCTGTGTAGTTGCATTTTTCGCGACTGCTCCCGGTTTGGTCTTAAAATGTATATATTCTACACTCGAATTTTCCTTCACCCTAAATCCTTAGAACATGCTATGTAATCGAGTGAAATGCCCAATATCATTTATATATACCAGATAGTATGCATTTCATAGCTTTTAGGTTATGATATCATATGTATTCACTGTTATCTTAATATACTAAAGCAAGCGCGCGGTCAATGCTCGTTTACATGCAATACTTTTTCGTGTTCAGTGATTCAGCATCGCATAATAAAACCATACATGCAAAGTGTTATTATAATTATTTCGTAACGCACTTCAACTTTCTCGCTAAAACGAGAAGCTTTTCATGGACGAAAAGACAGAGCGAGTGCTTGTTTGGGTTCGAACCAGGATCTTTATGAAATATGAATAGCCTTTTAACTAATGTTTCAAGTGTACTTCAGACAATCAGATGTGATTGTCTGTATATACGCAGAAATCAACTGTATTTGGTACTGCTTGAGTTACATGTAGGCGTATCTTAATATTCCCTCATGCGTCATGTAATATAAAGCCTCTGCGGAGGAGAGAGTAGGCGTATAAAGTACTTATTCAAAAAGCGCGTTGATCATTGTTGAGACAAATCAATTCATGTGTTACCAGAGTCTAATGTAGACAGTAAAGAATAGATTAGAACGAAAGCGATATATTATCACATTCTTTTAACAATGCGATTAGCGACCGGGTTTCCCGTTTTTCCCAATTTACCTAAAATTGTCATTTTAAGATTACAGTTAAGATTAGAGTTGGGGCAGGGCTTGGGTTAGGGAATGGGTTGGAGTTTAAGTAAGGGCTAGAATTAAGCATTTATCTTGTTAAGGGGGTCCCATACAAAAAAGTACGAAATTCATCATTTTTTTAATTTTTGAATAATTTCAATCTTTGAAGCCTACTTAATCATCTCTATTGCGTTTTATTGCTGAAGCGGGAACAAAAAAGCTAATTTCTCTATTATTTCGTGAGTGTTTACCTCAACCGCGTGGGAAAAGTACTGGGAACGAGTTTGTTTTTCGTTACTAGAGCGTAATGGCTTCTCATAGCAAGACGTATTTTGTACGTTCCTGTTGTGTTCAAGTCTGAAGAGGACTTAACTATGTAACCAGTTGGGTAAAGACATCATAAAGTCTCGTGATCCCGATCCCTGTCATGCGAAGAACTGTGTGATAGAAGTACTGTGCGAATCGTGGCAGTATGGGAGGCTGTTTTAAGTCCGTCTCGTAGCAAGTAAAAATGTTTAAATTTTACTTCATATATGTGAATTAGATGTATTGAAGTATTGCTCTAGTATTTCGAAATGTTTGAATTGTGACTTGCTTTGAGACTTATATAAATGTTTATTTATGTTTGGGGGCCGTAGGGTGCTGTCTGAATTTCAATTTGTATCCCACAATGCAATAGGGTCGTAGTGTTCTTAGCGCCAATTTTACCCCTGACATACCACATATGAGGGAGGAGCTTTTTAAAGTGATATCTATCGTTGTGTAACTATATATTGCTACTTTAAGGTGATTATCTTGTTAATAATCAAAATATTTAACTTTAAAGCCATTTTTCTCCATTTGACAAAAAAGCCCGATTCCTGATATTGCGCGCAGGATATCTCAAAAAGTATTTAAGCAATCTTGATCAAATTTGCAGGGCTAACAGTATATAGACTTCTCTTGGGAATGAACTAAAAGAATTGAATTATGTTTAATTGTTATGAAATAATAACAGTTTTAGTGAGACTAATTGTATACATTTCTAGTATTCAGGCTGTAAAATCTTTATTATGGCTTCTATGTCAATAGTTCTAGTTCACTACCTAGACAATGTTATTTGTGACTAAATAAAAGTTATTCCAGGTTTTTAGCCTTATAATTTATCTAGTTATCATGTTTATAAAAGTACGCTCTTTTCACCATGGGGGGTGTCATATCTTGGTAACCATGGCAATAATGTATTGAAGAAACATCTTTTTTTAGTCAGACTAACTTACCAAAAAACCTGGTAGAAACAGATTTTAATTATATTAAAAAGAAAAGAAAAAACTTTTTTTGTATTGGACCCCCTTAAGTTATTAAAGGCATTTAAACATTAATAATTATTGTCGATTCTAGATGATACGTGAGAGCATATGCTGATATGTCACAAGGTTATCAAGCATTTTCAGTATATTTTGGCGAACAATTTACGTTGTTCAATCATTATCTGTAGGCCAAATAAAAACCAGTATCCGCATGTACGCATTGCGTACCTATTTTTAAAAATGAGCCGACTAAAATAATCAGATGACAATACGTAGAACACCGTCGACATTATTGTGTAAAATACATTTGTCACCTAGGGCGTCAATGACGTCTTGACGGTGGTTTTCTTAGAGAAAAGTTTCACCCATAATATTTGTAATATTTTATAGGGTTTTAAATTTGCATACGTTTTCATTGGCCAAGTTAAAACGTCGAACTTTTCATGTGCTGAATCAAATGTTAGTGACCTATTAAATGGCTTTCTTTCGACACATGAAAAATTCGACATTCGAACTTGTTCTAGACTATGGGACTGTGAGAAATAAACGTAGTTTTAATAGTGTGACTTACGTAACTTTAGCCCCATTTCCCGCGTTTTATCCCCATTTCCGCGTTTTATCCCCATTTCCGCGTTTTATCCCCATTTCCCGCGTTTTATCCCCATTTCCGTGTTTTATCCCCATTTCCGCGTTTTATCCCCATTTCCTCGTTTTATCCCAATTTCCTCGTTTTATCCCCATTTCCGCGTTTTATCCCCATTTCCGTGTTTTATCCCCATTTCCGCGTTTTATCCCCATTTCCGCGTTTTATCCCCATTTCCGCGTTTTATCCCATTTCCGCCATTCCGCCGTTCCGCTTTCCGCTATTCCGCTATTCCGCTTCCGCGTTTTATCCCAACCCTTCGAATTCCAGTCGAGATCAATAGTTTCTTTCTCTATACACGTTTCTTTCATATAGAGTTTTGACATCTTGTCGTATATATATATATATATATATATATATATATATATATATATATATATATATATATATATATATATATATATATATATATATAAGTATAACCTCTCAAAATGTTGAGTGTTGCAACTGTCAGTTTCACGCGATCTTCTGAAGATCGCCCCGCGTGAAACTGACAGTTGCAACACTCAACATTTTGAGGTAAGCCTACTTCTACTATGTTCGCTCTACCTTAATGGTATTGAGCACTTTCCGACGTTCCGTGAACAAAATCACACGTGTTCGTTTATATATATATATATATATATTAATGATGTTTCCTCTCTCATTGGTCGAGAATTAGATGTTATGGTTAAAGATGGATATATTAGTCTGAAAAATAAGAAGTATCTCTTGAACCCTAGGCCTAGGGTAGGAAGATTCTATTTGCTTCCAAAAATTCATGAGGTTGGAAAATGTGCCTGGTCGTCTGGTTATATCTAACTGCGGGACAGCTACCGAAAGAATTTCGGCGTTTGTTGATTTTTATATCCAACCTTTGGTGGATTGTGTTCCATCAATTATTAAAGATACTAATGATTTTCTTGGGAGGTTAAAAGGGCTTGGTTTTGTTCCTGAAACTGCTCTAATTTGTACTATTGATGTGGTTGGATTATATCCCCACATTCCTCATGATGAAGGCTTGGAAGCACTTCCAAGGCTATAGAAAAAAGTACTATTCAGATTCCCTCTGAGCATTTGATTAATTTCGCAAAGTTGATATTAGGTAAAAATTATTTTGAGTTTGAGGATAAAGTTTATCGACAAAAATTAGGTACCGCAATTGGTACAAAGTTTGCCCCGGCTTTTGCCAATATTTTTATGGCAAATTGGGGAAAAGGTTTTCTTAGTACATGTGTTTGTCGGCCGTGGGTGTGGTGGCGATTTTTGGATGATGTGTTCATGGTGTGGCTTCAAGGCAGAGACAAGCTTGATAATTTTTTGGAAGCTTTGAATTCATACCATGAATCAATTAGGTTTACGTGGGAAATTAGTGACAGTAAATTGGCATTTTTGGATGTTTTGGTATCCTTGAATTATGGTAGTTTTACGACAGATGTACATTATAAACCTACGGATACTCACGAGTACCTCAATTTTAAATCGTGCCATCCAGACGCTTAGGTTAAGGCGAATTTGTGAGTCAGATGAGGTTTATGAGAGTAGAATTGAGGAATTGAAGGGCTTTCTTGTAAAGAGAGGTTATAAACGGGATTTTATTGATGTCCAAATCAATCGGGTTAGAGGCCTTGATCGTTCTAGCCTTTTAAAGGGATATAAAGAGAGTGCTAGTAAAAAAGGTGGGGGTAATAGGCTAGTACTGATTTTGGACTTTCACCCGGATTTTTTGGATGTCCATGGGGTCCTGCGGGAGTTACAGATTTTAACGGATATATGTCGCCTATTCTTAAGAAAATGTTGCTAGAAGTTCCAATGTTAAGCTTTAGAAGACCAAAGAATCTTAAAGATAATCTAGTAAGAGCGAAAATACAACCTATAGAAGAAAAAGTCAAGGGAATGTTTTGCTGTGGAAAGACAAGATGTCAAGTTTGTAAATTTGTTAAATTGGGTTCTACCTTTATGTGTAATGTAGATAAAAAGTCGTTCCGCATCACTCATTCCTTTGATTGTGACTCGAGCTGGGTGATTTATTTAATTGAATGCAAAAAATGTAATAAGCAATATGTGGGTAGTACCATCACATTATTTAGAAAGCGGCTTAATAATCATAAAAGTTCATTGAGTAGATTTGGTAAGGGCCAGAGGGGGATGTGTGGAGAACATCTTTATGCTCATTTTTGGAAAGAGGGTCATAGGGGTTTGGATGATGTGATGGTACAGGTTATAGATGTTACAGATGTAAGAGATCCTACTGGTAGAGAAGCTTTTTGGATTGGAAAATTGAACAGCAATATACCGCTGGTACTTAACGCTTTAGAGATTGAATGAATATTTAATTGTATGGTAATCTTACAGTAGGTAGTATTTGTGACTCGATTTTTTGATTTTTTTCTTTTAGATTCCAAATGTATTTCGAAAGTTCCGTCTCGTTTGAATACTTTTTATTCTGGAAAGATTTAGTATGGTTACGATATCGCTCTTTAAATGTACTTGCTATCATGCCAATGTATTACTTAGTGATGTTCGTGTTGCTTGTGCATGGAAATAGATGCCTTGTATACTATGTTGTTTGTCATGCATTGCCCACGTAGGGGGCAATTGTCCTTAATCCTGCAATTGCAACTGCTTGTAACTATGCTTATAGTGACTTGCTTTTCCTGATTGTGCGTGAATTATGTTTCGTGATAATAGACTTGACGTTGCTCATGCGACTATAGCTAATCTTGACTGTGTTTCTGTTAAAAAGTTTGTGAAGCTTGTGTCCTGGTAGAAAGTGCTTGTCAATAAGGCTAAGAAAGTTGCGTCCTATGTTTGTTTTGACATTTTTGTTAAATGGAGGATTAAACCAGATAATATTGCGGTGTCTATTTCTGCGTGTTTGCTGTGGTGCTTCTTGTGTGTAGTTTATAGCTCATGGTTGAAATTGCTGCGCCTTCATGCATTTTGGTAAATTGGTGCGGTTTCATGGAATGTCCATTTGTCAGACGAGAGGAGGGAAATGCGCTTGTTGATTGATTGATTGATTGATTGATTGATTGATTGATTGATTGATTGATTGATTGATTGATTGATGTAGGTAGCTTTCTTAAAATGCTTGGTGGGTGGTTTGATTGCTTGTTTATGTATAATGGATCGTCATTGGGCTTTCGAAAAGGTTTGTATTTTCCATTGCTTAGATCGAAAGTAACGTCTAAAAAGTTTACTGAAATTAAATTTGCTTCTGCCGTGATTTTTAAGCCAAACTGTTCGAAATTTTTGTGAAGATCTTTTCTTGTTTTGTCTGTCAATCGTGCGGTCTTATTTTTCAGTACTACCAATCCATCGTCTCTATATAGGCCAATATTTTGGTTGCCAAACTTTTTCCCTAGGTCGTTTAGAATGAAAAGGCCTACTAGTTCGCATACTTCAGCGCCGTCATATCTACCCATGGTAACGTCAAATAAACTGTTGCTGTCTTTTTTCATCCACAGTTTTCATTGTTGAAAAGGAGCGATTTTCTAGCGTGTTTTACTATTGAAATGTCATTATCGGTAATGATAGCCAAATATCTGGCCCAAGATAATGCTTGGTCCAGTAGGTCTTCAGAAATCGACATACCTTCATTTCGTTTGACATGGTTAATTTCTACCCTTCAATTTCTGAAGACCTTCTGGACCAAGCATTACCTTGGGCCAGAAATTTGGCTATCATTACCGATAATGACATTTCCATAGTAAAACACGCTAGAAAATCGCTCCTTTTCAACAAAGAAAAACCGTGGATAAAAAAAGGCAACAACAATTTATTTGACGTTACCATGGGTAGATATGACGGCGCTGAAGTATGCGAACTAGTAGGCCTTTTCATTCTAAACGACCTAGGGAAAAAGTTTGGCAACCAAAATATTGGCCTATATAGAGACGATGGATTGGCAGTACTAAAAAATAAGACCGCACGATTGACAGACAAAACAAGAAAAGATCTTCACAAAAATTTCGAACAGTTTGGCTTAAAAATCGCGGCAGGAGCAAATTTAATTTCAGTAAACTTTTTAGACGTTATACTTTCGACCTAAGCAATGGAAAATACAAACCTTTTCGAAAGCCCAATGACGATCCATTATACATAAACAAACAACCAAACCACCCACCAAGCATTTTAAGAAAGCTACCTACATCAATCAACAAGCGCATTTCCCTCCTCTTGTCTGACAAATGGACATTCCATGAAACCGCACCAATTTACCAAAATGCGTGAAGACGCAGCAATTTCAACCATGAGCTAAACTACACACAAGAAGCACCACAGCAAACACGCAGAAATAGACACCGCAATATCATCTGCTTTAACCCTCCATTTAACAAAAATGTCAAAACAACCCATAGGACGCAACTTTCTTAGCCTTATTGACAAGCACTTCCACCAGGACACAAGCTTCACAAACTTTTTAACAGAAACACAGTCAAGATTAGCTATATTATAAGTAATATTGGGCATTTCACTCGATTACACAGCATGTTCTAAGGATTTTGGGTGAAGGAAAATTCGAGTGTAGAATATATACATTTTAAGACCAAACCGGGACCAGT
Organism: Corallium rubrum; assembly: GCA_964035015.1. Taxonomy (NCBI): domain Eukaryota; kingdom Metazoa; phylum Cnidaria; class Anthozoa; order Scleralcyonacea; family Coralliidae; genus Corallium; species Corallium rubrum. The sequence goes on from OZ035999.1 coordinate 11,781,201, forward strand.
TGCGAAAAATGCAACTACACATGCTGTGTAATCGAGTGAAATGCCCAATATTACTTATAATATACCCAATTCTGTCCTGGCATTACCACCTTATTATATACAGAACTCGCGATCAAGCTCTCGGCAACGCCCTCCGTGGCTCAGTGGTCAGAGCATTGCACTAGAATCGCAAGGTCGTGGGTTCAATTCCTGCCGGAAGGCCTGTGTAGTTGCATTTTTCGCAACTGCTCCCGGTTTGGTCTTAAAATGTATATATTCTACACTCGAATTTTCCTTCACCCAAAATCCCAAGATTAGCTATAGTTGCATGAACAACGTCAAGTCTATTATCACGAAAAATAATTCACGCACAATCGAGAAAATCAAGCCACTAAGCATAGTTACAAGCAGTTGCAATTGCATTGACAAACAACATAGTATACAAGGCATCTATTTCCACAAGCAACAACACGAACATCATTAAGCAATACATTGGCATGAGAGCAAGTACATTTAAAGAGCGATATCGTAACCATACTAAATCTTTCCAGAATAAAAAGTATTCGAACGAGACGGAACTTTCGAAATACATTTGGAATCTAAAAGAAAAAAAATCAAAGTTTCGACATAACCCGGTCTATACTAAAACACTCAATTTCTTACACGGGAGGATCAAAAAGATGCAATTTATGTTTGGAAGAAAAACTTTTCATCATGAAGGCAGACAAACAATTTTTACTAAACAAAAGATCAGAAATAGTTTCGACCTGTCGGCACAAAAACTGATTTCGGATCAACAACCTAAACAATCAAAGGAATGCGTCGGACGTTTCGACGCCCACACCCACGCCCCAACCAACGCATTTAAGCAGCCCACTAACCGATATTTTTCAGTCGCATGATGATCCCGTTTAGGGTGAAACCTCTGATAGCGAATACTTTAAGGTAACTATACTTCATGCTTTGTATTTTGCTCTATCTATATGGTATTGAGCACTCCCTAACATTTCGTGAACCAAAACTCACTTGAATGTTCGCGCTGTTCCTCACGTAATTGTGAGGAATTACGCGAGGAACAGCGCGAACATTCTAATACGTAAACTTTTCTGAAGAAGACTCGAAGAACCGAGTCGAAAGCTCAAAACTTTAATAATATAATCCGGAGGACACTTACCTACTACATGATGCCTGGATTACTAAGGATTATATATATATACATATATATATATATATATATATATATATATATATACATATATATATATATATATATATGTTTCAAATAAAGATTTTGAAAGGTTCTTCTTGTCTGCCTTCTCCATCTGCTGGAACAGATTATTTAATTGAAAGCTTCACGACGAAAGAGAGCAACATTAAAACCTATTTTTAAAGTCGAAAATTTTGTTTTGTCTTTCTTATGAGAATGCATTAAGAATAAAATATGGCAAAAAAAAAATTGCTTCAAAAAGCATGGTCAGTTATATAGTCAGTTGCAACCAGAAGGACTGTGATTTGTTCAAAAACAAATTAATCGTAAGAAGGAAGAACTCTAGTATTTAATTATGACTTCTTACAGTTTTATATTTTTGCTAGTGTGAGTTTTAATTAAATTCAATATCACAATAGGCAACAAATTTAATTTTTTTTATGTAAAACGTCTGTTCACGTAATTCGACTTAACCAAAGTTATTAGACTTTCAAACTTAATACACTGATGGAAGTGGCCATTATCAGCATGCATACTTTTAGTAGATATTTTCTAAATTTTTTTTGACTGTGTAAGCACTCCCAAAGAACAAAGCTTTATTCATTGGAGTTAAGATTTTCTCATTAGGTCTCACTGATACTATTAAATTTTTAAACGATGTTTTGTCTCTATAATTAGTTCCTTGAAAAGCTCCTTCTTTAAAGATTCCTTAAAGATCCTTCAGTATCCTTCTAGAAATCCTAAAGGATCCTTGAGGATCTTTCCAGGGATTTCTAATCCTCACGGATCTTTGCAAGGATTCTGGCAATCTTAAGTATCTTTCTAAGGATCCACGAGCATCTAAAGAATATTTGCAAGGATCAACAAGGAACCTTGCAAAGATTGTTAAGGATCCTCAAGGCCATTATTAAGGATCCTTGAGGATCTTTACAAGTACCCTCAAAGATACTTGCAAGGATCATCAATGATCCTTACAAATCCTTGCAGGGATCATTAAGGATCCTTAAAGATCCTTGAGGATGCAAGGGATCTTTGCAAGGATCAACAAGGAACGTGGCAACAATTGGTAAGGATCCTCAAGGATTATGAAGGATCCTTGAGGATCTTTCCAAGGATCCTCAAAGATCCTTCAGGATCCTTAAAGATCCTTGCAAGGATCCTTAAAGATCTTTGAGGATCCTGGCACAGAATCTTTAAGTATCTTTGCAATGATCCTTGTAGGATCCTCAAGGATTCTTGACCTTGACGGCATGTTGTTTCTCTGCCAGAATCGCGCCTATAACTAATTTTGCTGAGCTAGTCCCCGAGCCTGGGCCTGTAGGGCCGAATGCCCAGAGCCCGGTGAGGGTGCTAATCTCGACATGCATGTAGTCCACTTTACACGCGTGTAGAAAAAGCGAGGGAGACGAAATCTGGGAAATAGTTTATATATATATATATATATATATATTAATGATGTTTCCTCTCTCATTGGTCGAGAATTAGATGTTATGGTTAAAGATGGATATATTAGTCTGAAAAATAAGAAGTATCTCTTGAACCCTAGGCCTAGGGTAGGAAGATTCTATTTGCTTCCAAAATTTCATTGGTACGGTGTCACGCGGTAAGAATGGTATGACACTGGACAAATAGTATTTTGCTTTCGTTTATTAAAACGAAACGTAATGGAGCACGAAGAAAAGAAGGATTGAAACAACCCGTTTAATATATCTTGAAGAGAAACCAGAGAACTTGAAGAAACCAAACGCCGTGTGGTAAACAAAAACTTGATCTGAATTGCAGTATTTGTGGTCACTCCGTGGTCGAACCATTTTAAAGTTAACGGTAGGATTCTTATGGAACTAAAATTTACGGGATTGGTTCCGTAGTAATCTCATCAGTTCTGATTTACCATCGCCAATGCATATACACCATGGCAATCTGTTCTACGATGGGCCTTACACAGTTAAATTCTATGTTACCATGGCTCGAACATACACAGTGGCATTCTGATTTACGATCGCCCAAACACAGTAGCATGCTTGTGATGTCATACGCCCATATAGACAGTGGCCTCATGATTTACCATCGCCCATACACAGTGCATGGCGCGCTCTTTGAATATCGTCCATAGGCATAGACAGTGGCATTCTGAATATGTACTATCGCCCAAACACAGTGGCCTTATAACTCACTAATCACTATCGCCCAAACACAGTGGCATTCGGATTTACTATCGCCCAAACACAGTGGCGTTCTGATTTACTATCACTCATACACAGTGGCATTCCGATGCACCATCGCCCATACACAGTGGCGTTCTGATTTACTATCGCCCATACAGAGTGGCATTCTGATTTACTATCGCCCAAACACAGTGGCGTTCTGATTTACTATCGCGCAAACACAGTGGCGTTCTGATTTATTATCGCCCATACACAGTGGCATTCTGATTTACTATCGCCCAAACATAGTGGCATTCTGATTTACTACGCCCAAACATAGTGGCGTTCTGATTTATGATCGCCCATACATAGTGGCGTTCTGATTTACTATCGCCCAAACATAGTAGCGTTCTGATTTATGATCGCCCATACACAGTGGCTGGATGCTGTCAAAATCTTCAAAGACTACAAAACCGTGCGGCGCGCATAATTCTACGGCGGGACAGTTCTAAAAACACGTTTATTAGTTTAAATTGGGTAGATTTAGCTACTCGTAGAAGCATCCATAAATGTATTTTAGTTTTTAAGTACCTGAATGATTTGGTCCCGGTGTATCTAGGCGATTATTTTGTGAGGAACCATAATATCCATACATATAACACTAGAAGAAAAACCGATCTGCACCTTCCGAAACCAAAACTTAGTCTAGGCAAAAGAACTTTCAGATATTCTGGATCATTTCTTTACAATACTCTTCCAAGTAAAATAAAGAAGGCTACATCCTTGTCTAATTTTAAGCATCTTATTCAAAAACATTGCTTTTAGTCTATTATATTAGCATGACATTGATATTGTAGTTATATTCTGGAATTTTAAAATATTGATTTTGTAGATATAACTGTAGTTAGGATTTTAGCATGGTAGCTGATTACTATTCTGTAATTAGTTTAATTAGTTTGTTTGTCTTTGTTTATGTTTTAAATGCAGATTGTAATTATTTTATTATATGCAGGGCCCCTATGGATACCAGCCATTGTGCTGATTGGGCTACCCTGCTAAAATAAAGTTATCTATCTATCTATCTATCTGATTTACTATCGCCCATACACAGTGGCGTTCTGATTTACTACGCCCATACATAGTGGCGTTCTGATTTACTATCGCCCATACACAGTGGCGTTCTGATTTACTATCACCTAAACACGGTGGCATTCGGAGGAACTATCGCCCAAACACAGTGGCCGTATGATTGACTATCGCCCAAACACATCACGAAATGCATTTTGCTCCGTTAACAGATGATTTACTATCGCCCATACAGAGTTACACATTGGCGTTTCGTTTTTCTGTACTGTCGCCCACACAATAATGTTGGGCGGCTGTTGACCTTTAAAGCGAATTTCGGCTACGTTAAAGTAAAGCAAGGTGAAAACACAGCGACTCGCTAGCCTAGCGAAAAATCACATAAGGCCGTGACGTGCACAATACAATTGACTCGAGAGAAAGACATTACAAGACCTTCACGACTAGGTGATACGGTTGAAATCCACTAACCTGAGCAGCCGGCAGTAGAGGTTTTAGAGGAATGTTAGGCCGCGGTTGTATGGACGTTGTGCCGCTTCGTTCTACCCGTGCGGCGGCAGGAGCGGCGTCAAACTCTGCCAAAACAGCATTCAGTTCTTCCTCATTTGGCTGGCGTGGAGCAGCCATAGAGACCCCAAAAATTATCAGTGCTCAGCTGCGGTACACAAGGCACAGGAAGTTCTACCCCAAAGTCTGCTGTCGAAGTGCCTGCAGTGTGGCAAAACGGTGAAATGGCCAAAAACCACCCTTTTCGACCAAATTTAACCAAACTGAAGGTCCCCAGGGCATCCGATAGGTCAAGCATGCTATAGATGAGTTTAAAACCCCTTCGCCAATGCATTGTGAGCCGAGCATCCCACTGCGAATACTAGAAAAAGTGGCCTTTTGAACGTGAAATTTGTTTAGATGATATTTGAAGTCTTTTACTTTGTCATCGTTGTCATTTGACACTCTCTAGTAGTATATTTGTAACGTAATATTGGTTTATTCACAAGCACCATTTCCAGTTGTTGATTATGACGCGTTTAGTTACCTAAAACAATTCAAACGTATTTATCTTCATATTTGACAAAACTCGGAAATTTTTTGCCTCATTTAAACATGAAAGAATTCGCTTTCTTCTGGTACCAAAATTTCTCTTGTTGCTCCAGAATTTGAATGAGGAGAGCTCTTTGAAATTTTGCTTCTGCTCGATTTTTGCCCGCCTTTGTCAAAATTCGCTTTGTTTTCTTTGATTCCATAGCTCATTTGAAAGCTCATTTCATAATTTAGCTCTATTGTATTAAACTAGCACTTTTACCAACCTCGTACCCAGGGTCTTATCTCCGCTGCTCCGCCCACCGCTGCGAAAAGACCCTGGTTGCGGCTGGTCACGTGCCGCCTAAAAATGGGGGTGGGGGGTGTTCAATTAACGAATTAAAAAATACTCAGGGAGGAGTGACAAAGGCACAATTACAACCGCTTCACGGTTTTGTTTATACAAATAATATATTACGTCTGGCGTCGTTGTCTGGCTGTCTGATGGCAAAATATCTACTCGGTATTGACAAAACATATCTCGCTTTCTTCTGTGGTGTACGTCGTTCGAAGAACAAAAGATCTTGTCGAATCCAAAAGTTAAAGAAAGCCCGAAGAAGATATACCGATCGACTAAATATGTAGGTACCGTGATGTGAAGTACCTTTAGTTAAGAATTTGTTCAACAGGGCAAATTTTGAACTGCTTTATTCGGCCGATCGCGTTTTTCATTCTTTTAATACATTTTATAGTTCGCCTAAATCTAATATCAGATTTTAGAATATGAGTGTTAAAACTGACTTGTGTTGTAGCATTGTCATTGAGTTGTGCAGCTTACTAAAGCTTTAATACCACCCCTCCCATGATTTAAAATTCGTTTAGGCGGCACGTGACCAGCCGCAACCAGGGTCTTTTCGGTGATAAGACCCTGGGTACGAGATTGCACTTTTACATGCACTGATGGTGTATTTATTTTATATATAAGAATAAGAAAAACCTGTTGTTTTATTAAATTCAATATTATGTGGTGCCAACTTTTGTACTTTGGGCTATCTAGCTATTTCTTCATTCAACACATTTATGTGTGCATGCTGTCCATAGATCGCTATAGGAGTTGTAATTGTTCTTAAGTTCATCCTGTGACAGCAAGTTGTCTTGTGCATGAATTCATGTTCACTCCACATTACCCCCATGACACACCATTTGTTGTTCTTATGAAATAGACAGATTTACTGAGTAACTAATGGTAGTGGTATATTTCATGTTTACAGGTTCATGCTCAATTTTTGTTCCTACAGAAAGTTTTCTGGAAACCTCGGTCATTTGAGTTTTATTGTGGGATCTTCTACATTACCTTAAAATACATTTTTAAAGCTGTGTAGTACTCTTTAATTAATATTGCAAAGATATTAAAGCTAGAAGTCTGAGTAACAAAATGCATTGTTGGTATAATTATTGAGAGAAGAATTGTGTCACTATTGGGTGTGGTAGCTTTGCTAGTATGTCAATTGCAAGAAATTATCAGAAGGGGATTTTTGATGAAAACGATTCAACTCCTTTCCCTCCTGTGCCACCCAAAATACCCCCTTCATTATTTTACTCTAATGCCAGATGATTTTACTCATGAAGTTGGTACCTCTAGGAGAAAAAGGGTTGAGCCCCTTTCCTCTGATTTTATGCTTTAATACTGTATGTGACACTGACTACTACTAGTGAGTCACTGACTGCTACTATAGTGAGTCACTGACTGATATATGCTTGTGAAAGACTGAATAATATAACATGGCCTTTTGGGAACTAAATTTTAGGAGAAGGGAAGTAAAGTTAATTATGTGGGAAGAAAGTGGGTCTTGAACTGAATTAAATTAAAATGTGTTGGTCCACTGGATTATATTATCATTTCTTCCTTGGGTTATAATGGTTTCAAATTAAAACACTTGGGACAGAATTAATAAAGTCAATATATATGTACAGTATCTTGATTTTCTGTATAATCAATCAGACATGTTTTCCTGACCTACTTGTTTTTAACGGTAAGAAACTGTACACACGAACATACCAACAGTTGTCTCTTGAAACAGTTTTTAAGTAGATAGACTTATTAACTTTAGGTAAAGTAGTCGTCAATGACAACATAATGAACTCATTTCAAAATAAACAAAACTATTGAACAAAAATATCAAATATACCCTATGATTTAGACCAAGTCGAAATCTAAGATCAAGACGGTTATTACTTGAGTGTATAAACAAAGCAATAAAAAAGTATTGAAGTGTCAAATTAGAAACAGACATGATGAGACAGCAATATTCATATAAATATCTGAGCAGTCAGCTTGACCAGACAATCAGATGTTAATTCGTGAATAGCGGCAAATCAGGCGAAATAATAAACGTCGAAGTACTGCTAGGTTACAAAATAAATGTAAATAAATTCATGTGAGTCCCAAACCAAAGTGTTCTAAACGCCACAAACTTCGAAACACTATTTTTCAAATCATGTTCACTCCTCGAATGTTCATAATGAAGTGAAGCATTTCCGGTGCGAAATTGATAATATGGTACCTCCTCTGTATTTGAACTTTGAACGTCCGTCTCATTTGCGTGGCTTGCAGAAAGACGTTGTGTTCCTCGACGGTAAAGTTTCATTTCGGCAAACATTGTTTCCTACGCTTTCCCACAATTGAAACGAACTGTCTTTACAAAATTTTATCGCTGGTATTTGCGCCTACAATTCTCAACCGCCAAGTCCAACTGAGTACTTGAGTTCAAAATTAAAATTAGAGCGCCTTTGACCTTTGTTTCGATATTCACCATTTCGAACTCTTATTCCGTAACGCAAACAGACCCATATTAGAGCCAGACATTATCTAATATCTGCCAGAACATACAAACACGAATCAAAACGATTCCCTCTTAAGGAGTATATTGAAATTTCAACCATGATATTCGCAAGCTCCCTCGGAGATTAAAACCTATCTGAAATACGATATTAAATTAAACTCCAGGAGGCATTGAACATCAAACAACGCGCATCTTTCACGTGTACTTTGCATAAAAAATATGTTTCTGCCGAAAGAGGCCACCGTCTGAGTTTGTGGCTATGCTTTGGGTTTGACCATGACATCAAAGTAAAATGATAAAGTATAGTTACGCGGCTTTAGGTGATTCAACGCTTCAGTCCAAATAGCTTTAGTTATAAGAATGTGCGGAAATTGGTCACTGGGCAAAGGTCAGCTCAAGTCGCGAAGGTTATCGGCATATTGCATTAATTTTACTCATGTGAATTGAAACCTCTGCGATGTCCTTGTCGCAAATTGGTAAAGCAAAAATTTTCGCCGTGAGTGACGAAATATTACATAGACTATGATGAATGCGAAATCTTTGCTACAAGCGTAAAAGGGCATTGGTGGCGCCACGCGTCATATCTCTAACGTAAGCCTCTCAAACGACATTTTACATCACATACTATGTAAATCTTTATCTTTAAATGCCTTTAAATTGTTATTTTTTGCAAACTATTTACAAACTAAGTCACCCACTATTTCCACATTATTCATATAGTATGGAAGAAGGTTGATTTTTCCAATTTTCAGTGACTAGACTACCCGGCATTAATTATTTTAACCAATTTGTATTAGCTATAACCAATTCAGTTTCGTTACAACAAGTCTCAAAATATCAATTGGTTAATTTAATTAACCAATTCATATTGGTTTATAACCAAATCAGTTTGGTTACTTACAACCAGTTTGACCAATTATAATGGTTATAACCAATTCAGTTTGGTTACTTACTTATAACCCATCTGACCAAACAGTAATTGGTCAATTTAACCAATTTGTATTGGTTATAACCAATTCAGTTGGTCATTATAATTTATTGAAATTGGTTGCAACCAATTAAAAATAGGCACGCAATGCATGCATGCGTCGCTGATGCTTAGGAGTATTAGCCTTTTAAGTAGCCTTTTAAGGGTTGCGCTGTATTCTTGTTTGCAGGCTGGGTGCAGTTTTTAGGCATTCTGAATTGTGAATGTGAGCGTCGGTTTGGTTGGTAGTAGTTGGAAAATTCTATCGCTATAATTTTTAAGTCCTCAAACGTTCTTCAGCTGCATGAGTTTGAATAATCTGATGCGTTTTACACGTTTGTACATTAAATTGCATGTGACATAATGACAAGTGTATACCACAATTATGGGGTGCAAATGGGTAGAAATGGTTCCTGTGTTGAAGTAAGTAAGTGGTGTTTACATAAATTTTCTTGTTCGAATTATCCATCATTTTGTGTATGATCAATTAAGTTACCATCAAATGGCCGCGAAATTTGGGAGTTCAAAAAATGTATACGAATTTGGCGAGGGGGTAGCCAAGAATAAACAGTACGTTTTGAAATGAAAGAATATAGATTTTGACATTTTGAGTTATTACAATATGTTCCTTAGCACAAATACTTATGGTAAAGTCAAATGGAGTAAATTAACTGAATACTGCATTAGTGAAAATGAAGAAACATATTCATACATGTGAATAAAGGCTTATTATTGAAAAACAGCAAATGGTTGAATTTCTACAGTGATTGATGATGTACTTAACATATGTAAATAGTAATCTACTTTGACATTTTACAGAGTTAGCAAAAGATGGCAGACAGCCGTTGATTCTTAATTCTATATAGCCATTTTATATAATTATAATGCAGTGCATACATGTATACTTGATGTTTAGGTTTTGGTTTATTTAATGATTAGTTTTTGGTTTATGTTTAGTTTTTTATTTATGTTAACTGCTGGTTTGCTTGAACTGCTCATTGTGGATTCATATGTATACTATTGCAAATGCTGCAATTTGATTTGATGCGCAAAAATATTTTTTCAAGTTTTTCACAAAAAACAATGTTATCGACAAAATTGTGAGTAAAACATTAAGATTATTTCCTTTTAAACTTCAATGTCGAGTAGCAGTGAATATCATGACAAGGCTGAGTTTTTCACAAAAAGCAATGTTATCGAAAAAATTTTCAGTAATTGCAATGTTATTGACAAAATTTTCAGTAACGCAATGTTATCAACAAAATTCTCAGTAAAATATTAAGATTATTTATGACAATCAAATAATATCATTCCAGTAGTGTCAGTAATCGCAATATTATCTACAAAATTGTCAGTAATCGCAATGTTATTGACAAAATTGTCAGTAAAACATTAAGATTATTTCAATTAATAAATAATAACATGACAATGATCATGACAAGGCTGAGTTTTTCACAAAAAGCAATGTTATTGGAAAAATTTTCAGTAGAACATTAAGACTATACCATTAATATCATTATGGCATTCACGACAAGGCTGAGATTTTTTACAAAAAGCAATGTTATCAACAAAATTGTCAGTAAAACACTAAGATTATTTATGACAATCAAATAATAATATGACAATCATGACAAGGCTGAGTTTTCCACATAAATAATCGCAATGTTACCGACAAAATTGTCAGTAAAACATTAAGATTATTTCAATTAACAAATAGTACTCCAGTAGCACAACAGGTCGTCAATACTAAATTTCCAAAGCTATTTACCTTTCGAACGTGAGAGTTGGTAAGACGTCCTTTGCTTTGTAAGTAAGCTTATATAAATGATTTAACTGCATTGTCAATGTGAATGTGAACGTGTGATAAATGTCCGCTTGTGGTGGGTCATATGTCATATCTCCCGCAAACAGAATGATTCTATTGTTTTGATGACTGCTTGATCACGTTTCCAAAATGACATACTGTAGCATCTCGGTAAAAAGCTCGGTACTCATATAAAGGCTTCAACGCTTTTCCCCCATAGAAAATATACAACAGGTCAATACTAAATTTCCAAAGCTATTTGTACCTTTTAAACGTGAGAGTTGTATAAAGACGTCGTTTGCTTTGTAAGTAAGCTTTTCTAATGTTTTAACTGCGTTGTGAATGTGAACTTGTGATAAATGTCCGCTTGTGGTGGCCGGTGGCTCATATCTCCCGCAAACAGAATGATTGTTTTGATGTCCGCTTGATCACGTTTCCAAAATGACCTTGCATCTCAGTAGAAAGCTCGGTGCTCAAATAAAGGCTTCAAAGCTTTCCCCCCATAGAATAGTATTCGCATAGGAAAGTGTTCTCGAGCATTCTGTAATGGCTCCATTGAGAAAAGATATACTGGGTGTAGTATTGAAAAAACAGTTAGCCAAAGCAATTCAAGCGGCAGAAATGCTAAATCAAAGATGGCTGGCCAGCAAAACGGTCTCGGCGCACGTTCGCTGTCATCGTTGACGTGTTCGGTTGTGACGTACTGTCCACAATCAAACAAACGCGAATCGATGACAAAGTGTGGCTGCCTACGTCAGCGCCACAAAAAGGTTATTTTAACCAATCAGTTTTTACAGTGCAGATACAGTACCCTGCAGATTTACTTTAGATACAATTTATCTATAGACTCCAATTTAACATCTTCTCCTAAAGAGTCCACTGATGAACTACAACAAAAATAGTGAAATAAAAGTAGCGTGCTGCGTAGGCAGTGTAGAAACAAATCGAAATATAGTAAGGTTAGAATATACTGCCGAAACAGTTTCTCTCTGACGAAGGGCCTTCGCTCGAAACGTTAGACTCGTACGGTCCTCTGTTTCGGCAGTATATCTAACCTTACCATATTTCGATTGTTACAACAAAAATAGGCTAAGTGGGTTAATATAGGTATATAATAATATATCATAAACAATTTATAATAAAAATCTTTGCTGCTATTGTACTGCATTTTATTAACTGCATCAGCCATGGTTTGACTTACAGGTAACTCTGCCTTAATACGTACTTACACATACTTACACATGTACAGTGTATTAGAGACACAGTAGTACCTGTCAATTAGCATGGCAAGGCAAAGCAAGTCATGAATAAGTTCAAACTACTTCTTATTTACCTCTTTTCAATTTTATCTCCAGAACAAACATTTTGTCATGTTGAGTGCCAGATGAGTTCCAAGCTCTCTGAAAATACATCAAGAAAACAGAAACAAAGGAAAATAATAGCACAGCAGCGAAAACGAGCCGGGTGGAAAGACTGAGAAGGAGTATTAACGTAAAAAAGAAAAACCAGCAAGGAAAACTTAGCAAAGAAGACACAATTCAGATTTTGAGAACATTGCTTCTCAAACTCATTAATAATTCATAAGATGAAAACAAAGGAAATCAGTACCGAGACGGTGAACTGGAAATCCGGTCTAATTAGCATATTATTTTGCCAACTTTCAATCTGATTGTTTCGTAAAATACTGATTTGTTTGAGAAGCTAATCAAACACTCGAAAGAGGGTTTCATCCTCTATCCAGTCACCTCGAAATTGGTTAAAAAAACTCAACCACTTAAAACACTCTTCCTCGTGTTTGATCTATTACTTCCAGAACGGGTAGTCAAGTTCATCCAGGTACAAACTGAACTCCACAGTCCGAAGGCAAAAGGTCGAAGGTACAGTGATGAAACAAAAACTTTTTCTTTGTCTCTGTATCATATCAGTGGAAAAGCGTATAAAATGATTTCAAAAATGTTCTACCTATACCATCAAAGTCCAGCCTCTTGAAGTGGGTATCTGGTTTGCCAACATGTACTAGTTTGACATAATCAGCATTGCATGTGATACAGGGCAAATTAAAATCCATGAGTGAAAACAGGCTTAAACAGTAAGCTGTGTTCAATTTGTATGGATGAAATGTCGATAAAGGAAAATCTTGCATACGACTTATCCACAGGCGATAATATAAACATAAAATCATGCTGTTACGCATCATGAAAATAAATAAAGCTAATAAATATACTCATATGATACGGATACGCGTTCAGTCTGAAAATTATGCAAATGTAGTAAACACATGTCTATGTGTTTACTACATTTGCATAATTTTCAGACTGAACGCGTATCCGTATCATATGAGTATATTTATTAGCTTTATTTATTTTCATAATTCGTGAGCTTTGTGAGCTTGTTTGCCTTTTGTTAAATCGTAATAATATATACATGATTGAATAGCTTACCTAATACGAATGCTCTCACCACGAGGGAAAGAGGAACTATTTGGATGAAGATACGCTAGCTTTCTGCCTGTGATCAGGAGGAAAAGAATTAAAAGATAGAGAAGTTGAACCATTGTACTGTTGATGCGCTTTCTGCCTGTTGAAACCCCTGCTGATGCGGTTGTTCATACGCTTTGCGCATGACTGACTGCATACTAATGCCATAATTTCATGATTCAAAAAGGGTAAAGTTCCCAAAAAATCTTGATTTCTTTTGCCTGTAAAGCACAGTCACCCATAACAAGCAAGATTAGAATGCGTTCTCCTTCGTCGAACGCAATTAGACCCACCTCATCTTATAAAAGCAGTGAGGAATAATTTAAACACCTTTCGTTTTCACAATAAAGTGGCACGGTGGGATGACAATGAGAGCTTGTACACAAAGGACAGTGATTTTTCACAATCCGCTGCTTCCCCAAGCTGACACAGTCATATATTTTCCCAAATGGTTCCAAAAAAATTAAAGTGAAATATGACACACAAGTACTGAGCCATACAGTGGCTGCAGCCATCTCAATGTCCATAAGTTTGGGGGCCCTGCCAATGTCAGCTACTGACACAGCTCATGAATTGTGTTCAAATTTTGATCAGATTTTCGACTGTTTGAAACAGTTCCTCTTTCAAAAGTCCCAACGTTTTTCGGCGAGCAATGTCGCAAACCTCATGTTACCAAAAGTTTATCGTAGAGATGCTTGATTTCATTTATTCAATTAAAGTCGTCAATCCTGTAAACCGCAACAAGGACGTCACTAACTCATTAAAGTGCCTGAATGGGTTACAGTTAACATTGAATGGAACAATTGCTTTATGGAAAGAACTTCAAACACACCATTCAATCAAATTTCTTCTGACAAGGCGCCGGAACCAAGATGCACTTGAAAACGTTTTTGGGACAATTCGACAACTTGGTGGAAACTCAGACAATGCAACTCATATTCAGTTTGGTAGATCATTTAGAAAACTCTTTTATGATAACATTCTTGTTTCAACAACCAGAAACTGTGCTGGGGATCTTGATCAAGTACTGGTGGGTCAGACTATCATCCAGCCACTGCACAACACCAGTCACAGCCTTTTGATGTGGATGCATCTGACTATAGGTTGATCTCACTTGAGAGTGTTTAATTGGCATGAATGCTATCGTTAATATGTATCTGGCTATCGGTTAAAGAAAGCATTTCAAAAACATGAATGTCAGACTTGTGCTGAACAGCTAATTAGTAAACAACTAGATAGTAGTAGCAAGTTGTTCTGTTATTTCAAAGGATATGAGACAATGAAGAAAACATTTGGTAGGTTGTTGTTGGCAATCCCTCGAACCGAGTAAGATGTCTACTTGTTAAAAATATGTGATGTCAGTGTTCATTGTTTATGAGTTCGTTGATGACTGTGGAGTCCGATTCTTGAAAGGCAAATTCGTAGACAGATGGGGCATCTGAACTCTGTAGAGGTTGGAGCTGTGCTGACAGCCTGTTGTTGTCTCACTTTTCTTGCTGACCGGAGTCTCTCACTGTGCTCCTTCCTCTGTTGCTCACTGTGCGCTGCACCAGTGTGGATGGCGTGTCTCCAGCCAGGTCTGTTGCTGGCCTGTTGCTCCCAGTCCTCGGTGTTAATAGCACATTGCTTTAGGTTGTGTTTCAAGTTGTCCTTGAAACGCTTTCGTTGACCACCTTGGATTCGCTTCCCATTGGTCAGCTCACCATACAGGATCTTCTTGGGAAGCCTGGACATGGGCATACGCACAATGTGACCAGCCCAACGAAGTTGGTTCTTGATGATGATGGACTCAATGCTTGTGACATTGGCCTCTTCCAAAACACTACTGTTGGTTCGTCTGTCCTGCCATTTGATGTTAAGTATACGGCGGAGACATCGCTGGTGGTATTTCTCAAGACTTTTGAGGTGGCGACTGTAGGTGGTCCAAGCTTCTGAACCATATAGTAGGGTTGGCAGGATTATGGCTTTGTAGACCTTTGTCTTGGTATTGGTGTAGATGTTCCTGTTATCAAACACTCGGGCTCTGAGTCGTCCGAAGGCACCACTAGCTGAATTCAGACGGACTTGTATTTCAGCGTCTAGGTCTGCCTTACTTGACAGGCAGCTACCAAGATATGTAAAATGGTCGACAGAGCTAAGGCACTGCTCACCAGCTGTGATCTCTGGTTGTTGTCGTTCATGTGTGTTGTCAGGTGATGGTTGGAATAGAACCTTTGTCTTCCGAGCATTAAGTGTGAGGCCTAGCGCGTTGTAGGCATGGCTGAGAGCATCCATGGCTGTTTGAAGGTCCTCCTCTGTGTGGGCCACTATGGCATTGTCATCGGCGTATTGGAGCTCAAGCACGGTCATGTGAGTAGTCAACGTCTTAGCCCTCAGTCGTCGTAGGTTGAAGAGCTTGCCGTCCATCCGGTATTGCATATCTATGCCTTGGGGTAGTCTCTCCTTCACCAAGTATAGTACAGCGGAGATGAATATCGAGAAGAGTGTTGGGGCTATGACACATCCCTGCTTAACTCCGGTCTTCACTTCAAAACTTTCGGTAGACTCGCCATCAATCAGAACTGATGCAGACATGCTGTCATGCAGTAGCCGGACTATTTTTATGTATTTCTCAGGACAGCCGATTCTAGACAGCACTCTCCACAGCGTAGGCCGGTCCACGGAATCAAACGCCTTGGTTAGATCGATGAAAGCCATGTAGAGGTCTCTATGCTGTTCTCTGCACTTTTCTTGAATCTGTCGTGCCGAGAATATCATGTCAACAGTCCCACGTGCTGGTCTGAAACCACATTGCGACTCCGGAAGGACCTCTTCGGCGATAGGGGTGAGACGGCATGCGAGAATGCGAGCGAGGATCTTTCCAGCTATCGAGAGCAGGGAGATGCCTCGATAGTTTCCACAGCTTGTCTTCTCACCTTTCTTAAATATGGTGACAATCAAAGCGTCTCGAAGATCACTGGGGATAACTTCCTCTTCCCAGATCCGAGTGAAGAAAACATGCAGCTTCTCTGCAAGGTCCGAGCCCGCCGCCTTGTATACTTCTGCCGGAATACCATCTGGACCAACAGCTTTGCCATTCTTCATGGCACAGATAGCCGTGGAAACCTCCTCAGGTGTCGGTGGTTCATCAAGATGAATCTTTATCGGAAGTTGAGGCAGTTTCTCCACTTCAGAATTGTCTACAGAGGGGTTCTGATTGAGCAACTCACAGAAGTGCTCTCTCCATCTGGCGCGGATACCAGCCATGTCCTTGTGAAGAGTGCCATCCTTGCCAAAAACCGGCCCAACACCCTGGGATGTTGGCCCATAGATCTTTCTAATAGATGTGAAAAAGGCTCTGCTGTTGTTGGTGTCGTATAGGGCTTGCATCTCCAAAGCCTTCTGCTCCCACCAGTTGTTTTTTATCTCACGAACCCGGTGCTGGACTTCTGATCTCATTTCGTGATAAATTGCTGTTTCTTTTCTTCATTCCTGATGTCGTTCTGCCAAACAGAGAATCTCCTACGTTTCTCAGCGATCATCTGCTCCACCTCTGCGTCATTGTCATCAAACCAGTCCTCATGGTGTCGCTTCTGAGTACCCAGTGTCTCATCGCATGTTGTTTTGATGGCAGTCTTCAAACCATGCCAGAGACACCCCACTTTGGTGTTTTCTACATTCAGCAGCGCTTCACTCATTTTTGTCCGGAACTCAACTCGTTTCTCAGGCAGATCGAGTTGCCCTAAGTTATACTTGGGCCTCTTCTGTTTCTTTGCCTTTCTCTGTTTTGGGCGGAGGACAAAGGACATGGTGGATCGTACGAGCCTATGATCGGTCCAGCACTCATCCGATGACGTCATTGTTTTGGTGATAAGAACGTCTTTTCTGTCACGACTACGTATAATGACATAATCTATCATGTGCCAATGACGTGATCTGGGATGTCTCCATGATGTCTTATTCCTATTCTTCTGTCGGAAGAGGGTGTTTGTGATCACCAGCTGGTGCTCCGCGCATTTGGTCAGGAGCTGGACCCCGTTGGAGTTAGCGTTGCCTACCCCCTCCTTTCCAATAACATTTCCCCACACTGAGTGATCTCTGCCAACACGAGCGTTGAAGTCTCCAAGGAGAATGATCTTGTGGTTGCGTGGTACTTGTGATAGCACAGAGTCAAGTGTGGAGTAGAATATCTCTTTATCTTCTGGTTCAGCCAACAGGGTTGGCGCATATGCGGAGATCACTGTCGCTTGTTGGTTAGAGTTGAGCTTGATACGGAGCGTCATCAGACGCTCGTTGACACCAACCGGGAGCTCCTCCATGTTCCTGACCAGCTCATTCTTGTTGGCAAAACCAACACCATGAATTCTTTGTTCGTTCTCCTCTTTCCCCTTCCAGAAGAAAGTGTATCCTGCCCCTGTTTCTGTCAGTTGTCCTTCACCGGCGCGACGGGTCTCTTGAAGCGCCGCAATGTCAATGCCATACAGGCGAAGCTCTCGAGCAACGAAAGCCGTTCGTCTCTCGGGTCTCTCACTACGTTCATTATCCATCAGAGTTCTTACATTCCATGTACCAAAATGTAGTTGTTGCTTTCTTTGTTTTCTTTGTTTTCGACCGCGTAGAGGTGATCCCGCTGGGTGCGGTTCCCCAGCCAGGAGTGTAAGGAAACAGACTATGTTTGGGATACCTTTTCTAACCCCTTCCCCTTGTGGGGTGAGCAGAGTGGCTCCTGAAAAGGGCTGCTCAGACATGGAGGCTACTACCGAACTACTCTTCTGTTTCCAAATCCAAGAGCAGAGCGACTGTAACTTGACCTCCACCACCTACGTGCTGGTTTGCAACTAAAAGCTTCCAGACTTCACAATCCTGCTCCCGTCGCTGCTTACCAATCGCCGCAGGGCTTTCGTTGTTTTTCCAAGTAGAAGCTGTGCGTGAATTTTTAACGTGAGTACACAGTTGCACGACGAAGTTCCCACAATCCTTGACATCACTTGCCCTGATTCCAGTGGCAAGGATACCTCGACGACTGGAGGACAAGTTCAGCTGCAGTGGATGGCCGTTGGCTCCAAGGGAGCTCATCCGCCCTTTGTAGGTCTTGTTTTTAGTCCTAACCGGGTGTCCACTCACCCTCCTCTCCAGGCGAGCCTGGAGGGGTTGCTGCTGCCCATAGGTTACTGCATGCATGGTACCATGCGGGCATTCATTTTTTAAATATGTTACAAGCCTAGAAAGCAAATTTATAGAAGAGTTTCTTAACTTAATGTTGTAAATAAGTTAGGAATTGGGAAACATTATATAAACAATTTAGCCACTTATCAGTCCCCCAGGCCTACCCAGATTTTCCTGCTGAATATGTTTTAAAGCTATTTGTAAGGATGCGGCTATACTATATTATACTATACCTTAAAGTTTAAGAACCGGAAGTTAACATCTGTAACTAAAAAAATAGTAAATTTTTTAAAGTAAGCCACTTATGTTACTGTTTAAACAGTGATACACAAAGAAAAATACGATTCTTAGCAAATATTTTAAAGTATTCTACTATTTACTAATCCAATATTACCGTGCTAGAATGTTACTGGAAATATGATTAGGCTTTACTGTTATATATTATTGTTGTTATTGTTAATTGTTAACGCATGCGCAAATAGAAGGACGCAGGGGGTCGAAAGAGAACTTAGGTTGAGGACACGAGTAAAAGGAGTCTTGTTTAGATTAAGGTGGTTATTGTGATTTATAGTAAGATTCTTGAGTGAAGATATAACAATTGGCGACGAGGATGGGATACGTCGTTGTTCATTTGTAAGCACAAAGTTCGGTACTGCGAGCGTGGAGCGACTGAACGATTATATACCACAACATGGCTTCGTTGGTGGGCCCTCTGGGTGAGTTTGATCCATAGAAATAATATACCTAGAATGCGGGCTCCTATCTCCTGTCAGTCAAAAATTTTTCGCCACAAAATGGCGGATTTATAAGGGCAAAAGGAACTCGCCCTAGGACTTTTTAACAGTTTTTTTACACGGCCGCGGTTGGTAAACGGTGTGGAATGGACGATGGATGTATTTTAGCACTGAATTTCCTTGTTTTTTACGCCTGGAAATTTACTGGAATAGTGAATTTAAAGATAAAGGCATGTGAAGTGCAATATCCTTCGCCCAAAACATTTCGAACATCAAACTCTGGATGTAGAAATGGCGACGATAGCGGCCTTTTAATACGAATGGTTTTAGTGTTTTTACTGTTTTACATTATATTTGAATGATTCCCACTTGCCAATCTGTATGTGATTTATACTCAGTGTGGAGGATTAATCCAGGGGACAGTAAGTGTTTGTTTTTTTTGTCCAATCTAATAGGGATTTCTAGCTTGTGATTTTTGAAATATAAAATATGCTAATGCACTTTTAATATACTTTTTATAAATCTATTTATATTGACATTTTAAATCCGTGTTTTTCTTAAGATTTTCTCCTAGTTTCCATTACGTATTTGATTATTTTCTTTTCTTTTAAACGGGCTTTGATGCAGGCAATTTCTGAGCTTCAACTTTAGCCTATCTTTTTGTTGCTTTTTTTAATTGTGGTGAATTGATCGAAATATAATTTTGAACTTATAATTTTTAGTAGGTTTAATAAAGCAAGTGTCTTGCAAATTGTTTTATTTTACGCTAATGTGCATGTGGCTGATTTGTTGTCATGCATGTATCCCATTTATCCCTATGAAACGCCCTCCAAATCTTTATTTTGAGAGGCGATCATTGTTGTATATTTATCCCACCTCTTGCAAAATTCAGAATGGCGGATCTATAAGGGCAAAATAAAATTTAATTTGGACACCTGTCACGTGACAGAGCACGCATTTTAGGTCTATTATTTCTATGGTTTGATCCTTCTACTGATTATTTACAGCGTACCTTGAAAGATTGGAGCAGTATTTCATTGCTATCTCTATCGGACAATGCGGTTCCGATGCTGAACCAGATGCGATAGCGTTGGCTGACAAGAAGAAAGTGGCTGTCATGATTTCTGTTATTGGAAGGAAGGCGTATGGAACTCTTCGTGCTTTGTGCAGTCCTACCAGTCCTAAAGAGAAAAGTTTCTCCGAACTTTGTCAGTTACTACAAGACCACTACAAGCCTATAAGAGATTAGAAGTAGCTGAAGCTTACAGGTTTCATCGATGTATCCAAGAAGAAAATGAAAGCGTTTCTTCCTATAGTGCACGTTTACGACATCATGCTTCGACTTGCAATTTTGGTGAGTTTACTACGACTCGTAAAAAGCTTCTAAATGAAGATCGTACCTTTCAAGATGCTTTAAAAGTGGCCGTTGCAGACGAAGTCGCTAGCAAGGAGACAATTTCACCAGGAACCTCGTCCATCGAATGAATCGGTGAATGCTGTTGGCCAGAGTAAGACAAACGACACCTCTTCTTCCCGTGGAAATTTCCAAAGCCGAGGCTCAACAAATTCAGGTACGTTCCAAACATCATCTCCAACATCACGAAAAGGGTCATATGCTTGTTTTTCATTTGGAGGTTCTGATCATGCTAGAGCACAGTGCAAATTTAGAAACAGTATAGTATGCCATAGATGTAAAAGAAGTGGGCATTTGGCTCGTGTTTGCAAAACGGGGAATGGTCAGACCAATTCCATCGAACAACAACTGAATTTAGACGAAGAGATGAATGTTGAAGAAAATTTGTCTTCTGTCTTCGATGTTAACTCCATGTCCAAATTAGAAATTTCTGTTCCCTTGAAAATTGAGAACAAAGATTCCCATTTGCAGCTAGACACAGGATGTGCCCTTTCCGCTTTGGTTCCAAAATCTTTTTACGAACAGTCTTGTTCCCATATTCCATTGAAATCTACTACTGTGATGCTATCTACATATACTGGTGAAAAGATTCAACCCTTGGGGAAAGTCGATGTGAAAGTGAATTATTGTAGATCACAATACTCTCTTCCTTTGCTGGTTGTGCAACAGGGATCTGGGCCTTGTTTGGGCGGAACTAGTTGATGTACATAAAACTAGACTGGAAAAATTCGGCTGGATTAAAGTCTGCACCACCATCTCCGACAGCTACTTTTAAAGTGCTCTTCTCTTACTACAAAGCAAGATTTGGAATCTATCCTTACAAAGTATGATGAATTGTTCCAACGACAACTGGGATGTTATACATGTGAACCTATTGTTTTGAATGAAAGTAAGCAAGCAAAGTTCCATAAAGCGAGACCGGTCCAGCTATTTTCCAGAGAATCATGGATAGCTTACTGGCCGACATCCCTGAGGCTGTAAGTCGACTGGATGACATCCTGATTGCTGGAACTGATCACAAAGATCACTTGCATACCATCTCACAAGTGTTTGAGAAACTCTTGAAAGCTGGTTTCAGGCTAAACAAAGCCGAGTGCAAATGTACGTGTTTGTGGAGATTTCAGTGTTACATATAATGCATGTGCCAATGTTGAAACTTACCCGATGCCTAAGATTGAAGATATGCAATCTGCCTTGAGAGGATGTATTGTATTCAGTGTGGTAGATTTGAAGCAAGCTTATCATCAGATTCCCATATCCACATCACTCAACAGTCTTGGTACCTGTTAATAATCTTTTGAAAAATAATTCAACATGGAAGTGGACCAAAATTGAAGATGATGCTTTCACTGCAGCCAGCTATTTTCCAGAGAATCATGGATAGCTTACTGGCCGACATCCCTGAGGCTGTAAGTCGACTGGATGACATCCTGATTGCTGGAACTGATCACAAAGATCACTTGCATACCATCTCACAAGTGTTTGAGAAACTCTTGAAAGCTGGTTTCAAAACAAAGCCGAGTGCAAATTTCTTCGGTCATTCGTGGTTTACCTTGGGCACCAAATTTATAGTGGAAGTTTACATCCTACTGAAGATAAGCAAGTCTTTTCTTGGGCTTATAATGTTCTACTCTCATTTTATCCACATCACTCAACAGTCTTGGTACCTGTTAATAATCTTTTGAAAAATAATTCAACATGGAAGTACCAAAATTGAAGATGATGCTTTCACTACAGCCAAGAAGATGCTTCCTCTTATGGTGCTGGAGCCTTCAGAAACTATTCAGTATAATATTTGGATTGAAACGGTTTCACCAATATCTTTATGGCCGCCGTTTCTCCATTTTAACAGATCATCGCCCACTCCTAACGCTGTTGCAGCAATCCGTAATGCACCACGCCCTAGAGATGTCGCTGCTTTGAAGTCTTTTCTTGGGCTTATAATGTTCTACTCTCATTTTATCCACATCACTCAACAGTCTTGGTACCTGTTAATAATCTTTTGAAAAATAATTCAACATGGAAGTGGACCAAAATTGAAGATGATGCTTTCACTGCAGCCAAGAATCTCCTACTCAATTCTAAAACACTGGTACATTACAATGATTCTTTAATTTCCACTAATTATTTCCTGCGATGCTTCCTCTTATGGTGCTGGAGCTGTTCTTTCGCGTGTGGTTAAGGGACAACATCAACCAGTTGCCTTTGCATCCTGTACGCACCTTGACGGAAACACAAAGAAACTATTCACAGCTAGAGAAAGAAGCCTTCAGTATAATATTTGGATTGAAACGGTTTCACCAATATCTTTATGGCCGCCGTTTCTCCATTTTAACAGATCATCGCCCACTCCTAACGCTGTTGGGACCTCATCATCCAGCTCCAGCCAATGCAGCAGCTCGACTTCAAAGATGGTCATTAATCCTTGCATCGTACAACTACGCCATAGAGTATCGCAGTTCTGCTGCACATGCTGATGCTGACAGTATGTCACGTCTTCCATTGCCTCAGAACTGGTCACCGAAGAGCGAAAATGTCGAGTGTTACTTCTTCGAAACAGATGTGATTACTAATGTTACAGCACAGCTAATCAAGACAAAGACACAAATGGATCCTGTTTTATCAACAGTATAAGAACAGACGTAATGAACTTACAATCCACCAGGATGTATTTCATGGGGAACCCGTGTTATTGTGCCTTCTTTACTGCAGAAAGCTGTGCTAAAGGAGTTACATGAAACTCACCCGGGGATCACTAGAATGAAGGGATTGGCAAAATCCTACGTATGGTGGCCAAAAATTGATTATGATATTGAAAGTACTGTTTCCACATGCCACGTCTGTCAATCCATGCGATCAGCGGAATACCAGGAATCAATCATCCTTGGACGTTCCCATCACGGCCATGGTCTCGTCTGCATGTGGATTTTGCAGGACCAATTTCTGGTCATACCTACATGGTTGTCGTTGATGCCTATAGCAAGTTTCCAGAAGTCGTCAGAATGTCAAGTACGACTGCTACAGCTACCATCACCGCCTTGCGTGATATTTTCAGCCGCCATGATCTACCCGAAATTCTTGTTTCAGATAACGGACCTCAGTTTGTGGCCAGTGAATTTCAACAGTTCTGCCGTAACAATGGAATTATGCATCGTACCTCTGCAGCATACAAGCCATCAACCAACGGTCAAGCCGAAAGAATTGTCCAGATTCTGAAATCAGCAATCAAACAAGCGCAAATCACCAAAAGAGATGTAAATGCGGTTATTGCCAAAACCTTACTAGTATACCGTAACACACAACATTCAACAACAGGGGGAATCACCATCAATGTTGCTCATGGGAATGTGTCTGCGCACTCGCCTTGATTTAACTGTTCCATCTGTTAACAGACACGTAGAAAAACAACAGTACTCTACAGTTGATCGTACCGCCAATCGACCAGTGCGCTCCTTTGCAGTGGGTGAAGAAGTCATGGTACGTAACTATTGCTCGGGGGAGAAATGGATTCGTGGAGTTATCAATAAAATTCTGGGGTCAAGGCACTATATGGTTCAAGTATCGGGTTATCTGTGGAAACGACATGTGGACCAATTACTGATATTCAATTCCATCTACAGAACATGAGGAACAGCTACCAACAGAAGCAACTCGGTCAGATGAAGATAGCGAACAACTACAAGGGACTTCTCATTCGACTGTAAATAATCGGTACTACTGACACACCAAGTTTTGACAATCATCCTGACACGATACTAACTGCCATCTCTTCCAACTTCAAGCAACCAACAGATCCTGAATTCTCCTTCAAATGAGTCACCACCTCCCGAGAGACGTTATCCGTTGAGAACAAATTGAGGAAAACTAAATCACAACAGCTGAATATATCAGCTGATACATATTGCGAACACGATTATAGAGATATTACGAACATGCTTTATCCGTTTATCTTCTTTTAAAAAAGGGGTATTGTTATATATTATTGTTGTTATTGTTAATTGTTAACGCATGCGCAAATAGAAGGACGCAGGGGGTTGAAAGAGAACTTAGGTTGAGGACACGTGTTTAGATTAAAGTGGTTATTGTGATTTATAGTATGATTCTTGAGTGAAGATATAACACTTACAGTAAATCTCAAGTGAACAATTCAGTATATTGTTTGGCCAAGTAATTGGCCTCAGCTGTTGTGGTTGTTCTACTAAGTCTTGCATGAATTTAATCATTTAATCAAGGTTAAGTTAAAACTTCCCCCATGAAAGTTTGCATACTTTCCCCAGTATTTGAAAATATTGTGCAGGTATTGTACAAATTGGGCATCAATGAATTCGTCAAAATTTTAAAATGCAATTTTAATATATATATATATATATATATATATATATATATATATATATATATATATATATATATATATATATATATATATATATATATATATATATATATATATATATATATATATATATATATATATATATATATTGTATTAATTAATGTAGGTACTAATCGATCGTCTTTTTTGTTAATGGATAAAATACAATTCGTCTGAGCTATATCGATTGATAAAAAAGCCTCGTGTATTAGAAATACTTCAAACTACAATTTATTTATTATCCTTCCTTCATATATAAAAGCCCAACTGCCACTTGGTCTTAATGTTGTTTTGTTTTAAATTTTTAATTATCTTTGAATTCTACATCTACATGTACATTTACATTTTATTAAGTCGGTAAAAATCGAACGATTATCACACCAACTATGACAATACAAAATACAAATTCTAAACCTAACTATAACTATAACTATAAAAGAAAAAAAAATACTTAATGTAAAAAATAGTATAAAAAAAATGAATTACTTAATGTAATTCTCAAGTTTACTCTTAAAAACATCCAAAGTCTCTGATAAAACTATTTCCTTAGGAAGACTGTTCCACTCAGTTAATGTTCTTGGATAAAAAGAATTTTTAAAAATGTCCTTCGTAACTCGAGGTACTCTATACTTAAATATATGACTGTTTCGTGTTCTTGTTTCTTGACTCGGAATCAGCACGTTCTCCGTGTTCAAGTTAAGTAAACCACGACTTAACTTATACATCATACTTAGGTGTATTCATTTCCTTCTTGTTTCCAATGTATCCCAGGCCAACTCTTTTGTCATGGCTGATACACTAGCTGTTCGATCGTAGTTTCCTAAACAGAAACGTGCCGCTGATCTCTGGACTCTTTCGACAGCAGCAACATCTTTCTTGTAGTGAAGGTCCCATGCTGTAGAAGCATATTCAAGCTTTGGTCTTACAACACTATTATAGGCAACTTCCTTGACATCTCTTGGGCAATTCCATAGGTTCCGTTTGATAACATGTAACACGACATTTGTCTTTCGAGTAATGTCAAATATATGAGATGACCATTTCATTTTATTATCAAACATCACCCCGAGATATGGGTGGTTTTTGACTTCTTCCAGCACTTGACCACAGAACATATACTGTTTCTTTATGGTATTCTTCTTAGTTGTAATGCACATCACTTTACACTTGGTCGGATTAAACTCCATTTGCCAACGAGCTTGCCATTCCTCGAGTTTACACAAATCACCCTGAAGAGAATCTGATTCTACATCACTTTCAATAAAACAATACAGTAGAGCATCGTCGGCAAACAATCTTACAGTAGATTTCAATTCATCAGCTAGGTCATTTACATACAGTAAAAACAACACAGGACCAAGGACTGTACCTTGGGGCACGCCATATGTAACTGTAACAAGGGTTGATGTCGCACCATCACATACCACAACTTGACTTCGATCTGTAAGAAATGACTTAAACCATTCTTGAAGTGATCCCCGGATCCCATAATACTCCAACTTTGTCAATAATCTCTGGTGCGGGACTTTATCAAAAGCTTTTGAAAAGTCTAGAATAGCCAAGTTTACTTGTTTGTTTTGTTGAATAGCGTGAGTAATATCATGAACAGTGCATATCAATTGAGTTTCTGTGGATCGTTTGGCCCGAAAGCCATGCTGATTATCAATGAGTACGCCATGCCTTTCGAGGTGCTTCATAGACCAAATCGTAGTTTCATTTAGGCCCACATGCAAATTAGTTTTCCATTCAATTTGGGCCCCTATGCAAATTACATCGTGTCTATTAAAGCATAACGGGAAGATAACATTGGCCGGGACTGTTTTTTCATGTTTTGAGTTCATTATTTTTAGACACTACGTTTAGGATTATTGTCAAGGATAATCGATAAGCAAATTTTATCGTTAGAAAATTCTAAACATTAAAAAGTTTCTGAAATCAGAAATATTATGTTTACTACGGCTGCTTCAGCCTCATGTTATAAATGAACTACTTTTTATCCCGACTCAGATTGTATGCGCAGTCGAAACTCCGATTTCGTGTATTAGGTGACTATGCACAATGTGTTCCACAATCTTACTAGAGATGCAGGTTAAAGATATCGGCCTATAGTTTCCCGGATCACACTTTTTGCCTTTTTTAAATACCGCACACACATTAGCTTCTTTCCATTTACCTGGCAAAATTCCGCTACTAATTGATTCCTGGTATACATCTGTCAGAATCGGGGCTATTTGGCTTGCATTCTCTTTTAAAAACCATGGTGGGATTCCATCCGGTCCACTTGCTTTCTTGGGTCTAAGGATGGTACTTGTTTCTCGACTCCTTTTACCGTAATCACAATATTACCAATGGTAGGCATAAATAAGGGTGCTTCCTGGGGATGGCATATTCTCTATATTTTCTGTCGTGAAAACACTAGCAAACTGTTTACTAAGTACCTCGGACTTTAAACCGGCGTCATTAATGAGTTCATTATCCATTCTAAAATCTTCAACGCCTGGATTGTCTTGTCGTAATCTCTTGATGTAGGACCAAAATGCTTTAGGATTTTATTGCATAGTATCAGTTGAATAGCCAGTCAGATATGTATCCCTAGCTCTCTTCAAGTTCTTACTTAGGTGTTTCCTAGCCGTTTTAAACTTAGTCCAGTCAATATCTTTTCCCGACTTTTTAGCTTTGTTATATAACTTTTGTTTGACTCGGGTTTGTCTCCTAAGTACACGATTAAACCAGAGCAAGTTATAACGAGATGATGTGTATTTGCATGGTATACAAGAGTCCATTATATTTTGAATACCCTGTTGGAATGCATCCCACTTGGTGTCAAGGAACTCGTGCTTCAAAGAACACTGCCCGCTTCCGGATGAAGACTTTACGCTTCACATGCCTTTTTCTTTTTACATTTCAAATTAACCTGGAAGTAAACAATATCGTGGTCGCTAATTCCCGGGAGGAAATAATGTTTTCGTTATTCGTAATGACCATGTCCAATATATTATGTGTCTCTCCCTGACTCCTTGTTGGCTCTTTAACCATTTGGTTAAGTCCGTGTTCATTAACAATTTCCAACAATCTATCAGAATAAACAGAAGCCTTTTCTGGAGCATAATCTTTCCAATCAATATTAGGTGCATTGAAATCTCCGGCCACTATCACATGGTTATTGTTCAGTTTATCAGATAGTTTGAAAAGCAATTATTCAGTTCATCGAGGCTAACCATATCGCTCATATTAGACCGATAAAATGAGGCAAAGAAAATAGACTTTGATTTCTGGCTTTTAATTTGACATTGTGTCCAAACAATTTCACAATCGGTATCAAACTCCGAGCGTTCAGTAACCAAAATATCCTTCTTCACGGCCTGAAAAACCCCCCGTGGTCGGTAATTCTGTCTTTCCTAAATATATTGTAGTTATCTGGGAAAATTTCATTGCTCGTTATACCAGAATGGAGCCAAGACTCGTTTCCAATAATAATATCCGGTTCATGCATATCAATAATGGCCTCAATTTCAGCAGCTTTATTTCTTACGCTTTGACAATTCACTAGTAAACAAGTTAATTTGCATTTATTCGCTCGAGGCTTTTTAAAATGTTTTTGGAATTTCGTTCCACCATGTTTGTGAGAAGTCTCAGGGATATCTCGCGGTTCCATTGAGATTTCCTCAAATGGGGCAAATGCATTGGCAGAAGCTAGAGATTCAATTGATTCATTTAAAAACGATTTCATAAAGTTCGAGAAGCCACAACTAGGACACAACCATATAAGCGATGAGTCAGACACTATATCATGCGTATCGTTATCAAACTCACAGCTAGCAGTTCGGATGAAACCAAACATCACATTCTTCGCAATTTATTCCCGCCTGGTTTACCATTATAGAGTCTGAACATATTCCACACCGCTGCGTGTAATCTTCACCAGGGTTCTGTTCGATATCCCCTCCAAGCAGCAACAGTAGGTAAAGGAATTGATGTTTATTCTTACCAATTGCAGTCGTTCGATAAAAGTTGTTCAGCACTTCATGACCAGATAATCTTCTTTCTTGGGCCAATTGGAAGTTAAATTCAAAGCCAGGGACTTCCTTGGTATAAGAATAACTATTTGCTTCGTCGTTTCCAAGTTTTTGTTGCAGTAAACAACCCAACAAGAGAATTATTGTCGGAGCTACAAATTGCATGACCGCCATGACCGCAATTCATTCCAATTCCAATAATAAAACAAATCATAACCTTCACCATTTACAAACGGCAAGGAAGGATTGAATCCGACAGATCTATTTTGAAAATATATTCGATTCTTTGTCCACAGACAACAGTGCACGACGACCACGAGATAAACTTCAGTCAGTTCGAGCTTAGTGCGGGTAAAAGCCCCTGCTAAAAACCCAGGGCACTTACTTTCAAAATGGCGTCAGGCAGGTTTCGCGAGGGCACAAACATCAAAGGTGCCGCCACTGGGGTCGAGGTTAATCTTTATTGTGTGGTCCAGTTATATATAGTCAGTGCTCTAAATACACACGTAGTCAAGTGCAACCAGCGAGCTCGTGACATATATAGTATCCGCAAAAATCCCTTTCATAACCTCCAATAAACAGAATATGTTTTGGGTTCGATTCTTTATTCTTCAACAACTGTTGTTATATATCAAAGACTTTCGTTTGCCAATAATGAAATCCTATTTGTCAAATCATTGTCACGTACGTGTTGTTCAACAAACTCAATATTTCTTTCTGCCGAGGGAAACATTGCAATGTTTCTCTCTGACGTCAACAGTGAAGAGGGAAACAGTGCTATCGCTATGACGTCGCTTTAATCATGCGTTGTTCGCGTGAATACACGATTATTGCATCAGATCAAGAACTTTGGACTCTTCCTTCGGGCATTTTGAAAACAAGAGCTTGTTTCGAGCTGGCATGTTTGGTACGAAATAGTCCATTTTCCAAAACATGGCCAGAAATCGAGGACAGCCAGCGGCAGTGGCCTGTGGGCTCAGATTTAGATGGAAATATTAATTTGAAGATTCTGATGGCTAAATATCGATCATTTCGGCTATAAACAGAAGTCTATAACGATAAATAGACGTGCACATGTGAGACAAACCGACCATATCTAGGCAAAATCGTCGCTGAGAAAAGCGCACTTCAGCAAATCGTAAGGGATTTAACAGACGCCAATACACAGAGGTAAGACTAGAGATAAATATAAGCGTCTAGGGAACTCGTTTAGGCTAGACGAGTTGTTACGAAACTTGCTGTGGTTAATACTGGCATAATTTGCCGATGTCTTAGACGTACACATGTTGGAATTTTCAATCGCATGTACTTGAAAATGTATATTGTCAATTTTTCCCTATCAAATCTATTACAATCCGCCATCTTGAATTTAGTTTTTGTGAACCTTACGCGCATGCTTGTCCGTCTGATTTCGCCATAGTGTCCTCGATTTCTCGCCATGGAAAGAATTTCCATACCTATCTCCGGAGAAGGTCTGAAAAACACCTGCAGAAATTTAAAACTGTTCTTATAGTGTTGAGTCTGGTGTATTTATTTAGTTGAATGACTTGAATTGAAATTACGAAGACAAAGTCAAAGAGTTTTGGTAAGTCTTTTCGCCGTTTGCAAGTTTCGAGTCAGTTTTGTATTTTGTATTTTAAAAGTCTTTGGTCTATAACAAAACGCGTGTTGACTTTTGCTTCGAGAAACATCGGGTTTTACGGTCCCTCAGGCTTCAATGTCACCCTCGGGATAAAGCCCTCGGGTGACATTGAAACCTTCGGGTCCTTTTCCCTCGGCGCCAGTCAAAACAGTGAATTCTATACTACCTGGAAGGCTGGCTCCATTCAATTCCAGGACTAAAAAGTGAGGCAAAACATGGCGGCAATGGGGAATTTTTGGACGTCAGTTCTAGGCTCCTACGCGGTCATCTTGGATGTCAGCCTTAGTCTTTTTTCTCGCGGCCGAACCACAGGCGACCCAAACATACATCCTCTTGAGTGCGAGCAGTGTTGTGTTCCTTTTGTGTTTATTTTCTGTACTTACGAGAGAAATCCTCTGGGACCAGCTAGGCTCAGGGGCGGATTTAGGGTACGTCAAACACGTCAAGCGACTAACATAAAAACAATTGACTAATTAATTCAAAAATATTTGACTAATTAATTTTAAAAAAATTGACTAATTAATTAAAAAAAAATAGTTGACTAATTAATTCAATTTTAAAAAAACAAACTAGACTACATTTATTATTTTCCAGATTTTTGAAATTTTATTTTAAAACCGTATCGAGCAGCGAATCGCCGAATGCGAGCGCAATCTGCAAAAAAAACTCTACGTCCCAGTCCGCCGTGTTGATTGTGGGCTACTCGGTCAACCTACTTATATACCAGGCCACTAGAGCATACTTGTACGCTCGGACTAGGGATAGAGGTGTAAATCTTTACAAATATAGATAATTTGAGTACGTCAAAATGGCCGACTACTTCGAAATAACGAGCGCTGATTGGTTAAAAACACTGCAAGTTAGTCGGAAGTGCAGGCAAGTACGTCAGAAGTAAAGTTTCTTGACGCACTTGGCTTTTGATTTGTTGATACAGGACGGTTTGACTAACTTGCAGCATGATCAAGCTTATGTTTGAGACCATAGTTAATAGAAAATAGACATGGTTTGGAAGCTCAACAAAAGTCATTGTTTTATATTTTTGTTCAGGTTTATGGAAATTTTTGCACTTTAACGGTTACTGAACACATTGCGTTTTCTGTATAATGAAGCAATCATCCAATGGCAACGTTTGGGTTCAATCACTCAACCGTACTGTTTAATTATTAATAAACCTAAAACAAAGGATTTGGCACCTTCACATACCTTTCAATATGAATCGTAGCTTGATTGTTAACCGCTTTGAAGTTTGCCGGGTTTCCAAACCATGTCTATTTTCTATTAACTATGTTGAGACGAAGTTCGTATCATGGCTTCTACGCTTCTACGAATGTCATGGAACGTGTAGAAAACGCTTTTAAAGCTAAGGATGATGAATTGCTGCAACAGATCTATCGCGATTTGTCATCGAAAATCAACCCTTGTGCCGTCCTTTCTAATCAAGAGATTTTGGAGCAGATTGGGAAAAAGTTGCGCAGAGATTTCGGTATACAAACTAGTATACAAAATAGTGATAACACTTACAGTCTAATAGAAATGTGCTGTTTTGTTAGTTTCTATGTATTTTCTTTCCATGTCGATTGACTTGGAATGAATATTAAAATACATGATTTTGTATTTTGTGTTTAGATCTGAAGCCTCTGGAAACTGCTTATACAGCTCTGTTTCTTTGGCAATGGTAGGTGACAATTCTCTTACTGTGGACCTTCGAGCTTTAACATCCATTGAGTTGTATCTTAATGCTCAATTTTACTGTCCATATTTCTTATCAGCATATGATAAACATAAAGAAAAGGTTTGTCACACATAGGAAAGTCAATTGACAAATTTGCAGCTGACAACAGAAGAATTGAATTGATGTGATTACTTTACATTTAAATAATTTAATTCCAAAAATCAATAAAATAATAATAATTATAATAATAAAAATTGATTACCTAACTACTGGATAGATCTTTCACATTGTTCTATAAAGCCTAGGCAACTGTGATATGTATATCTGATTCTGTCAGGTATGAGGTATTCTGAGGTATATTAAAGATGCCTTTTTCGTTTTTTTAGTCACTCATTTAGTTTCTATTTGTCGTTATTTAGCTATTTTAATTTAGTTTTTGTTTATAATCTTGGGGGAGATACCCACATTAAGTGGTGACCTAATTTTCTCTACTTATTTTTAATGTTGGGGAGATAACACATTAAGTCAGATGCTTTGTTGCATAGTTAATACATTAATTTAGGTGATAGTTAATAGGTCAGGGGTTACTTAGATGTTAGCTTAATTAGAGGTTAAAGGGTTAATTTGGCTGGGATAATGTAGATGGTTGAGCAACTCTATGTCCATGAAATGTCCCATTATGGTCATCAATAAAAGCTTCTCTCAATCAGATATTGTCTGCTTGGGTTGATGTGCAAAAGGCAAGCATCTGGCGCCTGAAAACCAGACAGCTCAAAGGTACTTAGGTTGGGTGGTGGTGGGTAAGGTGGTTCATTTATTTGGGGTTAATTTGGCCAGGATGACGTAGAGGGTTGAACACCTCTATGTCCATGAAATGTCCCATTATGGTCACTAATCAAAGCTTCCCTAACCAGACATTGTCTGCTTGGGTTGATGTGCAAAAGGCGAGTATCTGGCGCCTGAAAACCAGACAGCTCTGGGTAGGTGGGGCTCATCAGCCATGGAAGGCAGCCCACCTAGGAGAAGGAAAACTCTGATTTCAAACCCTTGGAGCTTCACTTGTATGTTGGTCCGGCTGTCCATGTTGGATTCACTGACTGCAACAACATGTTACTGGTGTTTGATGTGTTTCCTAGGCATGCTGATGAGCTCTGATATGAGCGAAACAGTCATCTTTTTTATGATATGTGACTACATAATTAAATCTCAGCTCAAATTGGACAAAAAAAACCCAACAAAATCTGAAAAATAATAAAATGTTTCTAAAAAACATGTTTGAAAACATGCTCAAAAGTGCTACAGATCGTGGGAAATGCCATTTCCGAGACCCAGACTTCAAAATTTTTCTGGGGGCCCCGCCATTTTGACTAAGGTATAAAAATTCCTAGATCCGCCCCTGTCTAGGTATAGAAATTCGAAATAAACTTAGACTCACAGAGAATATTCAAATTTCTACATTCATAAAATCCACGAAAACCACTCGATCTTGCTAAAATTCTCATCAGTAGATTTGTCAAGAATTTGGCTTTCAGTTCATTGCCCTTTCGACCCAAACGTTCATCTTCGCAGCTCGAAAAACGTTCCTACAAACTGATATAACACCAGTCGTTCGTATGTACGCCTACAGTGAGAGCCAAAGCCGATTTGTATACAAACGTTATACGTTTCAGTCGAGCTGCATAGAAGATGAAAAAGCAATGAACTAAAAGCCGGCCGGTTCTTCACGGCAATTTGCCAATGAGGTCGAGCGGTTTTTGTGTGTTTTAGGGAGCTTTAAATGAGGGTCGTCTAAAATATTCTTTATTGAAAGTTGCCAGCCTTTCCTTATTTTTAGTATTAAGAGGTTATATTTAACCAAGGAGTAAACATCTCGTCGAAATATAGTTGAAACTCGAGTCGAGTCGGAAGTCAGAAAGACACAATTAGCAACAAATAGAAATTAAGCAGAAGCAAGTTAAGAACATTTATGTCGACATTCTATGGGTCTTGGTATATATTTCATGCATTTTAAAGTGATATTCCCAGTGGCGTAACGGAGGAAGACGGGGCCCTTAGGCACATTTGGTGTGGAGGGCCCT
This sequence comes from Corallium rubrum, assembly GCA_964035015.1. Taxonomy (NCBI): domain Eukaryota; kingdom Metazoa; phylum Cnidaria; class Anthozoa; order Scleralcyonacea; family Coralliidae; genus Corallium; species Corallium rubrum. Next base: position 11,815,795 of record OZ035999.1, read on the forward strand.
GTTGTTATGATTTGACTGACATGGTTTGAAAGCTGTGTTACTTGATACATGTGTTTTTAAGATAAGAGAAGATTTATTACTTATATATAGTCTTTTTACTTTATATAATGTATATATATATATATATATATATATATATATATATATATATATATATATATATATATATATATATATATATATATATATATATATATATATATATATATATATATATATATATATATATATATATATATATATATATATATATATATATATATATATATATATACCAAATTAAACTATTTCGTTTTGCACTCATCAATTGAAAAGTAAAGAACTTCATGTAATAAGAAGCCAACAGGCTCGCCCCCAGGACTTTTGTTTTTGCTGAGCTAAAGAACTCCATGGAGACCACAGGGTGCCCATCTAAAAAACTTGGCAGTTCATGTAAAATAATTTAAAGTATTACAAAAAACTTGGCAATTTATGTAAAATAATTGAAATTGTTATACTTACTTGACTTGGTACGAATAACTTTGAAGTTTGAACACAGTTAAACGCTTGCAAATCACAACAAAGGCGAAAGACATTTAATTTGATTTTACACGAAGTACACACGTAGCCTTGAGCGTGGGCGCACGCCGAGCGGGCCAGGGCAGACGCTTATATACTCCTGGGCCAGGGTGTACCCGGGAACTCTGAGTTTTAGGAGATATCGAGGAAAATAGGAAAGGGTTGAAACAAACATCACGTGATCGTTCGATCTGTTCCATAAGTAGCCTGTTCCATCGGAAATTTACGAGCACGCGCCGAGTAGATCGGCGGCTGAATTGAATTCCGGCTATAAACGCCGGAGCAACTAGTTTTAATATAGTAATTTAATACATAATTAGAAAACTAAGAGTATGGCGGAACGGGTCCCGTTAGGAAATTTACAGAATAATCAGCAAACGAGAAACATCGGAGGAACTAGAATATCAATTACAAACTGGTATGAGCGCTGCGCTTTTCAGAAAAATAAACAAACCGTTGAATATGCCGCCCTAATTTGAATTATTAATATTTAAAACGATCGCCGGGCGGCTTATTATTCGAATTTCAAACGGTTACTTATTAAATTTGAATTGACAAACCACTTATGAATTGATATTTTTAATAGCCAGTGTTTTATATAATTCATAACTTTCAATACATGTATAGGTTATGGCAAACATATACTTCTTGCGAGGAAAAGACGTTAAGCCTACCGGACGTTGTTGACAATTTGTTAAACTGCCGTCGCCTAAATGTTGACAAAAAAAATTGTCCGAGAGAGAATGAACTTGGTCGTCTCATAAAAAGAGTCTTCCCCGGAGTGAAAAAAATTCAAAAAACCGTCCAAGACGACGGGACGAAAAAGAAATGCTGGTTTTACAATAACCTTGCTAAATCTTGTTCTAACACGAGTTTAACTTGGAACAACTAAATTGCGAATGCGTACTCACCTCCCAAACCAGCAACATCGTCTATGCACTGGGTTCAAAACAAATGCTGCAGCGACTTCATCCAGTGGATGATTATCCCCTCAGATGACACTTGCGCGGGTAAAAGACTTATCCGAGAGCTTAGACTTTACAAAAATCATGTTTACGAGTTTTACATCATGTCAAAGAAAGTCAACAACATTTCGTTTGGACACGGTGTAGAAACCTTCACACTCACAAAAGAATTTCTAGATAACTTGTTTGAATTCTGTGCAGTAGTGCCTATTTGCAAAGGATTTGAGGTAGAAGCAGAGAAAAACACCCACAACAAAAACGGCAACATTGCACGTTCTTCCCAACGCTGGGAATTTAGTAATTCTGAAGGTGAAACAATAACAACACTCAGACATTCTTCAGAGAACTGTTCAATGATTCTAAATGCCAAAGGGCATTCAACAATGTGTAAAAGTTGCGCCAACATCAAATTAAATAGTTTCTACAAGACTTTGAAACCTGATGTTGTGGTCAGTGTAGGCGAAAAACGAAAAAGGGAGTCGTACATGGATGCTGAGGAACTTAAGCATAAATTACATGAAGAGAAAAAAAGGAGGACTAATGCAGAACGGAGAGAGAAATATGTTAAAGATAAATTGTTATCAGAAATGAAGGTGTTTCAAGCAAGTGACCATTCCGATTTTAGGATTATGATAATATTGACGAAAGTTCATTGGATCCAGAAATGAAACTATTCTGGGAAGTGCAACGTGATATCCTACAAACCCCAAACTCTAAAGGCTACAAATGGCATCCCAAGTAAGTAGTTTTATATTATATATAAATCGAATTATATCATATTATAATTATAAAGTATTTATAAATCGAATATTTCTTTAGAGGGAGAAGTCCTTGGATTTGACAAGGCTCCAATGTATTCATGTTGGGGGCTAGTTGATCTGCATATTCAGAAAAAATAATGTATAGTAATATAACATATTGATATATATTATTAAGAAAAAAATATGGGCAGAATTTTACCCCATGATAAATAAATTATGACACGATACACAAGTACAGTAAACATGTACATGTTAGAACCTGTAGGCTAAAATCTTAACATTTAAACCCCCATAATTTACCCATTGAGCCTAAAAAATTGAAACAGGTTCCAGAACTTGGGTCCATCGTCCATGTATTAAATTACAATGTATAGGGTATAAACAACCCACACCCACTTGGGTTATAATTTAGCATATACATGGTTTTACTTACTGTTTAAAGGACATTGGCAATGAAAATTAAGTTGGTCTAATATAAAAGAACTCATCAACTGATAGACTTTTCTGTATTTCTCTTCATTTTTGATATTTTAGTTTGTGTGATATGTAAATGAGATGTCCTCTGACATGTGTTGGTATAGAATTTTCACACCTTAAAATATTAGATCTTCAAATTTGTTCCACAAAATTACTTGAAACTGTGCGTATAATTGCAAACTTGGCAATCACAGAGATATAAATACATTTTTTAACGAGTGAAAAAAAAGCACATGACATCACAGTACATCACATTTACATACGAAACAAACTGAAATATCTCAAAAATAAAATGAAATACAGAAAAGTTGTAAAAGGTGTTACTCTATCATTTGGTGAGTTCTTTCATATTAGACAAACTTAATTCTCATTGCCAATGTCCTTTAATATACCTTTTCACTGGTATTAAAATGTTAGCCTCACTTATACTGGGGCATGTACAGTATAAAGGAGGGGGAGTTATGGTTCAATACACATGGAATTAACCAGTTAGATCTTGTATTCATTTATTTCCATTTAAACATACAGTATTTATGCTCTCTTGATCTCAACTTGATAATGAAGTTGTTTAATTGTTGAAAGGCAACTGGTTTTAATATTACAATTATTTTTTTTACAGGATTATTCGCCTTTGCTTGTCTATTTGGAGTCGCAGCCCTGATGTTTACATGCAACTGAAGGAAAGTAGAATGCTGAAACTTCCCTCTGGCAGATTACTCTCCATGTACAAAAACTCTGTCAGCCAAAAGCCAGGACTGAATGACGACGTACTACAATGGATGGTACATGAAGCAGACAAATTGAAATTAGACTCATTTGGGAGAGAAGGAGGTCTAATATTAGACGAAATGGCTATTCAGGTAATTTTAAGAATATAAGAATATCACAAATTTTGCATCAAATCAGTTAAATGCACATTGTTCCTAGGAAGACAGGGTTGAAAATGAAGGGGTTACCTCTATTTGTTTATGTAATACACGACAGTCGTTCTAATATCGTTTTTGAGAAATACATGTACCCAAAGTCCCAAGTATATACACACTATCCTTGGAAGGATTAATATGTAACGACCTTCAGTTCACACTGCCTTGAAATAGCATAGATATAGAAGCTAAAACTTCAAGAGCACAACGACTATTCATGTCATGTCATACTCGTACAGACTCTGGCTATTAAAACTATATAATACCCGTCCACTTGTACTATTTGTATATCTTTTGTGGTTGGTTATCAGGATCAAATCACTGGAAATAATTCATCAAATACAATTGCCTCGTTCTCTGTCATAGGGGGACTCGGTTTAGGGTTAATAGTTTTTGGATTAAACTTTGTTTCAACACTATAATTGTGCTGCCTACCTCATGTATTCTTCTCTTGAATAATTTGGCTTGTGACCCAAACCACTGGCTCATTTTTGCGGATACTGGTTGCTAAACCATATCCGCTATGTCATGAGCGCGGTTGTGTGTTTGTGTGTTTGTGTTTGTTTGTTTGTTTGTTTGTTTGTGTGTGTGTGTGTGTGTGTGTGTGTGTGTGTGTGTGTGTGTGTGTTTGTGTGTGTGTACGAATGTTTTCGTCAATCACGTGATCAACGCAAACGACCAATAGCGGGTCCGAATCAGCATACTTCAGAAGTCTTATTTGTATGTCCGAAGGGTTTATGAACGTGTACCAGAACAATGAATGGAAGATAAAGAGTTGAGTTTTGTTTCAGGTAATGAACATTTGCGCGCTATCACAAGACGCCAAGAAATATATGACAAGTCGACAGCTGACAGTGGGCTACTGGTCTGTCGGTATAAATTTGAACGGTTTTGAGAATTTTGCGGATTGTCTGGTTTCGAAACAATATGTATTTCAGCATTTTAATACATTTTTATGCACATGTATGTATGTACTGTTGTTTTATACTATAAATACAAGCGCGCGGTGACTGCATATTTACATGCAATACTTTCTCGTGTTCATCTCAGCATCACGTAATCAAACCATACAAGATGTTTATAGTCTAATAATTCCGGAACGCGTTTCGACTTTGTCGCCTAAACGACAAGCTTTTCAAGGACGAAGAAACAGTATCAGCGCTTGTTTGGCTTCGGATTAAAGATCTTTCTGAAATTGAATGCCCTTTTAACTATTAAATGTCCCAAGTGTTTACTTGTTAGGCGCTCGGCCAAGATGTTTTAGCTATAGGTTTACACGCAGAAATCCAACCGTGCTTGGCACTGTTTATGTTACATGTAGACGTATTCAATACTTATACAAAAAACTCGTTGAACATTGATTTATTGAGACGCATCAACGCATATGTTACCAGAGTCTAAAACATAGCCATATAAAACATAAAAATATCATATTCTTTAACAATGCGATTAGCGTCCGCGTTTCCTGTTTTTGCCGATTTACCAACTATGATTTACCTAACCTTACCGTGTGTTCAAACATTTTAGTATAGGTGTTAGAGATTGCCAGATTGGGGTTAATCGTTAGAAATTAATGATTATTGTTATTTCTATAGGTGAGACGTAACAGTACATGTTGAAGGGTGTAGTCAATTTATAACGTTTTTGCTCAGACAAGAGTGTTAAACAGTTCGAATCAATATTTCTGAAACTTGAATAGCCTTTGAATTAATGTTTGAAGTGTTAACATGATAAGCGCTGGGCCGAGATGTTTAACTATAATTCACAAGCGGAAATGAGGGGCGGATTTAGGAAATGTCAGTCAAAGATGTGGTCCACATATGTCGGGGGGTCCGGGGGCATGCCCCCCCGGAAATTTTTTGAAATTTGGGTCTCTAAAATGGCATTTCCCGTGATCTGACAGCATATTTGAGCCAACTTTGTTAAGTTTTAAAGCATATTTTTAATAGCACATTTCATCATTTTTACAAAAGACTTTCATTTAAACTGAGAAAATTACATATATTTACAAAGCTAATTAAAATATTATAAAGTTTACCGAATTCTTACCGAATTCTCTCCTGGCATTACCACCTTATTATATATACAGAACTCGCGATCAAGCTCTCGGCAACGGCCTCCGTGGCTCAGTGGTCAGAGCATTGCACTAGAATCGCAAGGTCGTGGGTTCAATTCCTGCCGGAGGGCCTGTGTAGTTGCATTTTTCGCAACTGCTCCCGGTTTGGTCTTAAAATGTATATATTCTACACTCGAATTTTCCTTCACCCTAAATCCTTAGAACATCCTAATTAAAATATTAGTTAGCTGAACGAGACAGGCGCGAACACCCATGCTTTAAAAAATTAACTATTCAATGTATCAAAGACCTTGTCATAGCCTGTTATTTAGTGTGTAATTTTCTCCATAAATTAGGGGAGAAAATCTGATAAACAGTAGATGTATATAGATATAATTATTGGTCTCATAACCTCATTGTATTGTAGTATAAAAAATTGGCTGTTTCGCTCTATGTCAGAGCTCATCAGCATGCCTAGGAAACACGTCAAACACAAGTAACATGTTGCAGTCAGTGAATCCGACATGGACAGCCGGACAAACACACAAGTGAAGGTCCAAGGGTTTGAAATCAGAGTTTTCCTTCTCCTAGGTGGGCTGCCTTCCATGGCTGATGAGCCCCACCTACCCAGAGTCGTCTGGTTTTCAGGCGCCAGATACTCGCCTTTTACACCTCAACCCAAACAGACAATGTCTGATTGGGAGAAGCTTTTATTGATGACCATAATGGAACATTTCATGGACATAGAGGAGCTCAACTCTCTACATCATCCCAGTCATCCTAACCCTCATTAAATACACCACTACCCACCCCCATCTAATCATGCAACTATGAGCTGTCTGGTTTTCAGGCGCCAGATACTCGCCTCCTACACCTCAACCCAAACAGACAATGTCTGATTGGGAGAAGCTTTTATTGATGACTATAACGGGACATTTCCTGGACATAGAGGAGCTCAACTCTCTACATCATCCCAGTCATCCTAAAACCCAAAACTAATCTAAGCCCAGCTACACTCTCCAGAAAAACATGTAAATTTAAGCAATTAAAGTAAGGTATTAAATGAAGAAACTACAAGAAATCTTGCAACAACTACATGTGATTGTTATATTTATATTGTTACTCCTCTGAAAGCAGATTTTTAAGGTAATTTAAGATAATTAATTTATTAAGATAATTAAGAGGCATATTAGAAACAAAATCCAAATATCAAATGGGGAGCACAGGTGGTGTGTGCTGTTAGCACGCTGCCTCTCACCAAAAGTTAAGCCCAGTTAGACAGGGTTAGTACTTGGATGGGTGACTGCTTGGGAATGGCCCCCGTTGTTGGGTTTCAACTCATGTGAGTAGAGTTGTAGTTGATCTCTCCTGTGCTTCAAGGGTTTTTCGCCGGGTTCTCCGGTTTTTCTCCCTCCATAAAATCAACACCTAAACATCTCAGCTGTGACCCGTGGTCTGAACTGTGTCGATGGCAGCTCCATTTGATATGCCTCGACACAGCCATGTTGATCTGTGTCCTTCACAATTCAGTCACTCACTAGCTGCAAGTAAGGATGATTAGCCACCCAGTCATTTATCCTTTAACATACAGACAATCACATGTGAGAACCTGGGAAAATCAGTCCAGAATATTAGCAACCAAATTATGAAAATAGAATTGTCAAAAGAGAATTAATTGAAGTTCAATCTTCTGTTACTAACTGCAAATTTATCAATTACCTTTTCAATATCAATATTAATTTCTTTATGAATAAATATTAAAGCTAGCCCATTTAAGCGTTCCTCAACCATGGTACTCCTGCTGTAATGTTTCAATCTCCTTAAAGCTGAAATTGAGCGCTCACATTCACATGAGGTTATTGGCAGAGTTCCTAGAATGCGAAGTGCTATCTTAATATTCTCAAAAGCTTCAAAGTTCACAGCTTTCAGAGTTGCAGAAATATTGTCGGGACGAGGACCTTGATAGATCTCCCAATACTTAAACCATAATTCTAATTCAGCATCTAGAGCTAAAGGATTTGGGAAATCATCAAGATAAAAGTTGGCAAACAGCATAAACATTTCCTTCCAATTAATTTGCCTACTTGCTAAATTGATCATTTTTGTTGGGACAATACTTAGGCCATTATATATGTTGATACTATGAACATCAAACCTAGTTTCTAAAGCTGAATTCATATGGTCCATAACTGGGATAGTGATAGCTCTTTTATAATAATCAGAAGGAGTATCTGCAGGATGATTGTCTCGAGTAGTTTGTCTACCTACTGTCCTAGGGACTGATTCCTCAATTCCTATCTCACGAGCCAAAGCAACTGCTTGTTGGTACCATTGCTCATGGTACAAATCAATTTCATTCCGAATTGTCATCCCTAGATTCTTTAAGGCATTGATGAGTTCAATGCCATTCATAACATCAATACTCTTCGACTGCAACAATTGAGTTACAGGAAGAGTGAGGTCAAAAATATTTCTGGCAATCACTAAAGCCACAATAAACTTAAAAGAAGAGACAAGTGTTAAAAAAGATGTTGCATCAGATGAAGTTTTCGGATTACACTGTTTTTCTAGGTTCGAGCTCATTTCACTCAGAGTAAAAAATATTGGGATGAGTAATTCCTCAAATGTATCCATACCCTCAACACGGTCAACCCATCTGGTTCGACATACATCTACCAACTTCTTCTTTCTGGCATCCGGACAATGATTTAAGACATTTTTTTCAAGAAGCATTTGGCGTGGTTGTGATAAATTAAAAAAATATGATAATTCTTTGATTTGTGTCAAAGCATTTTTCACCATAGGTACAGTACAAGTTTCACTAATCACTAAATTAAGCCGATGACTGTAGCAGTGAGTGTAGATAGCCTTTTCATTGAGGCGTAAAATATGAGCAGACAGACCATTAATATAGCCAGCTACAGCACCAGCACCATCATACCCCTGGCCACGACAATCTTGAATATTTAAAGTCCGGTCACTTAATGCTTTCAACACAAGATCAGCCAGTGCAGACCCTGACAAGCCCCACTTACAATGTAAAAATGCAATAAAATCTTCTCTAATATTCATATTTCCATCAACAAAACGTAAAACAAGTGACATTTGTTCTTTATTTGAGCAGTCTGCAGCTTCATCTGCTATAATGGAAAAAAACCTGCTTTGTTTAACATCTTCAATAACCTTGTCAGAAACAACCTGACCACAACATTTAATTAGTTCATTTTGTGAGGTTTTTGAAATATAACTAGCATTTTTTGGACAAGATGCTAGATGTTCTCCTAACTCAATTTCACCGGCTCTAACTCTCATCATCAGAAGTTCAATAAAATTGCCAACACCACCTTCTGAATAATGACCAATATCAGGGTGGTATTTAGAGTCATCACGATGGCCACGCAAAGATATTCCAATACGCCCACAAGTAATAATAGTATCTATAATAGGTACGAGTTTCTTCCGGTTTTCAGCAATTGCCTTTCTCATGTTGGTATCAACCATAATTTCAATTGGTTGGATTTTACCAGACATACGTGCAAGAAAAGAGGTGAAAAGTGTAAGTGTACTGTCATGTAAGCCAGTTTTTATTCTATTTCCTAACCCAGCATGACGTTTAAAAGAGTACATGGCATCACTCCATCGATCTAATGGCTCAGAAAACAAATTTTTAATTTTACTGGCTCTTGCATGAAAATGATCCCCAAATAGAACACATGGCAAACAGTAGGCCCCATTTGCACTTGGTGAATAACATAGCCATGAAAATTGTTCAAGCCATTCATAACGGAAGCTTCTACCATTAAATTTAGGAAAAGGATATGACTTGTCTGGTTTAAAAACATTTCTAATAAGATTTTCAATTTCAGAATTCTTCATACCTTTTACTTTTTCCCTGTAGAATGCAACATCAAATTCTTTAGTAGAATTTGATGCACTCAGAAGTGATGAAACACCTGGGTTACTGGTACTACTGCTTGTCTTAACATCAATAGATCTTATGGAGAGTTGGAGATTCAGAACTTGTAGCAGTATTAGGTAGAGCAACATCTACCTGTGGCAATGAAATTTCTGAATACATACTGGAAGTACTAGGAATATCTGCAGAGTCAGATTTAAGTAAATTAGAAATGGGAGGGAAAAAGCTGGAAATTTTTTGTTTGACATTTTTAGAATTTTTACCAGACTGGAATGAGGTTTTCTTTAGGACTTCGCTTGAGGTTGGATGTTCAGACTGTTTTCTTTTTTGACCAGTTGGACAAAAAAGTAAAGGAACAAAATGGTTAGGTTTGAATTTATCACCAGACTTTACCAAACCATCAACACAGAATAGAATATGAATGTCATCTACTACTGGTACTGCTTTCAGAGGAGAACGGGGTTTAACTTTACGATTAAACAATAACTTACACCTATGGTCTCCACAATCTGGATAGTAGGAAACTATATTTCTGTTAAGAACAGAAGAAAGACCAAGAATACAAAGAAAAGATGACCATTTATTATTACAACAATTAACAATAGCCTCCTTCTTCACTAGCTCATCCCCAGACAACCCTGAATCTAAGCATTCAAAGGAAACTGATAAAGGTAAAAGATTATTTAAACTTCTACCAAAATCTTCCTGATGCTCAGCAACAGCAGCGAAGAAACATGGATGGTTTGAATAAAAATTAGCATGGAGGAAAAGCTCAATGCATGTCAACACTCTCAAATCTTCAACAAGGGTATTGTTACCTACCAATACCAACGAAATTGAGCTGTGAAGACAGTTGCCAGTAGCTTCAGATCTAAACAAATATTTAAAACCAATATTAAACGCCTGAGTAATTGATTTGTGATATGTTCGATCTGTTAATAAAATAAAATTATATGTTATCTACCTACTAAACCTGACTTTACCTGAGGTCATATTTCACGACCACGCGGTTAAAATATATCTTCATCAGAGCAAGATTAACAAATAAGTTGAAAAGTAAACAGTATTCATTTCAAAATCATGAAAAGAAAGGTCCGATAAAATTTAAAGTCGGACTAAACCTTGCCTTAAGAATCAATTCATTGATCCTTCATTCCAAATTCACATACAAGAGCTGCTGGTTGGCAAGCGTGAAATATGCTAATGCCGCCATGCTGAATAATATTATGTCTGAACTCTGAACTCAGACTTCACTAGGACGCAAAATGATATTATAGTACGATATTGAAACTGGACAAAAACACATGTATTCGACACTAGACTGTTTGTAGATTTGAAATGAAACAAGACGACCTTAACTTACCTTACAGCAGTGCATGACCAGTTTCCTTTCTTCGTTGGTTTGGCATGCTTGGGAATAAATGACTCCGCGCCAAAATTCCTGCTCAAGAAGCTCGAAATGCTTCCAATCGCGTTTAAATTTTCCTCGCTTGAAAGAAATCGGCGATCGTGTAAACTTGATGACAAATCATCGTAGATTGTTCGAAGTATGTCTTCATCGTTGCTGTTAAAAGCAGCTAAAACCCGTTCGAAAACGCTTGCCACAGAACTCATGACTGAAACACAGAAGCTTCGATCAGTTCGACAGCTGACTCAGCAATGGTGCAGATCCAGCAAAACGCTTGATATCAACGCGAGAGCCAATCAGGTTTGAGGCAAATCCAGCTAAAAAGCAATCTCGAGCCCATAGTCACCCCCTTTTTGGTCAGCGGGAGAGCGCGGGGGAGACTCTGGGGAAACTGGATTGATTCTCCATTGTGATTGGTTCATTTAAATTTATTGAATTCATCGATTCAAAACATAACCACAGATTGTGAAATAATAAAAGTCATATATTGTTTTATTCAATAAACATATATATATCTTCAAATATAGACGCCTCACCTCTTCTCTTTGTTTAATTATATCTGGGTCTCAGTCACAAACAAACTAGAAGTCTTGAAACCTCATAGCAAAGACGAATTCAGAATAACAAATAGTCGCAATGAACAAAACAAACCCTGGTGCGATTTGTCGTTATATTTAATGTATAAATGTAAAACAATTTAAACAACGAAAAAGCATATATATTTAAAACAGCCTTCGCAATCGCAACACTCGTATTAAAAGGCTTGTGATCGAGGACGATAATGGCGTCGTGAATTGATATTTTACCTTGGATTTCAAGAACGATTATGTCAAGTGCCACCCCAAGCAGTGTCAGTCCCTCTTCGACAATTTTAACGCGCATTTTATGCAGGATTCTCACAAATATAGTATTTGCGATTTCAAACAAACATATGAAACGAACTCATGAACACAACGAACATTCTGCACAGCAGCTGAGGCTACGATCATGCGCTTAACAACCGGAACCCCTCATTTCAGGGGTAATTAAATCCAATTTCCCCAGAGTCTCCCCCGCGCTCTCCCGCTGACCAAAAAGGGGGTGACTATGGGCTCGAGATTGGCAAAAAAGTGGTTGCCATGGTGCAGATCCAGCAAAACTTTCAAAGCGAACGCTGACCACTGGTCATCTCTGCTCGGTGTTTGCTTGACTCGCAAACTAAGATAAAAGCGAATTTGAAACCCAATCTCTCCGAAGAACTCTTGAGATTAAAATATTGTCTGATTGCGCAATTATTCTTGTGATTTTTTACGTCAGTCGCGTGACTGGTCTGATGTATGCTAAATCCGCCCCTGGTCGAATATAGGTGTGGCAGATCACACACTTATTGTGTTGAGTTCTAACATTGCACTCGAGCGAAATTAAAGCGATATAAGTATCATATTTTTTAATGCGATTATAGGGACCGCGTTTCATGTTTTAAATAATGTTTCAAGTGTACTGTTGACATGTTAGGCCCTTGGCCAAGATGTCTTAGCCATATGTCTGATTGTCTGTATATATACGCAGAAAGAAATCAACTGTACTTCAATAACTTGGTACTGCTTGAGTTACATGTAGGTGTATAAAATACTTATTCAAAAAGCGCGTTGATCACGGTTTAGACAAATCAATTCATGTGTTACCAGAGTCTAACGTAAGTAAAGATTAGAACGAAAGCGATATATTATCACATTCTTTTAACAATGCGATTAGCGATCGGGTTTCCTGTTTTTCCCAATTTACCTATAAAATTGTCATTTCAAGATTAGAGTTAAGATTAGGGTTGGGACCGGGCTTGGGTTGGGGATTGGGTTGGAGTTTAAGTAAGGGCTAGAATTAAACATTATTGTTAAGTTATTAAGGGCATTTAAAAATTAATAATTATGTATTTAACTGATAGAGGGCCCTGGGTAAGATTAGCTTTTGCTAACCAAGTTTTGTTACCCTCTTTAAATAAAGTTTCTATTCTATTCTGATATGTCACAAGGTTATCTAGCATTTTCAGTATGTTTTAGTGAACAATTTACGTTGTTCAATCATTATCGGGTGGTGAAATAAATACCAGTATCCGCATGTACGCATTGCGTACCTATTTTAATAGATATTCCCAGACTGTCGTCCAGCATGAACAAAACTTTGGAATATCCCTTCAACTCCGTAGTCGATTACATGTTTGTCGTATGAAAACTCCATGCTTTATTGCCTTCACTCACGACTCCAATCAATGCCTCAAAAATCCTAATAGCTTACCATTGAGGCTGAGCTGCTTTAATTAATAGCTCAAAAAGCGGACAAACCAAAGTGAAAACCAACCAAAATTGACTTTCAAATTACTGCAAATTCTATTGTTCGGACTGCAAGAATTGTGGGTAAAAGCGGACAAATCGCTATAATTAAACTCGTGACATCACGCAAATCATGACGCAAATAAACGATGGTTAATAGCGTTTAATCCTTCGCACTAAATATCGAAACCTATGTGGAATTCCAGATTAAAACACACATCGCTGAGGAATTCCAGGGGGAGAACTCTTACCCCTGAGGAATTCCATGCCCAATTTTAATTCCAAGGTCCTTTGGGCCCCCCAATCTCTATTTTGTTAGAAAATTGCTTTAACCATACTACTGGAAACCAAACACCAATAATCTTGATTCTCTTTACTTCGCTTCAAAATATTATTACTGTTTGCCTGCAAAAGATGCCAGTTAGTGTACAGGGCCATACAGGTTTCTACAGATGTATTTAAATTTCCATGAAATACAATATTTAATTAGAAACTATTTTTCTAAATATACAGGAAGATTTACAGTTCAAGATCACAAATGGAGTTTCAACACTGGTAGGTCTTGTCGACCTTGGCAATGACAAAGATATGATGGATGGTATAAATACAGGTAAAATTTTTTCATGGAGTGTCCACTGTACATTAGTCTTTATTCCACATATTAACCTATACCTGCCTAGCCACCTAGGACAGCCTTTATTATTTTATTCTGGCTAACACCAGATGTTTTTATTCTGGCTAATGCCAGAAGAGGGAAGAGGCTGTCTTAGGCTGGCCTCAGCAGTAATGGGTCAATATGTAGTAAAATTACAGGTGTAGACATCCTCGTTTTTTTACAGAATTATAGAATAAAATAGACAAGTTAATCTTCCCTAAAATTTAAATCTACAATTTCAGTTTAATTAAGTACATCACAATTGTACAAAAAATAAGGCAAATTCAGACCCCCTAGAGGGGTAAGTAAAAAAAAGTTTTCTCGTCTCTCCACAGCTCTAATTTAGTTGTCTGGCAATAGAAGCATTCTATATAGCATTTTGTTCCCAAGTTCTATCACAGAAGTTTGTTGACAAATTGCTAATTCAAAATACTTTACACTTCCTACTTTCATTCTATTGGTTACTTAATGCCAAGCAGAGTGTGACTGGTCAATTCCAAGCTAATACCAGGAAGATGAAAATATTTTGAGGAAGTTGTAAACTTTTTGAGGAAGTTGTTAACATTTTGAGGAAATTGCCAACTCATCAAAATTAATGAATTGGTCTAAATTAGGAAATGAATTGCTCAAGTTTTTTTTTCACAATGCTTCTATTGCCTTGACTGTAAATTAAAGCTCATATAAACCAAATTTTATATTATCTGAAATGTGGGCATTATTTTGTATGAAATATTTATTTGCAAGAGAAATATGACGGACCTAATTCTTATATACAAACTGTCTGATTGAAAAATTGAAAAAAAATGTCCATTATATATGAAAAAGCCCCATGAAAAACATTTTCAGATGATATAAAATGTAGTTTTACAGTATATACACTTTACATCTAATACTGTGTTTAGGTAATTAAATTTACATTACAGTATAATAATTATACCTGTATTCCTTTAGGTTCCAAGAAAGCAGAATTGGCTTCACATGTATTGCAGTTTGTCTTCCTTGGCAATACTGGATTTCGTTTTCCTTTTGCTCACTGGCCTACGAAGGAGGCTGATCCAAGTACCCTTTACATACTATTCTGGAAAGCAGTGTTCTGGCTGTTAAAAGGAGGGATAAAGATTATATACTGTTGTTGTGATGGTGGTGAAGCAAATAGAAGTTTCATTAAAATCCACTTCAAAGATAAAGATCCAACTAATGAAATGTTTACAGTAACAAATCCATATACAAAGGAGCCCATGATTTTCATATTGGATTTTGCAGTGAGTACAGTATTAAGACTCTTTATCTTATTTCCAAACTTAATTCTAATGCTCATTCACAAGATTTCCATTTAATATCATATCATATCATATCAGTTGAGGAGAGTACCTACATTGGTCAGTTTACATGTAGGCAATATTGGTTTCCAATGGATGATTTTATCAAATTATTCAAAAAAGATCTGGTATTTAGGAGTTGGGATTTATCTCTTACTAAGCATGTGTACTATACCTTGTTTGGTTAATGTTGTATTAATATATTTTTTCTTTTGTCAGCATAATGTGAAGAAGTTAAGGAACAATGTCTCCAAAAGCCATCCTAAAGGCACAAGGAACCTCACTGTTGGACAGCAGCCGATAGCATGGAAGCAGTGGGTTGATGCTTTCCATTGGGATCAGAAAACCAATTCACTGCCATTTCACCATCGTCTCACAGTTAACCACTTTGAGTTGAGCTCTGCAAACAAAATGAGAAACCACTTGGCAGAACAAGTTCTTAATCGTGACATGCTTAACTTAATGAAGGTGAAGGCAAAAATTGAAGTCTGTAGAATTAAATTACTATTATACAGCTATAGATATGATTATTTACAGTACTTGAGTTTAGAGTCGTGTCATGGCAATAGATTAAATAGAAACATTCTGAAAAAAGTTGAGGAATTTATTTCCTTAGTTCTATCAATTAATTTAATGAGTTCTTCAAATAGTTGAAGTTTGTTGAGAAATTGCTAATTCAAAATACCCGATTTCCTCAGAGGAACTCATCAAATGCATTAATTTCGTCGAAATTAGGAAATCAATTGCTCAATTTTTTTTCGGAACACTTCTATTGCCACAACTGTAATGTCTATAATACTTACATATTCACAGTATATACTACAATGATGTATGAGGTTCACTGGAACTAACACAGCCAAGTTAATTTTAGTACCCATATTGTAACAGCTAGGTGCCAGATCATAATCCCTGAAAAACACATTAATCTACTATATCATTCTAATTTACAGGTCTTCCAGGAAAACTTGAGCAAACAGACATCTGCATCAGTACACAATTTTGATAAGGCCATAGAATTTCTACAAGTAACAAGTAGCTTAATAGAGAATCTTAACAGCCATCAGCCATATACAAGCATGGCAGACCCACGTTTCAATGAGAATGAGAGGTCACTAAAATGGCTTCAAACATGGGAAGAAGAAGTTAAATCTACAAAGGGGCTGAAAGCAACGGAAAGAAACAAGCTATTCATTTCTGATAAAACCATGTTTGATGTTTCCTCCTGCATTATTGGATTTAGAGAGTTCTGTAGATTTTCATTTAAAGTCCACCCAGGTTGTAATGTGTATGCTCACAGATTAAACAGCAACATCGCAGAAAATGTCTTCTGTCAGCAACGTGGTCGCAATGGTCAGAATGATAACCAGAGCTATTCACAATATGGTCCAACCATGAATAGCATTTTGATGGGACAATCAACCACTACAAAGAAGAGCAACACTGGGAATGTTGAATGTTTATCATTCTATAAGCCAAACAAATTGCCAGTGAAAAGATGCTGAATACATGAAGACTTTAAAACATTAAATTTTCAAACCAAATTGACAGAATAACTATACCAGGAAAATAGAAAAACTCTACCTGTTATATCTCATCTGTTATCTCCAGAGGACCAGTACAGGAAGAGACCATAAATGCTTGGTCCAGTGTTACTACAGGAGGAGACCAGAGTTGCTTGGTCCAGTATTACTACAGGATGAGACTAGAATAGTTTGGTCCAGTGTTAATACAGGATGAGGCAAAAATAAAAATATATAAAATGTAAAATAATTAATAGATTTATAATTAATAATTATTATATTTTGTACCTGTATTATAATTAATAATTATTATATTTTGTACCTGTCATGGTATTTTGTCTATACCACTGACCTATTGTATATATAACTGAACTGCAGGTGTCCCTCTGAAAAGTGTTGCCATTTTTCATTTCAAAATGGGGGATTTATAGGTCTTCCTACTCATAGAGACAACTGCTGTTGCTGACCTAATTTCCTTGCATTTCAATGTCCAAGTGATTCCCTTTTGAACAGCAAGGAAATATCTAGGTCAGTGGTCACCATTTTGTTGGGGGCACTTGTCGTAACACAAAAGACCCCACAGTCCAGTTATATATAATAGGTCAGTGGTCTATACCACAATAGTATTTCTGGTGCTGTACATGTAACTATAATTAGTATTGCATTATAGACCATATACTGTAGAATAGCAAAAAAATTAGCACATGATGTTAATGTGGTTATCATTTTAAACATTTCAAAGTGTATTAAATGACACATGTATTTATTACCCATATTTACCATATTGTAACATTAGCCAATCAACTGTTTCTCTAACAATCACTTGAAAGTCTAATATTTATGTTGTAGTACATATACATATTGGACTGTCATAAATACAAACATTTACTAGATTCATCTTCACCAAGTGCTACAAAATATAGAATTATCAACTTACAATGTTGGGCTCTACCTTAAATTTACCCCAATTAAAATATTGAATTTTATAGTTACATGTAAATATACTTGCTATATGTTAGACTCTGACAAACCATAAAGTACTGTTGTAATGTAAAGAGTAGAAAATCACTGTATGTACCACAGGTTTCCAAACTACCACTTGTTGTGGTAATTTATATAAGTTCAATATACCAGATTTCAAATGGATATTTATTCGATCTTGTCAAAATGCTATATAAATTTGATCATTTGAGAAATAAATTCAACCTACCTTTGCTACAATGTCTACTGGCAAGTTTCATAAATCGGGTTAGGAAACTTGCCGCTGCTGTTCTGAACTGACCCAAATAACAGTCAACCCACACAGAAAAGTTGAGTACACAATGTAGCAAAGGTAGGTGGAATTTATTTCTCAAATATTCAAATTTATAGCATTTTGACTTTGCATAATCTGTTTGAAGTCTATTATATTGGGCTTATAGAAAGTACAACAATGCAAGTTTCATGGAAAGCCAGCTAGTGCATGTACAGTAATTAAGAACCCAAGGTCAACTTGAATAAAAAATAATCAAAGTGTAGCAAAACAAATAATTACTGTATAGTATTGCTTACCTATTTAACAGCTGTCAAAAGCATTTGGCTTTTTAATATGTCCCACTGACCTAATGCGTTGCACAAGAATTTCATTTAGTTTGGATTTGTTCCAACTTGCTACAAATCTTACATCATATCCCTCATAAAAATTTTTATTTCCTGCTTGGTGTAGGTACTGGTTTCAAAAATATTGGGTCGTTTTGTAACCAATGCCAGAAGCATGTTGTGTGAAGCTTGTTTCTGGTCACTTGAGTCTTCTTTGATTGATTGCAGTGTGACCTTATCAGCAACTCTTTCTTTTACAACTTTTTTCTCTTGGACTCTCTTTCGATGTGCCTCAGTCTTGCTGACATTGTGATCTCTACGAAAGTCTCGAATGTATTGTCCTGCACCCATCTTAAAGAACTTCTCAGTGATGTTTCCAAATATGACCAACTTCTGCTCCTTGGAACCTTCAACAGCACCCAAAACTTCTAGCCACTGATTATTCAACATTTTGTCACTCTTTGCACCAGCAATGGCCACAGGTAAGAGCTCTTGCTTCAAGAGATTAAGATTTCGATGGCAGAGAGTTTTGATTCTTAGCTGCTCCAAATTCATAAAAAAATGGAATGCCTCATCACTGATATGAACCAGAGAATTTTGCCTGTATTGCTTCATATCAGTGACAGACAGTGTTCCCTCATAGCTTGTTGTCAAATGGATGTTGGAAGACTGTGCTAGTAATGACTCAAGAAGCTTGACATATGCATACCTCTGGCTCAGCTCTTTTTGCACTTGTGGATTAGTTGATGCAAGGTTTTGTGTAATGTATCTTTTGTGACCATAGATCAACTTAACAACAGCCCATCCACCAACATATCGTACTTTTCCTTCTTCACTCATATCCCAAACATTCATCTCTATTTCTACATCTTCATTGTCCAAGCATATTGCTAAATAAATGCTACTTATTATAGCCACTCTGACTCTGGTAGCCTTAATGATTTCTGTCATCAAACAGTGGTGTTCCACATCAAGTTTTGTATGGCCTACAACTGCTGCAAATTCATTGCCCAGATTTTCTGTGTTAAGAATAATAACTTCATCTGCCATAATGCCCTTAAAGTCATAACTTGTTGCCCCATCTCTCCTTTTCTTTATGTTATCCTTAATTACTTGTGACAAGCGAATCCACTGAATGTCAATAAAAATTTTCACCTTCGGTAAACAATTGGGTTGCTGAAGACTTATGATTAGCTCATTTATCTTCATTCCAAGGGAACTTTCGACAGACGCTTGTGGTGAGGAATCTTTTAGTTGCTCTAAGAAAGAAGGAACACAAAGATTTTCTGGTTGATGAATTTCCTGGTCAAATAAAAGAGCCTCTTCTAAAACTTCTTTTAAATTTGTAGTAGGCATGTTGGCATCTTCACCATCTTCACGACAGTCATAATAGGATTTACAAGTAGCATCAATATCTGCTATTTCATCTGGTGTGAAATTAAGCTCATCCATCAGAGGATCTTCAAGATGTTGGAAATTATCAGAGGGGGATTCAATATCAATGACCTTATTCTTACAACACTGATAGTCATCGCAAGGCTGTTTTGAACCAACTCCCTTGTAAAAATTGACAACTCGGCTGTCTGCTTTTATAAGTTGTGCAGCATTGAATCCTAAAATGGAGAGACATTGATGCGATGAGACTCTTGAGGCTGCTACATACAGCTGACCAGGTACAAATTCTTTTTCCACTGTGTACATACGCAGCTTGTAATGTCTGTCCCTGCGATTTATGAGCTGTTATTCCCCAGGCTAACTTCAATGGAAATTGGTCTCGTTGTCCAATCACAGGATAACTGGTACCTGGTTTGTAAGCAAACCACGAAGCTCTAGTAAGTTTGCAGGTTATGCCAACTTGATAAAAATCAACCATTGGCCCATTTTCCTCCAGCTTGACAACTTTTCCCCTTGTACCATTGGTGAGTTTGCTGGAAATGTTATATAACAAAATTACTTCTGCTCCAACTTTCAGGATTAGATTTTTTTCAGCAATTGTTACTTTGTTAAGAATTTCTTCTTTGCACGAATCTACTGATACATAAATTTTCCTTTCTCCTGGAAGTTTGTCAAGTTTTTTTATGTTTAAAAAGGTCGCATCGAAATTGTTACAAAATATGTGCGCGACAAAAGGAATACCAAAGTTCAGGCAGTGCAATTTTTTGTCACACAGTTCTTCTTTGAGATAACTCAGGGAGTCGTCGGAACATTCACCCAGGGCAAATTCGTCAAGGAGACCTAAAAACTGCTTCTCTTTTGAATCTTGTCTGTAAACTTTCTCCAGTACCACGGAATGGCCCCCACAACACACTCTCAAAACAATACTTTCCTTCATCTACATCGTTTCCGATTGGAGGTAGCTGGAAAAAATCGCCATCACAGATTACTTGCATACCGCCAAATGATTTCGTACTGCCTCTAACTCGCTGAGCCAAAATGTTGATCATTTCATCATTTCAAAGTTTTTTGAACTTAGTTGGGAGACTTCGTCTATGATAAGCACGTCAGTTTCTATCCATCTTCGTTTACACGAGTCCCGACTCAATACTGATGTGACGAGGGAATCAACATTCATTCTTGAATTTTGAATCCCAGAAAAAGAATGAAGGGTCATGGCATCATCGTAAAGTGAGCAAGCCATCCCTGTTGTGCACGTTATCTTCACACGTTTAGTTTGCTCCAGAATATTTGCAACTCGTTTCACTGTGTACGTTTTGCCAGTGCCAGGTTTGCCTCCGACGAACACATTATGGCCGCTCATGGCAAGATTCATCACACTAATCTGCTCCGTATTTAAAACGTGCACATCCCTATAAAATATTTACAATACAGTGAGGTCAACTCACACTCGATAATTATATACATATTGGCTATTAAAAACGGATACTTACATCCCCAAATCAACACAAAATTACGTTTCTTTCAATTCTCTGTTCGCTGTATCACTTGTCTTGTTGCTTTCCTTTTCCCGCTAGAAATAGAAATATGATTCCCGCGATGCTCGCTGCATATCCGAAGTTTTCACGAAGCTTATAATTAGGTACCGACAACAGCCGAGCATTGCTGTCGGGATTTTTATTACGTCACGAGAACAGGCTACTTATGGAACACATCTCGCGAAAATGAGTCAGAATGTTCCTTGTTATAAATCGCGAAAAAGTAGGTGTTTATTAAATTTTCTATAATAGTTGTGTTTATTCATAGTAAAGGTCTTCTAATCTGTGTTAAAATATTCAAAATAAGTTTCATTGGGAAATTTAGAAGCATTTATAAATGTCACGTGATTTTTGTTTCAACCCTTTCTCTCTCTCTCTTCTCTCGCCGCTCTCGGCCATAGATATACGAGACCTAGATTGCTGACTGTAATACAATTTATAGCGCACGCGCGCACCAACATGAGTAATCCAAGATGGCGGTTCAACCGGTCAAAAACCATAGACAGTGCATAGGAAAAACGATGTTTTTCGCAATTTACGCCCGCCCACTGTTTCCGATCCCGCTCGACCACCTTTTTTTGGGAAGAACTACCTATTGTGAAGGTCTTGGATGAAAATCGTACAATTTGAGTGGAATTAACAACAAAATAATTGATCGTTAAATGTTGCCGAAACAGTCACATGGTCGGTTCAAGACGTTCGAGCCTCCCAACCTCTTAACGTAGTCAGTTTCTTGAGTCAGTCGTTGTCAAAAAGAATAAGTTTTGTCAGCTTTGGCCTCTTGGATGATTTTCCTTTGCGGACAACTCGGTCGGAATAAACTTTTCCGAAACGATGGATGAATACTTTGATGTACAAATCAATTATTGTCTTGATGATGATGGTAATATGGTCTTCACGAAATTGCTCGTCGAGTAGATGACTTTCGCGGGAGGCCGGGAGTGCTGCTCCAAGCATTCGAAAGAACTGGCTTTCACTTCTTGTAGGACATCAGATTTCAAGCTTGATAGCGCCTTCTTGTTTAAAGATGCCCAATCACCAAGCAATGGACGAAGCTGTCGGTCGGTAACTTTAACCACTTTAACGACTGATTGAGATGGTGTTATCAACTTTCCATAGCTCTTGAAGGTGATTAAGCTTGGTGATTCACATTGGGAATTTGAATTATAACAATGATCAGGTAAGGCTGACTGGCTGTTGACAACTGCTACCAAAGCAATTGCACATTCTGGACACTTGATACAGACTGTAATTTTCTTTATTTTCTTATTTGGCCTTCTATTGCTCGTTCTCCCTTACAAATATAATCATCTGGTTTAAAGTGTTTTTCACACAAGACTGAATATTTGGTTGGTGTCCAGTCTTTCCATTTCATTGCCATAAATTAATCCAACTTTTTAACAGGTCGGGATTGCTTGAAGGAAATCTAAATAGTATGAAGGGTAAGATACTTCTTTGTTCACTGATGTGAACAAAACTCAAAATTAAAGCGAAAGTTGTCTGTCTAAGGGGCAGACCTTAGATATTTTTTGGGGGGATGGAAGATTTTGAAAAAATATCTTATAAAAAATATCGAAAAGACATATTCTACAGGGAGTGTACATATCGTATAATGATTGTGTGCTTGTGTGAGTCAAGATTAAAAAATAAATCCATGCA
The DNA here is from genome assembly GCA_964035015.1 of Corallium rubrum. Lineage (NCBI taxonomy): Eukaryota > Metazoa > Cnidaria > Anthozoa > Scleralcyonacea > Coralliidae > Corallium > Corallium rubrum. Next base: position 11,838,829 of record OZ035999.1, read on the forward strand.
CCGCTTTTTGGCTAAAAAGAAATACTTGCACAGCTTGGGAGAAAAAAAATAATTTCTCAGAGCAATTCTTCCACCCCCCCTCCCCCTCACAAATCTAATGGTCTGCCCTAATAATTATTAATTAAGTTTTAAATTCGTACATTACCAGAAATTTGGGTCATTTGTGCCGCTGCTCTCGGTCAGCGGCTATATTCGCCTAATAATATAATTATGTATTCTGGAATTTCTAATGAGTGTGATTCCACTGTATTCTAGTGTTTCTCATTATTATTCAGGTCATTGAGTTCTTTAGAATTCCCCTAAATTTTGCACGATAAGGACTGTGAAATCAAGCAAGTTCAAACGCCTTTGGAAGTACTATGCTAGAGACAAATGGGGACTTTTATGTGCTCTCGAAGTAGACTGACTCATGCCGAATGCAACGCGAGTCGGGCAGTTCGCATCGCCCGTAACGTTGTTGGTCAATTTGGCCAATTTCTAGAACCTGTTTGTAAAGATTACTATGGCTAACACTATGGATAGTGGCGCTTTCAGTGCAAAAATAAGACGAGCTAGGGAAGTACTTTGTCGTCGAAGTAAGCAAATGTTTTTTAGTTGTAACTGTTCCTTAGTCCATGCTGAAGTCAAGTGGAGTCGGGCAAAGAAGAAAAATGTCACTGTTTAAGCAAAATTTGAATTATTATGTGCCCTCCTTATTATTTACTGTTGAGAATCACCATTATTATGCTCCTTAATACGCACGCGCGCCACCATCTTGTCCCAAATTTCTGGTAATGAAAGAGGCTCGATAAGGGTTCTAAAAGGGTAAGGTTTGAACTCATTTAAGATTTTTAATAGTTAAAATAGAACTGTTTCTATACTGAAAAGAAGTAAAATTGATAGTGAAAATGAGTCAAATCCTAGTCCCTTCTGGGATCTTCTCATTTTCTCATTAAAATGTATATAAAACAGCCTGTTGAAACATGCATATAGACTACAAACACAGACATCAAAATGATAAGTTCTTTTCAGTTTATTCTTTTATTAAAAATGTAAACTTAACTTATACTCTACAAAACTGCATTGTTGTCATTACAGACATGCATTACAGTATTTAAAAAAAAATAGCTTGTTTTTATACTATAAAAAAGCTTATTATAGTCTTAACTATTATGTTAATATATGCAATGCTATTGACTATTGTGTACGTGTTTGTTTTCTAAACTTACTTATGAAAGGACAAGCCAATACCATCTTTTAAATCTCCACGTCTGGCCGTACAGTTATACGCTGAACACGCTTCAGGCATACTTTTCGATAGAAAAGTAAACTTTCTATTAGAAGAGACCACCTCTTGCTTTATATACCAAGAAAGAGTAAAATAAACAGCACTATAGCTTTTGAAATATTTTGATATAACAAACGTCGCTTAAGAAAATCTCGCAAAAGACAGTAGAAATGAGTTTCGCGTGCTTTTTTGTTTGCCAATCATAGATATAGAACTGGAACTTTCACCTGATTGCTGCTGCAGATTGTAATAGTATAATATGCTTTAGAAAGCTAATTTTGGGTTAAATGTACTTGTTGAAGTAAAATTCTGTCTTTTAACGCAAAAGATGTATATAATACTTCGTGTTTAAAAGAAGCTAATTAGATAGTAAAATGTTCACTGCATGGAGTTAATGCGTAGTGTATAACTATATTCTATAAAATAGTGAAAATTGCTGAGGACAGATCGCTATCTGTTTGTCCACTAACACGTAAGCTTTCCATCTCGTATCTTATACGGAACGTCCTAGAATCTTCCAACACCTCAAAACTAACCAAAACCTTTATTTTCGGCCAGAAATGTCTCGAACCGACCAAGTGACCGCAAGTGACTGTTTCGGCAACATTTAACGATCGATTATTTTGTTGTTAATTCCACTCAAATTGTACGATTTTCATCCAAGACCTTCACAATAGGTAGTTCTTCCCCAAAAAAGGTGGTCGAACAGGATCGGAAACAGTGGGCGGACGTAAAATGCGAAAAACATCGTTTTTCCTATGCACTGTCTATGATTTTTGACCGGTTGAGCCGCCATCTTGGATTTTCAAATTTGGCACGCCTTTTCAGCCGAGTCAGCAATCTAGGTCTCCTATATCTATGCCACCGAATAGTAATACAACCAGAAGTCCAACTCAAGTGAAAACTTGTCCGCATTTCTTCAATGCGCAGGCGCGATATTTTACGCCATCCGACGCCATTCTACACCATCCTACGCCATCCTGGCAAGTTCCCCCGGCAGTTTTAACCTTCTTTTGAAGGACCAAACTGCCGGGGGAACTTGCCAGGATGGCGTAGGATGGCGTAGGATGGCGAGGAATCCAGATGCACGAGGCGACATGCGCGAGGACATAAACTTCAAAGGTTCCGACGCGAGTTGGACTTCTGGTTGTATTACTATTCTGTGTCTATGCTCTCGCGTTGCACCCCTGCGCCCACGCTCAGGCTACGTATGTACTTCGTGTAAAATCAAATTAAATGTCCTTCGCCTTTGTTGTGATTTGCAAGCGTTTAACTGTGTTCAAACTTCAAAGTTATTCGTACCAAGTCAAGTAAGTATAACAATTTCAATTATTTTACATAAATTGCCAAGTTTTTTGTAATACTTTAAATTATTTTACATGAACTGCCAAGTTTTTTAGATGGGCACCCTGTGGTATGTTATTAAAAAAAATTGAAATATTTTATGAAGAAGCCGGAAGTAAGTCTTCTAAACCGGATGTTCTCTAATAACACTTTCGTTTATAGGCATGTGCGTAATAGCGGTCTCCAGTTTGATCGAGTCAATTCGAGTGGCTTTTTGACTTTTTGGCTCCAATTTTGTCGGACAAAACATCCTTGGATTTAGCTTGAACATTTGGAAACCCTGTTAAGAACATCTCGGCGAATCTGACAATAATACTGGAATCGTCGCTGAGTCGCAGAAAGCTGCTACAAATTATGTCAAAGTATACAGCCTAGCCGTTGAACACAGTTGAATTGAATATAGTGGAACAATGTCTAAATACACCAGGTAAGGGCTTTATTATTTATTTGTCCTTCTTCTTGTTCCTTCAGATACGTACTGTTCAGCGATTACTTTTGATACGACGTGAATGTCACATTTTCTTCACCATATTGACTCATCACTGGGATGACATATAATTACTCATAATAAATTCATGGTCATTGTTACTCATTGTATAAATAAACCCCGACTTTTTTTCCGATTTCACAAATAGTCGTGTTACCTTTTATTTGTAAACTCGTTCAGTTTTAAATCAGGCTTTGAAGGAAAAACAATAGAACTATGGTGTGATCTGACGGAAGCAACAAATTAATAGATGTCATGCGTGACTGCTGAAATTACTACGGGACCATATATACATATGAACTACAGCACTAGCATTGTTTTAATACTTAAAGCTTCGAGCCTCTTCTGAAGTTTTCGCGAAAACCTCGCTGTGTTAACGAGTTTTCTGATATAGGTATTTTCATGTTTTTCGATAGAGTACAACTTTGGAAAATTAAGTCTTGCGAACTGCTTTGAAAATGTCGTCCATTGTCAAAGATATGGGCAACAAGGAAAGCATAAAACAAGCGGAAGAGAGCCCTGGCGACATGGCCTCAATTCGTGATGAGGGTGTTCTCAAGGCAACAGCGTCAGTTCGTGGTACGTAAGCTTACTTCAATTTATTTCGTACTCTATATATATTCTATTTCTACACTGTACTATTTATTACAAGTACTAGAAATACATGAATGCAACAACCCCTCGCCTGCGTTATATGCATTTTTTAACCCCCTCCCCCCCCCCCCTCCTAATTTCTGTTTTTGTTGTATTAATGACATACAGATCATCTTTAAATTTTACTGTATATGTATTTTTGAAACACACACCCCCTGATTAAAATATTAAAGCCCTCCTGATATGCATTTATAGGGTGACTAACTGTTTACTTTCAGATTTCTGATTTGAAAATTGAACATATGAAAGCAAAACTTAGGTTTCATTAATTGAACTATAGCTGTAAAACATATATTCATTGTTTATAGGTTTCCAAGGGAATTATTTTTAGCAAGTCTTTAAATGGCTTCCCTCTGCTGTTCTGCATACATGTTTTGCAAAGGCAGAATTAAAAGTTAACAGCTCCAAAACTACATTTATAATATAAGTCTGAGATAAAAACAATTCAGTAGAATCGGATTCCAGAAAGAAATATTAAACAGACAACGTTTCTGGCAAAAATTTGGAAATACTGCCTAGAAAATCGGCAAAGTCGGCCCATGAGTATTATAAATAATAAGTGCATATACATAGTCAATGAAAAACACCACGTCCAGATAAGTTTTACAAGTTAGTGTAAAAAGGTAAGCACGAATATAAGTGGAGCTGTATATCATTTAGGTTTAAGAGAAAACATGAAAACAACACAATGTATTAAACTTTATATAATAGCTGGTCTTGGCACTTAATACAATGAATCCAATCAGCAAAATAAATATACAAATCCCCTACCTGAGTTACCACAAACACTGCCAATTCAGATCGACTTTTTGTTTACCGTACAGCGTTTAATATCTTCAGGTTTTCTGGTCTCTTCAAGATATATTAAACCGCTGTTTGTTGTTTTAGTAGAGCTGGCTCCATTTCGTTTCTTTCGTTTTGCAAAATATAGCCATAGATTTAGTTTAAAATTTTGTGGTGCTTCATTGTCAGTCACCAGTACAATTCTTACTGCATGACACCCTACGACGTATACAGATTATATATATATATAAACAGCTTCCAGATTTTCGTCTACCTTGCTTTTTCTACATGCGTGTAAAATGAACTCCACGCGTGTCGAGATTAGCACCCTTACCGGGGGCTCGGGGACAAGTATATATAGTATATGTTTTCAGTCAGTGAGTTTATAACTAAGGTTGAAAATATATTTCGATGAGTCGACCCTACTAAGTTGGTTCCGTTTACCAAATATTCTAATTGTCTTTAAAGAAATCAGTTGAAAAAGCTATACACTATACACTGTGTAAACCCCACAGGGTGGGGGTGGGGGTGCGGGCAAAGGGTGGGGATTTGACAAAAAATTGAAAATTTGAGTAAAATGCCCCAGGGTGGGAGATTGTATATCAATCAAATGTTTCCAAAAGAATGCACCAGGGGACATCAAACAAGAGATTGTAACATTTTAATGACCAAGTGCAGCAACATGTTCAAAGTAATTATATGAATAAACTCAATATTAACATTTAAACTGCCGTACTGACTATTCTTTCTTAATAATGATTTGAAAGTACATTGGCAAAGTATCCTAATAGTAAGCTCGTGAATTATTAATGATGAGAAACACAAGTCTAGTCATCTACATTAAGCAATTTAAACATTTTCCTTTGCAAAGGCTGAATGTTTTTGACCAGATGGATAGTTGGAAGACAAGATGTAACTGACCACAAGAAGATTCGGGCTCTTAAACACTCGTCTCCAGGTCTTTTGCAATCGACCGTGCATGGTCAAATGTCTCGACCCGTGGCGAACAATTTATGGTCAAATGCGTGACTGCGGGGATGTATTTCACTGTCAATTCCCCACCCTTTGTTGACTCTCGATTACAATTGGTAAATAGGAGTTTAGATTTCAAAGTATTGTGAGAAATATTAGACACAGCCGATGACCAATTTAATTATTTATTATTATACAATTCAAAAACTCATTAATAATCCATGAGGAAAATTCAAAAGAAATTAATGTTTAATCAGTGTCTTTATATGTGATATGGATACCTCTTGATTTACATAAACTTTAGCTTTGATTTTCTTGGCTTAGACAAGGTTATTTTTCAAACTTACTACGCCAGTGAACTTACCAAGTTGTTCGTTTTTGAAGCTGTTCAATAAACTCGCAGTTTGTGTTTTATCAGATATAAAAACACTCGGCTTCACCTCATCTTTATATCTGATAAAACACTCCTGCTCGTTTTTTAATTTAAACAGTACATAATGAATGTCAGACTGTATATGAGATCAGTGTAAAAAATATTTTTATGAAATAAAATGTTGGAATATTTCCCCCCCATCTAACTACCCAAATGCGATCACATGCTCTGATTGGTTAGCAAGTGGTCCATATCCTCCTATCCGGACTTTGCAACCGGACCACTCATGAAAAGGAAATAATTTTATCAATATTGATTTTCCTAACTATTTTGTGTGACACTGGAGAAAATATATTCAGATGAAAGGTATAAGTATTACAATATGAATAGGATTTTTTTTATCTGTTATTCTATTCCAACAACTGTGAAAACAACAAATTTGTGGAAGAAAGCCAGGAAAACTGTTAGAAAGAAAAATTATCCCCGAGCCGGGCGGAGGGCCAAAGGCCCGGAGCCCGGTGAGGGTGCTAATCTCGACATGCGTGGAGTCCATTTTACACGCGTGGAGAAAAAGCGAGGGAGACGTAATCTCGGAAATAGTTTATTTATTTATTTATTATATATATATATATATATATATATATATATATATATATATATATATATATATATATATATATATATATATGTTTGGTACGGTGTCACGCGGTAAGAATTGTTGGACACTGGTGACTAGCAATGCAGAAAACTAAATCTGTCAGTATTATTTTTGCTTTCGTTTATTACGAAATGGGGCCTGCTCTACTTAAATTAAAAGAGAACAACGAAGAAAATGATACAAACAGCCAGTTTAATATCTTGAAGCGAAACGAGAGGTCCTGAAGAAACCAAACGCCGTATGGTAAACAAAACCTCGATCTGAATTGCAGTGTTTGTCGTCACTCAGTGGTCTCAAAATCTTTCAAGTTTATAACGGTAGGGGATTTGTATTTTGTCCTTATGTCCTAAAACAATATACAGCTTCACGTTTTCGTGCTTTTCCTTTGCTCGTCCAAATTAACCATAAGTCAGCTTAACTAAAGCTAACTTAAAACACTTAGGCTTATATCACGCTTATATTAACCGTGGTGGACGTGGGCTTTGTCGGTTTTCTTGTCTGTGATTCCAAATTTTCGACTGAAGCGTTGTCTGTTTAATACTTCTTTCTGGAATCCGATTCTACTGAATTGTTTTTATCTCAGACTCTATTATAAATGTAATTTTTGAGCTGTCAACTTTTAATTCTGCCTTTGCAAAATGTACATGCATAGAGAGGCCATTTAAAGGCTTGCTAGAAATAATCCCTTTTGAAACCTCCTAAAAACAATATATTTTTTACAACCAGAATTTAATAATGAAATCTAAGTTTTGCTTTGATATGTTCAACTTTCATTAAATGATTTAAATCAGTTTTGTCATCCTATCGACCTATCCATAAATTCTATAATTTAATATCCCAAGGATTTAATATCATTTGTTTTTATATTTGTTTGTTTTTATATTGGCTGTATAATCAGGAGTGCTTATTTTCATCAGGGGGTGGGTGGGGGGTGTTTCAAAAAAGCATGTAAACCCCATTCTCCGCGCGCTCAACCTCGTCCCCTCGAGAGACAGACTTGATCCAAGTCTAGCGGGCGAGGGGTTGTTGCGTTCATGTATTTCTAGTAAATGTCTTAATGAGTGACGACATTCATGTTATGAATTGCTTATTGGACAACAACATCCCGAAAACACTTTAAGCACGATCAGAAATTGCAGCTGTCGATGGGGGACTAATTCAGGCTGACCTGTTTTAGCTGCGCATGCATAGAACAAATATCTTGCATGTAAACGTCATCAATACACGGCCGACAGGAGTGAGGACACCCTGAGCTCAAAGTCAAACATCTCCACTCAAAATTGTCGCTCGACCATAATTCTTCCACAAGTGCATAGCATGAAGATTGGACTTGCCATAGAATACGGTTTGTTGACAACTCGTTGAATTTTCGCGATGTACGAACCCATTACCCTTCTCAAATTCATCAGTTTGAAATGTCCTCAGAACTCACTTGAGCCAGCACGCATGTGGACTGCGAACTGCCCCATGAAAGTGGCCGATTTTATATGCGATTTCCGATCGTGGTGGCTCCCTATACAGTAATTTCAATAGGGGACTGGTGACTAGAAATAGTATTGCTACGCATGCGTAAACAGCGATCTTGTCGTTTCAAAATTCTATACCGCATCGACATGGATGTTAGATTTGTAGACGTTTTCTTCGGTTAATTTTGGTAAAATTTTGTAAATAAGTAGTTTATAAAAATTTCTAAAGTATATATAATTCTAAAGAAATTTCATAAGACAGAACTTTTTTAAATCGACAATTTTTATAGCGAAAAATCTGTCCCTATGACCTACCTTCATTTTTTGCATGGATATTCTATACAACAATATTGTATCTATTATCTCGGCAATTTTTAAGAAAATTCACCGAAGTAAATGGATGACATGCCACTTCAAGTATGCAATATTTGAAAATTTACCAAAATTCCATCGTCATTATTACTATGGTAACAGCAAATAATTGAACTTTTTGATAAATATTTTTTATCTGCGATAGTTCTGCTATAGTAAGGTCTACTTAGTATTTGTCTAACAAATATTTTAAACTTATGAATAACATGAGATAACAAGCATATGAAATACATGTAGTGCGCATTTATTTAAACTTTAGGGAGCCACCTTAAATATACATTGGCAACTATATTTTGAATTACTTGCGACTGTATAATGAATATATATATATATATATACTGTATATATATATATATATATATATATATATATATATATATATATAGTACAGCCATTCCACAGAAACGACACATTGTTGAAAAAAAAAAATTAAATGAACATAATAACACATACAATGCCATTTTTGGGTGCTACAATACCTTGCCCTTCTGGTATGTGTAAAAAAATCACCACAATTACCCACGGGCATTGTGGGTACAGATATAAGAACATAGATAATTATACATCGATTAGAACAAATATTGTTACTTTTTAAGAAGTGTCCTATTTCTTGTATCAAAACTAAATTTCTTCATTATTTTATGTATTCAACTTGCCATTGCTATTTGATACCTTATTCCAAATTCTAAATTTCAAAGTGAGGTATCGGCTTTGTGTTAGCCCACATTGAAAACACCCTCATTTTAGTGTCACATGAGTCACAATATTTTCACAAAAATATTCTCATTTCCTGTCAGTTTGAATAACTTCTTTAAGCCTATCATAAATTGGTACTCTAAGTTAATGAAATCAACCCCCCAAAATCTAGGAAAATATTTTCAGTAGTTTCGGAGAAAAATCACCCTCAAGTTTGTCACGTTAGTCACGTCACACGAGTCACAAGCATAGAATTCAAAGCCAATGAGACGTTCATGTCAGTTGAATGGAGTGGATCAAGGAACAAATCAACACAGAATGTTAAATAGATGTACTAATTCTATTCTTAAAATATTGATTTGGCTGCTTTAACAGTATTATAATTTTAAGCCATTCTGTACAAATTCTCGTATAGTGATCTTGGGGTAGCTGTGGTATTTCTAAAAATATGCGTCCAGTTGTCCGACTTTAAGTCTTGTTCTAAATTATTATTTCAAATGGCATTAATGGCTGCAACAAACAATGAGAAAATAAAACCATTGACTTTTTATTATTTAAACTGACTTTTTGTTATGTTATTCACCACTCGTCATGCGAGTCACATTTTATTTTTTATTTATTTTATTTTATTTACAAGCTTTGCCAAAATGACAGGGAAGTCCCACAGAGCTTGTGGCTCCATTACGGGATCCCCAAAATACAAAATTAATATGAAAAACATTAAAACATAAATATTAAAAGTGACTTCTCACCTAAGACTCGTGAATATGCATAAATTAACAGCACATTTTAACAAGAAGACCGGACAAAGGATGGCACGAGTGACATTTAACACAGACGGTTTTAAAAGTTTGTGGAGTTTCAACATTGTATACGTGTTCGGTTGCGTGTTGGTAGTATTCTAATAATTTAAATTTAAATTGACTAGTAGAGAGGTTGACATTTCGCAAATGTGATGGCAAGGAGTTGAAAATTCGCGGTGCTCTACAATAAAAGCTGTTTTGAAAAGTTAGAGTGTTTACTTTAGGAATATTTAAAATAATTTCATTTTTTGGTTAGAGCGCCTGGTTACACGGTTAGAGGAGTAAGAGGACTTAACAGAAATGTAAGGGTCACTTGCAATACATAAACGTTTAAAGAGGTATACTAAGTCAAGGTACTCTTGCCAGTAGGACAGAGGTAGAAGTCCTGTTTTTACGAGTCTATCCTGATAGGTGATGTCGGATCTAAATGGCAATGACAGAATAAACTTTGTGGCGCGGCGTTGGACTCTTTCAACGTTGAGAATTAACGACACAGACTGCGGCGACCAAACTTGGGAACAATATGCAAAGTAACTCCTAACTAAAGCTGTGTATAGTGCAGTACGGACACGCTGGTCATGAATATCAATTGAAGATCTTCGAATAAAACCCAGCATTTTGTTGGCTTTAGTCAATACTGCAGATACATGCGAATTCCATTTTAGATCAGGAGTTAAACTAGAACCCCAAGATCTCTTTGAACGCTGATGGTCTTAACTGACATTTTTATGTCATGCAAGTCACATTAAACTTGTGACTTTATTTTTATTCAAACTTCACTGGAGTTTCATTGTATCTTGTCTAACTATATGTCTTACAAAAGTTAAAATTAAATATAATTAATATGTTGCCAGGAAAATAAATAAGAATGCCAATGATTGAAACTTTCTCATTTCTGGTGTCATGGGAGTCACATGATCATAAGTCATTAAATCGAAGGCTTAAAATATAAATTTTGTGACTTAAATATATTACTTAAATTATCTCCCCAGGGCTTCCTTATCTGAAGCAAGGTTGCTTTGTGCTCAATTAAAAGTGGCAGAAAAAAACCTTTTTAACCTTAAAATTTTGTGAGTCACAATGGAATGGCTGAATAGACCACTAGTAACTCAGCCAATCAGAATGCCAAATTTGTAATAGACCACTAGTTGGTCGATACTATCTATCTATCTATCTATCTATCTATCTATCTATCTGTCTGTCTGTCTGTCTGTCTGTCTGTCTGTCTGTCCGTCCGTCCGTCCGTCCGTCCGTCCGTCCGTCCGTCCGTCCGTCCGTCCGTCCGTCCGTCCGTCCGTCCGTCCGTCCGTCCGTCCGTCCGTCCGTCCGTCCGTCCGTCCGTCCGTCCGTCCGTCCGTCCGTCCGTCCGTCCGTCCGTCCGTCCGTCCGTCCGTCCGTCCGTCCGTCCGTCCGTCCGTCCGTCCGTCCGTCCGTCCGTCCGTCCGTCCGTCTGTCTGTCTGTCTGTCTGTCTGTCTGTCTGTCTGTCTGTCTGTCTGTCTGTCTGTCTGTCTCTATATATAGTATCAACCATATATATATATATATATATATATATATATATATATATATATTTAAAATACTCATTAATAATTCATGAAGAAAACACAAAAGAAATCATGACCGTGAAGGAGGTTGTATATCTGATACAAACCACACGTGGTTGTATCAGATATACAACCACTAGTGGTTGTATATCAGGTCTATCTCTGTTCTAAAACATTGAAATTGAGCTTTTTCTGAATTAATCTGAACAAATATTACTCATATTAACATCAAAGACTCGGCGTATTTTAAGCTATTTACTAGAAATACATGAACGCAACAACCCCTCGCCCGCTTTATATGCATTTTTTAACCTCCCCCCCCCCCCCCCCCCCCCTTAAATTCTGTTTTTTGTTGTATTAATGAACACAGATCAGAAAACATCCAGAAAATTAGTTAGCAAGGTTCATCTGTAGTCGTGTATTGACACACCGAAAGAACATGCAATGTCAATATTAATAAAAAAAAACAACGAGATGTGCCAAATGACAAATTTTCATTCAAAAATATATATAAACAGTGGCCAACGGAAAAACACAAATCACACAATGTCAACGTCCTAGCGATGAAAGACAATTCTAGACAATATATTATTTGTATTAATTTTCATGATTTCCGCCGTTTTAACTCAGCTAACCTGGTAAATACGAATCTCCTACCGTTAAACTTTCTTCTGCTTTTGTGACCACAAGCACTGCCAATTTAGTCTAGTCTTTTCGGATTGTTTTTCTCGTTCGCGGTTTCTTACTTTTTTCGTTGTTGACAAATAAATATGACAAGGCACCATTCAGTTCTCTTCATGATCTAAAAAGCCGTTTGTTTCAAAATTTCTTCATCGTTCCCTCTCGAGTTATGTAGAATACACCAGAGCAAAATTCTTTACCGGCTTTGAACAGTTTCAGGACACATCCTTCTTTCAGTTTATACATTTCGGTCGGCATCGTTTTCGGTTTTTATCGTATTAATTTTTAGGCTTTTTCCAGTGGTTTTAAGTCGTATTTATTGTTGTCTTTTTCTCGCTGCCACATCTCTTGTTAGCCTTCTTTCTTTGGTCTTTTTTCATAGTAATATTAATGTACATTTTAGCTGAAACCATTTTTTCTGGCAGAGATTTCTTCCGTCATGATCGTTGAAAAACTATTTCGTAATCCAACCGAACTTATAAATTATAATTTGCTGACGTAAATTTAAATAATTTGAATAATTTAACAGGTTAGTTACCAGTACCCCGCTATTCGAACTGCGCAAGTTGTGGATTTGATAACATATATATATATATATATATATATATATATATATATATATATATATATATATATATATAAACATCTCGCAGAATTATATATATATATATATAAACATCTGGCAGAATTTCTTTCCCACTTGCGCGTGTAATTTCGCGTGTACTCCACGCGTGTCGAGATTAGCACCCTCACCCGGGCTCCGGGCCTTCGGGCCTACGCCCGGGCTCGGGGACAATATTCGTGTCCGTGTTGTATTGGATATGACAAGCTCTCGCCTTCGGCTCGAGCTTGTATATCCAATACAACACGGCCACTCATATTGTAAATACTACATATATATTACATATATATATATATATATATATATATATATATATATATATATATATATATATATATATATATAGTATCAACCAACTAGTGGGCTATTACAATATACTAGAAGTTTTTATCAAAAGTGAAGTGCTGCGAGTTGCTACCATTTACTATTTAGTAGTAAAATACTTGTTATCGTCCAAAGCATTTTCAATTAAAGAGCTTAAAGCTCGGGATACACGTGCGATTTTTTTCTCGCGCCGGCAACGCAACGGGTCAAATTTCATTGCGTTGCTGCCGCGAGAGAGGAAATCGCGCATGTATCGTATCTTGCGCGGCAACGCAATTGCAACCTGATGCCTTCCGCAATCGTTGCCGAAAGTTAAAATGCCTGGTTTTAGCAGGAAACACAGTGTTTATTTCAGACTGGCTAATAAAATTCGCTTTAGAATGATCAGTTTGATGTAGAGCATGCTCGTTTTCTTTCCTTGAATAGTCTCGGTTTAGTACAGATATAGATTAGTCGACCGTCGATGTTCTCAGAGAAAGTAGCGACGAGAATGACAATCTTACTACCTTGAAAGTATGAAAATCACATTCGCATGGATTCTTCAACTTGAAGAATCAAAGTATCAGGGACAGCTAATAATGGAAATCGCTCACAAAAATAACATTCCTTCCATTCAACGTTTTAAACGCTTTATTTCTATCAGAATCGACTTCACAGCAACAGCATTGCCGAAGCCAACGCTTCGCTCTTCGACACGTCATGGTGTCACTATTGCGACCCCGTCATAAAATTACCACACGTGTAGCCACTTCTCTCGTACCGGCAACGCAATAACTTTTGACCCGTTGCGTTACCAGCGCGAGAAAAAAATCGCACGTGTATCCCGAGCTTAACCATGCGACGTTTTCCTCAACATGGACGTCACGCGTATAAAATCGAGCCATTAAAGAGTGATGGCGTCAGCACTCTTGCTTGAAGTGAAGAACGGCAATCTATGCAGTTTTAGGTTGTTGATTTGCAGCAATAGCGGCTTTTGCCATCTTTAATGGCTCAATTTTATACGCGTGACGTGAGTGTTGACAATAACGTCGCATGCTTAAAATGTTAATGTTCTGGCACAATGGTGTGGTATGTCATATAAAAATTAATGAACAAAGACTCGTATAAATACACTGTCTGCCCCTCGAAATGTCGCTTAGCCTTTTGTGGCCTTGATATATACTTCCAACAACAAATAGAGTTGTGTTTGATATAATAGTATAGTAGAAAAATACACTTCTCTTTAATAAATCAATATATTCCACCGCCAAACAATGCCAGGTGTAGCGTAGCGCACAATTTAATAATGCCTGCCGCTGATCGGTAGACATTGCGTATACCGAAGATCATCCCCCACGAAATCCTAAATCGAGTTTGTGAACGCATATAAACTCGACCCAGACCTCGTCAAGATTAGTGAGCTGCTCGCCTTACGGCTCGCAGCAATTAAATATGGTTAAAAATTTCTTCATAAATCATTGTATTCACCACGCCAGGCAGTGAATATAACATCACAAAATAACATCACTAGAAAGACGTTTTCGAGGGGAATCTGGGAATTTTTTGCAACTAAAGTGAGTTAACTCGTTCCAGTCTCCCCTCGGAATTGTGATTTTGATGAATGTTAATTTTCAAAATGGCGGAGTTTTTTTAAAAATGTGGACTGTACTTTTAAAGCGAATATATCGTCAAAACTGCTCAAATAACTCAGATCAAATAGACTGTATACATCGAATAGCTCGGAGGTACGACTGTCTATAGGTAAGGAAATGTTTTGTCGTAAGTATTTTTTTTTAATTTTGGAAGAGTTTTGATCGTAAGCCATGCTTTTGAAAGTGACTGAGCGAAGAAAAGATTCAACATTCAATTTCCAAGATCAAGACAAGATAAACTAATACATTTATAAACGTGTGTTTTAACTTTCTTGGATATTCACCTCGAAATATTATACTATAACAGTTATTCAGTCGGTGAATATTGGTGATTATATTTACCTCGGCTTCGCCTCGGCAAATATTCACCGATATTCACCTCGACTTCGGTGAGTAATTGTCTTTATAAATATATATATATATATATATATATATATATATATATATATATATATATATATATATATATATTTAACAAATAAAACATAAAGCTCCGTGCGTATGTACTCTTATAAAGGTACGTTTGACGTCATTTGAACACGAAAGAAGTTGAGTAGAGGCATGAGGCGATAGCCGAGTGCCTTTACACTTCTTTCGTGTTCAAATGACGTCAAACGTACCTTTATAAGAGTACATATGCACAGGAGCGGTATGTTTTATTTGTTTTATAAAATAAGAAGAAGAAAAATCAAACTAAAAGTGAGGTAGTTTTAGAATTTGGCGGGCTTTCCGGCCAGCTGACGCCATTCTACGCCAATTCACGTCATTCATGATCTATGTTCACTTATAAATGCACGGAGCCCAACCAATCAGAGCGTGCGTAGAGGGCACCTTATTTTATAAATATATATATATATATATATATATATATATATATATATATATATATATATATATAAGTGAGTTTTGATTCACGAAATGTTAGAGAGTGCTCAATACCATATAGATAGAGCAAAATATAAAGCATGAAGTATAGTTACCTTAAAGTCTTCGCTACCAGAGGTTTCACCCTAAACGGGATCATCAGGCGATCATCAGGAGTCGCCTGATGATCCCGTTTAGGGTGAAACCTCTGGTAGGGAAGACTTTAAGGTAACTATACTTCATGCTTTATATATATATATATATATATATATATATATATATACAGTTTCGGGTAGATACCCACACTAAGTGGTTTCCTTATTAAGTTTTATATTTTATATTTACACTTATTTAGTATCGGGGAGATATACCCACATTGAGTGGTGACCCAATTTTTCTACAACAACAACAACAACAACAACAACAACAACAACAACAACAACAACAACAACAACAACAACAACAACAACAACAACAACAACAACAACAACAACAACAATTTTAATTTCAAAGCGAAATAGAATTATTTACATACCACCACTCGCAGTTAGCAATTGCTATTCGAGGCGAGTAGTGTTGAGATTATTTATCAAAAGCATATAATGACTATTAGTGCATCTTGCTGCTTTCTATTGAAGGCAACTGGATTATTTAATTACTCTCAACTGAATTCGCAAGACTCACTTTAAGCAAGGTACACTTAATTGTTTACCTAATGTATTTTTAGAGATTATTGGGCATTTTCCTGATTATTGTTGGTAGCTCAAGATAATTGTTTTCATTTTCTTGAATTAATTCAAGCATCCTTTGCAATCGTTTTTTGAACATATGCTTTCTTTCCTTGTGCAAATTTACTGGAATACTATTCCAAACAATTGCACCAGTTCGTGAAAATGATCGTTTTTGTATTTCAAGTCTAGAATTATTTATATAAAAGTTATCACTGGAGGCCGATCTAGTATTGTAACTATGCACATTTACCACCTTCCTGCATAGCCTTTGTATTTTAACTGGTGCAGAACCAGTTGATGTATCATGCATGATTTCAGCCGTTTCTTTAAAATATAACATGTTGACAGGTAGTAATTTGGTTGCCAGAAACAAGGGAATAGTGTGTTCTGTATAGTTTTTAAAATACATAAGTCTTAATGCACGTTTTTGGAGTGTTAATAGTTTATTTATGTACAATTTAGCAGCACGTCCCCATGCCACTATACCATATGTTAAATATGGCATAATTAATGATTGGTAAATGTTTACTAGTATTTTAGTTGGCACAAAATATCTAAGTTTTGCAGTAATGCCAACAGTTTTACTTATTTTTAACGCAATATAATTTATATGATGTTTCCAACTTAAATTAGCGTCTATAAGGACGCCAAGATATTTAATATAATGTTTGCATTCTAGTGGAATATACGTCTTGGAATCATTTTCAAATATTTTGATTGAAGGTTTGTAATTCAAACGTTTCTGAGACGGACGAAATATTACAAAATTAGATTTTTTAATATTTAATGTAAGCTTATTCGCCACAAGCCATTCACATACTTTCGCGATCTCTCTGTTTACCACAGTTTCCAGTATTTTTATATTTTTGTTTGCATATAGCAAGTTTGTATCATCAGCGAAGAGAAAAAAACTAAATATGCGAGACGATTTCGACATGTCATTTATATAGTTCAGAAAAAGAAGAGGTCCAAGTACTGATCCTTGCGGAACGCCACACATAGAGTTTTCTTTACTAGATATGCTGAACCCTATTTGGGTTGTCTGTGATCGATTTTTTAGATAAGAGCAAAACCAGTCATTTATTATGCCTCTTACACCATAATGATGTAGTTTATTGAGAAGTATATCATGATCGACAGTATCAAATGCCTTCTTTAGGTCAATAAATATACCACAAGAGAACAATTTCTTATCCATATTACTCTGAATTTCGTTAACAATGTCTAAAATTGCGTGTTGAGTAGAATGTTATCGCGAACGCTCGCCTCCAGAGCAGTATCCGCAATAAGATCACATGTATAGTAAAAAGGAATATTTATTCTCAACAATATCACAATCACAAACCCTCTCTCAGTCACAACAACACAACCCTCTCGTTCTGACAAGCTCGTGACATGTCACGCCACTCGTTATTAGTCCCCAGTTTCCGAAACCATATTGACAATCGCTTAAAATATTACATTTTTGAAAGTAACAATCTAATCGTTTATACATAAGTTTCTCAAATATCTTATTAAAAATGGATACAAGAGATATGGGACGATAACAATTCGGATCAGTCTCGTCCTCAGATTTAAATACTGGAATAATTTTTGCAATTTTTAACTTTCTTGGATATGTACCTTGCAGAATAGAAACATTCATAATTTCTGCTAGAACATTACTTAAAATATCTTTGGAGCATTTTAAAATACGAGTAGGACAAGAATACAAACCATGCGATTTATTGGCTGGTAAAGACATTATTTCAAGTTCGATTTCTTTTGGTACCACTGGAGAGAACACGAAAGATGTTGGCTGAGTAGTATCGTTTCTTTGATTCAAATGTAGATAATCGGAATAATGTTTTTCTGAATGAGGTAATTTTGCCGCTAACCGACTACCACATGTAGCAAAATGTCGGTTAATAATATTGGCTATTTTAGATGGTTCGTAATTTAAATTAGAGTCGAGTTCCGTTCTGATTGCATTAATAGGCTTAAAACGTTTTTTTTTTACCTCCAATTAACTCATGTATGCCCTCCCACATCTTTTTCATGTTTTTCAAATTTGAATTGAAATAATTATCATGATGGTATAATAAAGCTTTTTGCTGGCATGTGTTAGAGTAAGGATTGAATTTCTGTAAGTTTTATATTTTGAATTATTGCCAGAATAAAATAGCTCATTTTTAATTTTTATTGATCTTCTTATACCTTTTGTAATCCAAGGTTTAGACATTTGCTTTACTTTTCGCTTAGAGATAGGTTTCAGCGGTGCATGTTTATTAACAACTTTATTCAGCTTATTATAAAAGGTCGAAAATAATTTATTAGGATTGTCCGATGCGTTTTGGATAAGTAAACTCCAGTCAATTTGTGACAGTTCATTTTTAAATGTGGCTTCAGAAAATCGCGAATAATCATTAATTTTCTGTTTTTGTGTCTTATATTTGATTGCATTTGAATTCATAACGCAGAATTGGGAATAATGATCACTTAGATCTGAAACGACATTCCCACTGTAAAGTAACTCATCCGGATTGCTAATAAAAATATTATCAATCAGAGTTGCGGAATTTCCATAGACACGCGTGGGTTTGTCTATGCTAGGAAAGAGGGAACAGCTTTGCAAGGAGAGCAGAAAATTATGTGCATAATTACAATGGCCTATTTTTAGCATGTCTATGTTAAAGTCACCAACAATAAAGAGGTGTCTGCCCATCGAAGCGTAAAGTTCTACTTTTTCATCAAAATAGGATTGAAAGCGCTCTGGAGAGTTATGTTGTCTATAAATTACACAGCATATAATATTTTTCTTAGTAGGGAAAAGAATTTCTATCCAAAGCGCCTGAAAAGCTTCATTATTATTATAAATATTACCAGGGTTAAGTCACGTTGGCCTGAAAAACAGAGAAAAATCTTCTCGACGTTTCGAGCGAAGGCCCTTCGTCAGGAGAAATTAGTAAACAACTCACATGTGGTCACGCGTATTTATAGCAGAGCTACAATGGGAATCACGTGAACACATGTGAGCCAATAAAAACAAAGTAAACAAATAAATTAATATGTAATTTTAGCCTGTGTACAGGTGCTGACCCAATTTGTGGGTTTATCATTATTATTATAGTTTCGTGGAGATACCCACATTATGTGGTGACCCCATATAGTTTCCTTTCATCTTATTTTATTTTATTTTATTGCCTAAGAAAGTTGTGATAACCTCAGTTTATGATCAAGTACTTGACTGGTTTACACCTTAAATCAGAGTAGCAGTATACACCAGGCATGTCTTATCCATTACCTGGTTGACCACAAAAACTGTTTACTATATTATGAATACTTTGTGTATTGGTCATGTTAATTATTCCATCGTCAATATTTGTCAAACTGTTTTTGCATAACATATGTTAATTTTTTAGTATTTGATAAAGTCAAACCTCGATTGACTAATAAGATTGCAACGGATTAAATGCATCGCAGTAATTTTCTTTAGTTTGCGAAATTTCATTGTTCAAGAAATTAACCGACGACCACAGTGCATTGTGGGGATAATTTAAAAGATCTCACAGTTCCGTCAGGCCCGCCGAACACTGAATAAATTCACTGTTTTTTGAATCTTTATTTACACACAAAACCCAGACAGACGAATAACAAAATATCAATCAAATCATAATAAAGTGTCAAATTGCACTCGGTTGGTTGAGCCTAATCGCGTGACTTCGCCATGGTAACGAGATGTCGTATGTGCCAAAAATAAATATTAACATTTATTGTCGGTCAGATGGTTTTTTATTTTTATTTCATTTTATTAAGCTTTCATTGTACAATAACTAAAAAAAATACAAACGAAAATTACATGTATAACGAGGCACGTTTACAGCAGGTTTTTACCCAACAAGGTAAACTGCCAAAAACTACAAAAATACAAAGCGCAATACAGCACATAATAAGACATAAATGATTATAAAATAATATATTTAAACAAAAAAAAACAACAAACTTTAGTGAAAAGTAAAAATGTTAAGAACAGCATTGACGATAAGGTGAAGAAGCCAGATTATGGATGGACGAACATTTAGAGCAAATAGATTTCCAGGTTGAAATTTTGTCACTGTTAAAGATAGAGTTCAAGGCAGACATGTAGTGGCGGTAGAGAGCAGATCTGAAAGAAGTAACTGATGGAAGAGAACGGGTTGAAGTTGGTAGAGTGTTCCAGAGTTTAACAGTTTGGACGAAGTAACTTTTCTGAAAAAGAGAAGTTTTACATTTCGGAACTACAAAATCGAGGGAGCGACTGTTTCTGGTTAATTTTACCAATATTTTGGGTCTGATGAATTTAGAGATGTCAACATTATAGAACCATTAATTAATTTAAAAAAGAAAACACGGTCTTTGAGTTCATTGCAACAGGAAATAGGTAGAAGTTTCAAGGTTAAGATTCTATCTTTGTAGGTGAGATATGGATTGTTGTATCGGAGAATAAATTTGGTTGCACGTCTTTGAATCTCTTCAATCATCCGCAGATTCTTGCCAAAAAGTGAAGACCATACTTCACTGGCATAGCCTACAGTAGGTGAGAACGGACTAAGCTTAAGTATAGACTGGAAATACATCAATGCAACAGCCCCTCACCCGCTTTAACTTTTATATGTATTTTTGAAACACCCCCCCCCCCCCCCCTTGATTTACAGCAAAAACAAACAATAATCCTCTGGATAATTACAGAACACTGAACTATATGCATTTATAGGGTGACTAAATGTTTACTTTCAGATTTCTGGTTTGAAAATTGAACATACAGTATGAAAGCAAAACTTAGATTTCAATTAAACTCTAGCTGTAAAAAATATTGTTTATAGGAGGTTTCCAAGGGAATTCTTTTTAGCAAGTCTTTAAATGGCTTCCCTCTGCTGTTCTGCATACATGTTTTGCAAAAGCAGCATTAAAAGTTAACAGCTCCAAAACTACATTTATAATATAAAGTCTGAGATAAAAACAATTCAGTAGAATCGGATTCCAGAAAGAAGTGATTTCGAATGATTTCGAGGAACAGCCAAGTGAGCCTTTTAGAGAACGTTAAACTTTTGGTATTTTTAACATTAATTCTTAATATAATTTTAAAATTTAAATTGTAATATATCGCCAATTTTTTATCTTTTATCTTTTACTCATTGCATGACTACAGGACACACATTGATAACAGCAGTCTTAAAACTGTTAAAGTGTCCATCCTGTATAAATATTCGTTTTATTATTATTATTATTATTATTATTATTATTATTATTATTATTATTATTATTATTATTATTATTATTATTATTATTATTATTATTATTATTATTATTATTATTATTATTTCCTTCTTAACCAATGACCTGAGATGGGGAATCCACCAGTCTTCTCTTATGGCTGCTATGGTGCTGGCTGTTCCAAGATGTAATGACTGCTCGTGGATATATCTGATCAGCTTTTGGGTGAATAATCCATCTTCCAGGTAGATTGGTGTGTATCCTCGAATTCTTCCAACGCACTTAAGTATGTTCGTTTCACTGTCCCTGTCAAGTCTCCAGCCAGGACTTTCTGTATCTTCAGGTATGGATCTCTGTATCTTCCTCACCCAGCTGTTTCTGGCGCTTAGGATTTCTTCCGTTGACAATGGACCTTGAGTCTTCTTCACCCCTCTCACTTTGGCTAAACTGTTGTGCACGAACCGCAAACACCAAGCTGTTGTCCTGAGGGTAGTCCAGTGCCGCTTACACATTAACAACTGTTCCCATTCATCTGGTATCTTCTCTGGTGTATAGGCGATTATCTCTTTTATACACTTCTCCTCTTCAGTTGCTGATCGCGTGCTCTTCAACTTGGGCTGTGGCGGCCATTCTTCTTCATGCAACAACCACTCTGGACCAGTGTACCATTCTTTGTTTTCCATTTGGTCTAGAGTTGCCCCTCTGCTACCAAGATCTGCAACATTTTTCTCTGATGGGCAATGCTTCCCCTGAATTCCAACTTCATCTGTTATCTCGGCAATCTTCCTCACTCGATTGGCTATACAAACACCTTCCAAGGTCTATTTGGGCTTGATATCCAATAAAGAGCTACCATGCTGTCCATCCACACAGTAACCTAAGAGACGGGCCAACTTGTAAGAGCCTTGGTTAGATTCCTTGCCAGATTTGCGGCCATTCCCATTTGTGCACCGGGAACTTTCCACTCTCCAAAATGATGCTTGCTTCATTCTTGAATGTTTCTAATTCCTTTGGGTGTAACCAGTCTTCATCAAGTTATCAACATAGGTGTTGGTTCTGAGGTCATGTAGGGTATGCTCTAGTTGATCTACCTGCTGGTTGTAATGATGTTGTAGTGTTGCTCCCAGGAGAAACGGGCTCGCCTCAGCTCCAAATGGCACTCGTGTCAGTCGGAAATGTTCCTCCTTTCCAGCTAGGTTGAATAGAAAGCGGAATGCATCCCTATCTTCTGATTTCAGCCCAATCTGCAGAAATGCTTTCTGGATATCACCGATTAACAAACAAGGAGTCATCCGTGCTCTCACCATAATGTCCCATAACAATGGTTGCAATGCAGGGCCAGTATGCATGCATTCGTTCACACTTGGTGCCATAGGGTTGGGCTTTGCACTGGCGTCGAACACCATTCTTACTTTGGTGGTGGTTGCTGACTCCTTGACCACTGGCTTATGCGGTAAATAAAACACTCGATCTCCGGTGGGTTGATCTGGAACTCCTTCAATGATTCCTTCCTGTAGCTGGTCCAAGACAATTTTTTGATATTCTTGTTCCAATTGTGGATCTTTCTTAACCTTTCTCATCACATTTTGCAGTCGTCTTCGGCTTTGCCTCATTTGTGTTTGTAAGATGAGTGCCAGGGATCCAGGGAATATTTACTTCATATCTTCCCTCTTGATTTTTGCTGATCCCTTCCATAAACTCTGTGTAAACATCTGACTGGTCGTTCTCACCCCGGTCCTCCGCTCCAAGGACATCAAGGCTATACAAGTTCTTGTAGTCATTTGCGTCTCTCGCATAAAAACACAACTTGCCTGGATGGTCTCCACCATGTATCACCAAGCCAAATGTTGTTCCCTCTACTATTGGCTCTTCTGGTTTACTCTTGTAGATTTCTTGGGTCTTGATACGACTGAACGTGTTATCTCCAATGATGAGATGTATTGGGTACTCGTTGCTTGAGCTCTTGTAAAATACTTTATCTCTCGTGTGGTCAAACGTCGACTTTAGCACATCCATATCTGGTCTTCGGATTGTTGTGAAATTATGCATCTTGGTTCCAGTAACTTCAATTCTTTCTCTGGTTTTGCCATCTAGAGAATCCATATTCAGGTTGAACACTGGCATGGATTGCTTCTTTGTACCACTCACTGTAACAAGATTGCGAATTTCATGACAAACAGGAGATAATTTGAGCCTTCTGATAGCATCTTGAGATATAAATTTCCTTCCACTTCCTGTGTCCAAATATGCCCACAGGGTAACACCTTGGATCTTCACTGGAATGATAGGCGGTAGCGTTGTTTCCACTGGGGCAAAAAATCCAGTATGAACAACCTCAGCATTTGCATCACACAAGCTAGTATGGTGTCTTCCCTTGCACTTGAAACAGCTTCGCCCATGACATTTGATTGCTGGATGGCCAGCTTGGCCACAATTATAGCAGAGCTTGTTGTCAGCGAAGAACTTCCTACGATCTACAAGTTTCTTTACCACTTGACAACATTCAGACCAATGCTGCTCTCGACAGTAAATATACATACTGGGGTCTTTGGCTTCGGCTTTGACCGTCGCTCCTCACCACCTTTCTGTGTGAACCAATTTCTTTCTCTCTTGGAAGTTTCTTCCTTTTGTTTTGAACTTGCAACAACTTTATTTCTGGTCAGCCACCTCTGGAGATTGTCAAGCAACTCCTTCATTCCCCACTCTTCCCAGCTCTCGTCGGTTCTCACAAGGTCAGGTTTAATTTGTGGTAGTTTATTCAAAGTAGTCATTACAAATCCCTTTAACATGCTATCTTCCCCCGGGGTTTGTAAGGCATCGAAACTCTTGCTAAGATTCTCATAAAATTCTTGGATTTTTTCACAGTTATTTCCCTTGATCACTGGCAATCCGATTATTTCCTCCATGTGTGCATTTATTACTTGTTTGGTTTGCCCAAATTCTGTTTTCAATCTGTTCCACGCAGTTTTGTAACCCTCATCACTCGGTTTAAGGTTAGAAAGTCTGTCTCTTACCTTGGAGTTAACCAGTTCCAACAAGTATCCAAACTTCTCTTCTGCAGAAATCGGTTTTCGATCGACCTGTGACAAAAATATATTCTCAAAGCGAATCCAATCCGACGCTGTTCCTTTGAAAGGGGTTATTTTCAGCTTTGGCAGTTTAGCGGTTGTAGATTTCGCTTCCATTTCCATTTTAATTTTCTTTTCCGTCACTTCTAACTCGGCCTTTAGCTTCTCCTCCCAAAGTTGTCGTTCTCGTTGTTGTCTCTCTTGTGTAATGGCGTCTTCGAGTTGTCGTTTTGTTTCCCATTTCCGTCGCTCAGTTTCGTCTTGTGTTCTCTGTTCCATCTCTGACAGCGCCTCAGACAGTTTGTCCTTGTCCTGTAGCAACTTCGAATATCTAGACTTAACGTCCTTCTTCCACTGGCGTACCGCTCTTGAAGAAATACCACTATCAATTTTAAATTCTTCTAACTGAGAAATAAGATCCGACAGTTTACTCGTAATTTTCGATGCTTGTTTAACAGCCAACTGAATTTCTTCATAATCCTGCTGTTCGATAAGCTCGTCCGTTGTTTCCAAGTAATATTCTAACTTCGCTATTTCCTTGTTGATTGCATCCTCCCTACGATCTGTTTCTTCTTGTTTATCTGCGTTGTGTTCGTCCGCCATAGTTGTTCATTTGAGTACCTTCGTTTTTGTACAGTAGCTCGCAAATTATCGTAAATCCTGGTCACGGCACCACTATGTACCGAATCGTTCCGGCACACACACTCACCAATACTCAAAAACAGTTTTATTGGACTCACAATGTCAAAACTCTCTAATACATCTAAAATCCCTTCGACTCTCTCCTGAACGACCTCAAGACGACGACCTTCAGTCTCTCACGTGACCGCATAAGTAACCCAAATATGGGCAACAATAAACACAACATTTGGAAGGTAACCCCTAATTCGGGTCATACCTAATTTTGTTGACTTTTCTCGTTATTTTACTACATCAGCCTTGTTTATCAACAAAATCTCTTGCTTCGGTAAACATACAGCAAAACTGTCCGCCATTTTGTTTTGCCCGCAGGTGAATAGTGCAGGATATCCCGAGCTAGAGGAACCAATCAGATTGCGTGAAAAGCACTATTCACCTGCGAGGTATATGCTAAATATATATATATATATATATATATATATATATATATATATATATATATATATATATATATATATATATATATACAGACAATCAGACATATAGCTAAGACATCTTGGCCAAGGGCCTAACATGTCAACAGTACACTTGAAACATTAGTTAAAACATGAAACGCGGTCCCTATAATCGCATTAAAAAATATGATACTTATATCGCTTTAATTTCGCTCGAGTGTAATGTTAGAACTCAACACAATAAGCGTGTGATCATGCCACACGTATATTCGAATTAAAGCATTAGAGCCGGCGCAAAGAACAGCCTGAACATTTCCGCTTGTGAATTATAGTTAAACATCTCGGCCCAGCGCTTATCATGTTAACACTTCAAACATTAATTCAAAGGCTATTCAGGTTTCAGAAATATTGATTCGAACTGTTTAACACTCTTGTCTGAGCAAAAACGTTATAAATTGACTACACCCTTCAACATGTACTGTTACGTCTCACCTATAGAAATAACAATAATCATTAATTTCTAACGATTAACCCCAATCTGGCAATCTCTAACCCCTATACTAAAATGTTTGAACACACGGTAAGGTTAGGTAAATCATAGTTGGTAAATCGGCAAAAACAGGAAACGCGGACGCTAATCGCATTGTTAAAGAATATGATATTTTTATGTTTTATATGGCTATGTTTTAGACTCTGGTAACATATGCATTGATGCATCTCAATAAATCAATGTCCAACGAGTTTTTGGAATAAGTATTGAATACGTCTACATGTAACATAAACAGTGCCAAGCACGGTGGATTTCTGCGTGTAAACCTATAGCTAAAACATCTTGGCCGAGCGCCAACAAGTAAACACTTGAAACATTTAATAGTTAAAAGGGCATTCAATTTCAGAAAGATCTTTAATCCGAAGCCAAACAAGCGCTGACACTGTTTCTTCGTCCTTGAAAATCTTGTCGTTTAGGCGACAAATTCGAAACGCGTTCCGGAATTATTAGAGTATAAACACCTTGTATGGTTTGATTACGTGATGCTGAGATGAACACGAGAAAGTATTGCATGTAAATATACAGTCACCGCGCGCTTGTATTTATAGTATAAAACAACAGTACATGCATACATGTGCATAAAAATGTATTAAAATGCTGAAATACATATTGTTTCGAAACCAGACAATCCGCAAAATTCTCAAAACCGTTCAAATTTATACCGACAGACCAGTAGCCCACTGTCAGCTGTCGACTTGTCATATATTTCTTGGCGTCTTGTGATAGCGCAAAAATGTTCATTACCTGAAACAAAACCAACTTTCTATCTTCCATTCATTGTTCTGGTACACGTTCATAAACCCTTCGGACATACAAACAAGACTTCTGAAGTATGCTGATTCGGATCCGCTATTGGTCGTTTGCGTTGATCACGTGATTGACGAAAACATTCGTACACACACACACACACACACACACACACACACACACACACACACACACACACACACACACACAAACAAACACAAACACACACACACACACACACACACACACACAAACACACAAACACACAACCGCGCTCATGACATAGCGGATATGGTTTAGCAACCAGTATCTGCAAAAACACTCGGCTTCGCCTCGTGTCTTTATATCTGATAAAACACTCCTGCTCGTTTATTAAACAGTACGTTCAAAACTATAATATACTAAACTAATATACAAAATTATACTATTATTATTACAATCAATCCAGTTGTCGGGAAATGCTCGACTCGGTCCCAAACAAAATAGACGCTCGAAGGATATATAAAAGTTACGTTTAATGGTCTCAAATCACATCACTGTTTTTGTCGATCTCGCTATATCTCTCACCTCAATCACACACACATCACAATGGTATCTATCACTTACACCACACGTGGTTTTCTTATGACAAGTATTGTTCTTGTCTGTCGTCGATTTCTTAATGAACTTTAACATAAACATATAATCTTTCACACAGTCATAAAAACTTATCAATAAAAATTTAATTAACTAGGGGTATCTAAAAAATCTTTTAATAAAATACGTTTATACTCTGATTTAAAACTAGAAATTACTACCGCAAGTGAAGTGCTGCCTCAAAAGGGACAAAAACCTTTAGCCTACTCCACAGGCAAATATCTGCAGTCTGTGACCAATGTGACACCCCTCTTGCCCACTCCACCCAAGATTACCCACACCACCCAAGATTGCTCACACCACTCAAGACTGCCCCTTCTACCCAAGATTACCCACTCCACCCAAGATTGCCCACTCCACCCAAAATTGCCCACTCCACCCAAAATTGCCCACTCCACCCAAGATTGCCGACTCCACCCAAGATTGCCGACTCCACCCAAGATTGCTGACTCCACCCAAGATTGCCCACTCCACCCAAGATTGCCCACTCCACCCAAGATTACCCACTCCACCCAAGATTACCCACTCCGCCCGAGATTGCCCACTCCACCCGAGATTGCCCACTCCACCAAAGATTGCCCACTCCACTCGAGATTGCCCACTCCACCTAAGATTGCCCATTCCATCCAATTTTTTCTCACCTCTTCACCATAAGAGCCCACAGAGTTGCCTTTCGAAGAAGACTGGGAAGTCCAAAAATGTAATATTAATTACAATAGCCAGAGTATTTACACATCTCTTCTATATTTTTTAATTATAAGATTGAAAACAACAAGGGTTTTGACAGGATATACACACAATTAAATAATCACACCTCTTGCTCTGATGGCAAAATTGTCAATGCAATTCCAAGTGCTTAATATGTTTTGACAAATCAAGAGCTTTAATAAAATTATACAACAATGTACCATTGAGCCCATCACATTATTTTGTAGAATTTGTATAAGTCAAAATACACACACGCAGATAGTAGCGTCTGATCAGAATGCTGATCAGTGTAAAATGCAAACACAAATACACAATGAACCC
This sequence comes from Corallium rubrum, assembly GCA_964035015.1. Classification (NCBI taxonomy): domain Eukaryota; kingdom Metazoa; phylum Cnidaria; class Anthozoa; order Scleralcyonacea; family Coralliidae; genus Corallium; species Corallium rubrum. Next base: position 11,867,458 of record OZ035999.1, read on the forward strand.
ACACCAATATACACCTAAAAATAGAAGAAAACAACTGAAATCTCCTACAAAGAAACAGAGTTGTCAGTTGTAGAAATTGATATCTTACCTCGACAAGATAAACTCTCCCCACCGAAATTGTAAGACAGTTCACAAGTGTGTTCAGAGGTTAGAGAACAAGAACGATTCATTGCCAAATCCATCGCCGTCGTGGTGTTTACAAACTTCAAACGTACATGCAATTTGTAAGAGCAAATCCTTCTGGCGTATGTGATGTAAGTTGTAGAAAGAAACTTTTACGTCACAAAACGTCATAAAATGGTCAACAGATAAACATCCCTCTCAAAATCGAGATTTCGTTGACTATACATAGCTCGGCAAAGAGGCCTGGACATGAGGCACAGGTAACCCATGTCAAGATTAGTGAGCTGCCTCGCTAACGCTCGGCAGCAATGAATAAAATTTCCACTGTTCTTAATGGTGTCCGGAAGCTCATTCCACAGAACCACTGCACGATATAAAAATGTTCGTTGACCAGAAGCTGATTTATAGATTGGAATATCTAATTTTTGCGGATACTGGTTGTAAACCATAATCCGCTATGTCATGAGCGCGGTTGTGTGTGTGTGTGTGTGTGTGTGTGTGTGTGTGTGTGTGTGTGTGTGTGTGTGTGTGTGTGTGTAAGAATGTTTTCGTCAATCACGTGATCAACGCAAAGGACCAATAGCAACAGTCCGAATCAGCATACTTATATGTCCGAAGGGTTTTACGAACGTGTACCAGAGCAACGAATGGGAGATAAAAAATTGAGTTTTGTTTCATGTAATGAATATTTGCGCGCTATCACAAGACGCCAAGAAATATGATGACAAGTCGACAGCTGACAGTGGGCTACTAGTCTGTTGGTATAAATTTGAACGGTTTTGAGAATTTTTGTGGATTGTCTGGTTTCGAAACAATATGTATTTCAGCATTTTAATACATTTTTATGTATGTATATACTGTTGTTTTATACTATAAATACAAGCGCGCGCACCGCGCGGTGACTGCATATTTACACGCAATACTTTCTCGTATACAAAGTGTTTGTACTCTAATAATTCCGGAACGCGCTTCGACTTTGTCGCCTAAACGACAAGCTTTCCAAGGACGAAGAAACATGCAGTGTGAGCGCTTTAATATTTGGCTTCGGATTAAAGATATTTCTGAAATCTGAATGCCCTTTTAACTATTAAATGTTTCAAGTGTTTACGTGTTAGGCGCTCGGCCAAGATGTTTTATCGTGCTTGGCACTGTTTATGTTACATGTAGAGTATTCAATACTTGTTCAAAAAACGCGTTGAACATTCATTTATTGGGACGCATCAATGCATGTGTTACGAGAGTCTAAAAACATAGACAATATAAAACATAAAAATATCATATTCTTTAAAATGCGATTAGCGTCCACGTTTCCTGTTTTTGTCGATTTACCTAAACGTGAATTCAAACATTTTAGTGTTAGGGGTTAGAGATTAGGGTTAATCGTTAGAAATTAACGATTATTGTTATTTCTACGTAACAAAGAGCACATGTTGAAGGGAAAAAGAAGGCAGAAGGGTGCAGTCAATTTTTAGCGTTTTTGCTCAGACAAGAGTGTTAAACCGTTCGAATCAACATTTCTGAAACCTGAATAGCCCTTTGAATTAATGTTTGAAGTGTTAACATGATAAGCGCTGGGCCGAGATGTTTAACTATAATTCACAAGCAGAACTGAATTTTCAGGCTGTGCTTTGTGCCGGCGCTATCTAATGCTTATCGAAAATACGTGTTGCACGATCACGTTAATTACACTCGAGCGAAAAATTAAAGCGATATAAATATCATATTTTTTAATGCGATTATAGGGACTTTGCAAGTTGTCAATTCTGTTTTCAACGTTCTTTATGTCTCGCTCATCTTGCAGATAGTTTTCAAAAGTCAGCAAGTTATCAGATTGTGAGCATGAGTAATACTTTTCAGTATTAAAATTGAATAAATCATATAAATCGTTTATAATCAGTTTGTCTTGATCGAGACGCGGAATATTAACCCAGATCGAAATATACTGTAAATAGCTCAGCACCGTCTAGTGTAGATGTATCGCCATCAAGATCTGCAGTTGTAAAGCCGTAATCAAACGAGAACGCAAGTCATCGCAAGTTGGCAGTCACAAATTTCTGTAGCGGGCGTTCGAACACCCAAATTAACAAAATAAAGGTTTCATGAGTGTTTTAAACAAGTTTTACTTTGTCACGGTACATAATATTTTCGGGAAATTATTCAGAGGCTGGCTGAGATAGCGTGACTGCTAACTTGCGATGACTTGCGTTGTTGTTTGATTACGGCTTAAGCGTAGTGAGCACAATTTTCAGCCACATGACTGATTAATAACAGTGTTCTAAAGTCACTTGTGATCTTCTAAAAGCTTCAAGACGGAGCAATACCAGATCGATAGCACACAACGTGGTTTCGCAAAGCGTATCGGGATGATGCAATAATTGCAAATTGTCGACCAGAAAAATAATACAGAAACGCCACCAAAACCTGGTAGCCCGAGTAATAATAATAATAAAAATAATAATAATAATAATAATAATAATAATAATAATAATAATAATAATAATAATAATAATAATAATAATAACAAAACATTACGTCTAAATAAATATTTTGAATACTACAACTACCTCGAGTTTTGTGCTGGGCTCTTATATATGTCACAAGATTCTCTATTATTTTCAGTATATTTTGGTATGTTTGCATGAAATTGAAATTACAATCCACAGTAGACCTTTTCACCAATAGCGGCGCCATCTTGAATTCGCAATGCATTATGGTCTATCCAGGGTGTTGAGGCACAATGCGGTAATTTTTTCTTTATAAATACTTTCGTGGCAACAATATCTAAATATAATAATTGTCATATTGCAACAATTCTTGGACGTGTAAGGATAGATTCATAACAAATGTATCCTTATATGTACGAGAATTATTGCTTTTACCAATATGACAACGATCATATCTAGACATTGTTGCCATGAAAGTTTTAATCAAGACAAAATTACCGCATTGTGTCTCAACACTAAGCAATCGCCCTTTTAATTGAGCTTATTACCCTGGATAGACCACAATGCATTGCGAATTCAAGATGGCGCCACTATTGGTGAAAAGGCCCATTAGTTATCTTAGACTCTCAAGCCAAATAAATACAGTATCCGCATGTACGCATTGCGTACCTATTTTTTGTTATGTCTTGTGTTGGCGTTGTGTATTTCTGATCTTGTTACGAATTTGTCACATAAGTATGATGGCGCCAATCCGTTCATGCATTTAAATGCCATTACAGCATCCCTGAACTTTAACATATAGCTTATTGGAAGCCAGCATAGCTGCTGAAGAACCGGTGTTACATTGTCATTTTCTTGTACCTGTAACAATACGCGCTGCAAAATTCTGTACACTTTGGAGCTTAGCAATGTTTCTTTTAGAAGTATTTGACCAAACATAAGAACAATAATACAATTTACTAATAATGAAAGCATTTATGATAGTAACAAGACGCCCGCTAGGCGTAAACTCGGGCTACTTAAAATATATACAACATATTAACAAAGAAGATTAATACGAACTATGAACAATAAAAACACAGAAACCAAGGCGAAACCTAGCCATACTGGTGTAGCAAAACATTGAGATGGTGGCCATACTGGTGTACCAAAACAATGAAATGGTGGCCATACTGGTTTACCAAAACAATGAAATGGTGGCCATACTGGTGTACCAGAACAATGAAATGGTGGCCACACTGGGGTACTAAAACAATGAAATGGTGGCCATACTGGCGTACCAAAACAATGAAATGGTGGCCATACTGGTGTACCAAAACAATGAAATGGTGCCCATACTGGTGTACCAATACAATGAAATGGTGGCCGTACTGGTGTACCAAAACAATGAAATGGTGGCCATACTGGTGTACCAAAACAATGAAATGGTGCCCATACTGGCGTACCAATACAATGAAATGGTGGCCATACTGGTGTACCAAAACAATGAAATGGTGCCCATACTGGCGTACCAATACAATGAAATGGTGGCCATACTGGTGTACCAAAACAATGAAATGGTGGCCATACTGGTGTACCAAAACAATGAAATGGTGGCCATACTGGCATAGCAAAACAATGAAATGGTGGCCATACTAGTGTAGCAAAACATTGAAATGGTGACCATACTAGTGTAGCAAAACATTGAGATGGTGGCCATACTCGTGTACCAAAACAATGAAATGGTAGCCATACGGGTGCACAAAACAATGAAATGGTGGCCATACTGGTGTGCCAAAACATTGAAATGGTGGCCATACTGGTGTGCCAAAACATTGAAATGGTGGCCGTACTGTTGTGCCATAACATTGAAATGGTGGCCATACTGGTGTGCCAAAACATTGAAATGGTGGATTGGTGGCCATACTGGTGTCCAAAACATTGAAATGGTGGCCGTAATGGTGTACCCAAACAATAATACACACTTGATGAAAGTAATGTATAAAGTGTTTAATTACAATAATAAACAATACAAGCAAAAATAAAGGAAACCACATACAGTATTCACAGACAAGTCAGTTCAGTTAAATGTCAACCTCGATGAAGATGTAAAACACAGCATGTTTACCTTTCACTTGCAAGTTGGCTTTATCAACTTTCTTTGTTCTTTGATTTACAGCACTTGAGCAACATTTTCAGGACAATTTAATTAATATTAACACATGTAAGATCATGTAAATTGATCGAGAACACATTGATCGAGAATTTTCGTATAAAGTTTGGTCGAGTGCTACACATTTTCAGCGTACGGTTATCGAGATCGCCCACCAATCCAGGTCTACTATAGTCTATTGTAAGCATTGTGAACGTGTTTATCAGTAAAACACAAATTCACTTCGAACAACACAACCAAAGGCCGTCAGGAGAGAAAAAATGCATGACTCCTGCACGCTCCTACATGAAAATCATCAGCCATGAAAAATACACCGGCGTGGTTTCGCAAAGCCTATCGGGATGATGCAATAATTGCAATTTGTCGACACAAAAAATAATAATAATAATAACAGAGCCGAAACCTAGACTCGGCTACCACAGGTAGCCCGAGTAATAAGTGTTTGATAATCTAAAATATGTTTCACTCTATTAATCTGGCATAAACTGGCGATGCAGTTGAAACAACATTGGAGATATGTTCGTTGTAGCTCAAACCTGAGTCCATTATAACCCCTAAATCGTTGGCAAAAGGAACCGGAGTTATTTTCCTACCAAGAACAGTTCTATGGAAGTCTTTCGGCACTCGCTTCAGCATCTGACGTGTACCCAATAGGAGCAGCTTGGTCTTTGCTGGATTAATTAGTAAACTGTTAAAACAGCACCAGACGGCAATTCTGTTTAGATCTTCTGTTAGTCAACCTCGTCCCCAGGGCGTTTGAAGAAGGAAGCGAGCAGGCCGATCAAACGCCCTGGCAAAGGCTGGAATCACGTGAGAAAATATTCCAATATATTTGGAAAATTTTCACGCCAGATTGACCATCGGGCTTCCGGTCCATGTACGTCAGCTTATATATTTGAATGAACTGAATTCATTAAATAAGCCGTTGTACAAGTCAACATAATTTATTGTCTCTACGAGAAATCCAACATGCTAAATTAGCTCAGAATAACCTTAACACACTGAAATAAACAAAATACACTTGCCTGGGTTGTTGTTTGTGGCGAATTTGCGATGATATGTTGGTTTGAAGAGTTTCGTGATTGCTGCATACCAACCCGTAATAATAATATTGACGGATTGTTATTCTGGAGCAATCACGAAACTTAACCAACATATCATCGCAAATTCACCACAAACAAACCAGGCAAGTGTATTTTGTTTATTTCAGTGTGTTAAGGTTATTTTGAGCTAACTTAGCATGTTGGATTTCTCGTAGAGACAATAAATTGTGTTGACTTATACAACGGCTTGTTTAATGAATTCAGTTCATTCAAATATATAAGCTGACGTACATGGACCGGAAGCCCGATGGTCAATCTGGCGGGAAAATTTTCCAAATATATTGGAATATTTTCTCACGTGATTCCAGCCTTTGCCAGGGTGTTTGATCGGCCTGCTCGCTTCCTTCCTCAAACGCCCTGGGGACGAGGTTGTCTGTTAGTTTCGGCAGCCTCGGTATCCTCGATTGGAAATGCTAGGTAAAGCTTTGAATCATCCACGTACGACTCCAAGGAAGACTCATTTGGTATACTAGGCAGATCGCTTATATATATGCTAAATAACGCCGGACCAAGAATAGACCGAGTTGTTGTACGAGCTTCCGACAACGTCAAACCAATACGCACCGACTGACTTGGTTCTGATAGGTAACTCTTGAACCAGTCCACTGCAAACTTAGAAACACCAATTGCTTTAAGTTTCTTAAGGAGATGTGAATGCTCTATACTGTCAAATGCCTTCGATAGGTCTATCAGAACCAGGGCGGTCACTTCTTTAGGATCCATAGACTCAAGAATTAGTCCGACATAAATATGTTTAGTGGTTCAGTTGAATGTAACTTCCTGTTTCCGCTCTGATGTTTGGTAAGACTTTTCCTCTTTGTTGTATACTCGGTTAATTGATTCAGAGCTACGCGTTCACAGAGCTACGCATTCTGGCAAGGAAGTGTATTCACCGAAGAATAATTTGTTAATTATTAATAATATACAGAATTATATTTATGTTATCAGATGGTATGTTTTAAGATTTTGAGAGTTTAATACAAACGTCTTGCACTGGTCAGTAGATTCTTTTGCAATTCGGGGGAAGTTCGTTTTTGGATTAAGTCCCACGTTTTAGAGGAAATAATTTATACCATGCATTCTGCTCCCAGATCCGTGCTCCGAGTCGCAGAATAGTTATCTATTCAGTGTCCGAGTGGAGTGCATCTTGGCCAAAAGGATTGCAGGCTATGAGCACGAGCCACGAGATTATGCAAATAACTGCAACGAAGAAAATAAGGATGACTCGCTATTCTGTAAAAAATAATAAAAAAGATAAGGCAAGGGCTTATTATGGGAAGTTTACAGTATGACAAAATAGTTCTAAAGGTACAAGCATGCGAGGTAGGGAGGCATGACACTGCAGACAGAAGACCAAGGATCAAGTTTAAAATATGGTTAACCCCTCCCCCTGCCTTCTCTCTGAGTTGGAAAATTAAATAAAGCTCCCCATATATGGTCACTCACTCTATTATGACCCTGCCTTAAATTAGTAAATACTGTATACCACTCCCTCTAATAAGCCCCTGCCTTAAACTAGTAAATACTGTATACCACTCCCTCTAATAAGGCCCCTCTAGTCTAAACATTCTAATTTCAATATTAAAATTAGAACGTTTAATAATATGGGTTCACCATTTGTGTTCTCATGTACTGTATTTCTAGTTGGTTAATTGCTCTTGATTTGAATGTTCATCTTTGCAGCTCGAGAAATGCATGCAAACTTCGTGGCTTCACTTTCATTTTGTCTTGATGCGAAATCGAAATGATTATGAATAAAGTAGATATAAAAAATTTGTTGTACTGTATAACTAGAAATACATTAATGCACACCCCTCGTGTTCATTGTTTATTATTATTAATAACCTCTGCCTCCAATCCCAGGGGTGTATTAATACCACTGAAACCTTAAATTAAGTTGGTCACTCCAGACAAAGGAATTGCATATTTTTTTACCCTGTTTCACACAAAATGGCTAAAAATGGTACCCAGTTCCAAACTGAAAGAAAGGAAAACATAGGGTACCTTGTGCTAGCCTAAATAACTGTCAGCATATAAGAACAGACCTTGCACCAGATCAAAAGTGTGATAATTATTACACCGGTACCCTGTTCCAAACTAAAAATGCCAAAAATGAAAACCATTCCCTTTCCATTGGCACATCCCTGTATAGTCAATATATGGGAGTCCCGAACCTCCCATTGTAGCATACCAGTATAAATTATATTGTCTTTTTGCACAAAATACAATATTTTGACAACCCATTTGTATTGCTGTTTAATTGGCTTATTATACCACAGCAAGTATGTGACTATTAAGGCAACCAGAATTTTTTCAGCTTTGGCAAATGCCCAACACAACAGCAATGCCCTAGGTAAGCATTTTTATAGTACTGTGGATAAATGCCCCACTCCGAGGCATAAAAAGTTTGCAAATGCTTGACACTGTTCCAGGGAGGAATAGCTAGGCATTACTCCAATTGATGAATTTATAATAAATACATAATACATGTACATGTGCAGTACAGTACAGTAAATGCATAAAAATGTCAAATACATAATTGTACAGTACATGTATGCCACCAACAATTCCTACACAGAGATATATTGTTATTACGTTTTCTTTTGTTATTAATAAAGAAATATTTTAAAAAATACCTCTGTACCTTCGCATATTTTTCGGCCTCTATTCATTTCTCACATGTGTTATAAAATAAATTCACTAAATTCACGTTTTTCTCTTCGCTGCATGTCTCTCCTTCTCTTGGCTATTCTTTTTGCTGTGTTTTCTTGCATAATTTCTAGCCTTTTTCTTCGCTGTTCCTCTCCGCTGTTGTAGTTCTAGACACCGTGTTCAGCCTTGAAATTGCGAGTCGCTCTTTTCGTTTCTTCGACTATAAACTCGGATGTTTTGTTTTCCTGATTGAAGTCGCTTTAATATATACTGTAGTTCTCCTTGTAATCGTCTGTCTCTTGCTCTAGCCTGCTGCTGTTCCCTTCGTTCGTTCGCTTGTTTCTTTATCTTGTCTTTATCTTGAATACGTCTCAACATTTCTAGCCTATAAACATGTTTTCTTCTCCGAACTTTTGTATTCAAACTCGAACGAAAGTGATGTTTTTGACGTAAAATAGCAAAACTACAGAGAAAACGTGTACCCTTTTAACCACCATCAACCCCGCGGATCCCCGACATGGTCTCCGTTGATCGTTACATATAAATAAATAAATAAATAAATAAATAAATAAATAAATAAATAAATAAATAAATAAATAAATAAATAAATATATATATATACACACAAATGGATCCTCCAAAACGCCAACATGGGTACAATCCCCGACCGGACGTACCGCCCACTCCGTCGAGATTAGTACCCTCGCGTCGCGAGGCCCGCTTCGCGAACCACACGAACACGAGGGGATAAACGAGCAGGAATGTTTTATCAGATATAAAGACACGAGGCGAAGCCGAGTGTTTTTATATCTGATAAAACACGAACTGCGAGTTTATTATACGGCTTCAAAAACGAACCACTTGGTAAGTTGACTGGCGGATTAGTTTGAAAAATAACCTTGTCTAAGCCGAGAAAATCAAAGCTAAGGTTTATGTAAATCAGGAGAAATCTTTATCACATATAAAGATACGATACGGTCATGATTTTCTTTTGTGTTTTCCTCATGAATTATTAATGAGTTTTTGAATTTGTTTTAGTCACTTTAATACCATATAGTGGCAATAAGTGGTTGAACAGGGCATAGTCCCAATTGACTTCGGCTACCAAGAACGCTACCTATATACATGGTGCTATTAAATTATTATTATATAGATGCAAGTATTTTAGTAGAAAATATGCAGTGACATATTTTCCATATCTTCACCAGGAATATGATTTTGCATATAAAAAATATTTAAAAATCATAAGTTTCTAGTCTGGATAAGTAAGTACTGCGAAGAAGAGTTTTAAAGTATATATATATATATATATATATATATATATATATATATATATATATATTTAATATATGATTTTGATTTTGGAATATGATTTTGCGTAATTACACAAATAATTAATAAAAACTACAATTTCTATATAAAAAATATTTAAAAATCATAAGTTTCTAGTCTGGATAAGTAAGTACTTCGAGGAATATATATACTGTATATACTGTATATATATATATATATATATATATATATATATATATAGTTCACTCTACAGACACGTGTTTCGCTGTACTACAGCTCATCAGTGTAGCTTAGAACAATCTGAATGAATTTCATCAATTACTTATACACATGCGATCGTCGGTGACAACCGCATGTGGGACAGCATCGGTGAAGTACATTCAGATAGCGTGAAGTGCGCATGGGCCCAGAGTGGTCAAACTTCCACAAGGGTAGTGAGCGTTGTATTATCGCTAATAGGTACCCACGGCAACTTCACAGAGTGCTCAACAACACCGAAGTGAAGGAGCGTATACATTTATATATATATATATATATATATATATATATATATATATATATATATATAGCATGTTCTAGGGATTTTTGGTGAAGGAAAATTCGAGTGTAGAATATATACATTTATAGACCAAACCGGGACCAGTTGCGAAAAATGCAACTACACAGGCCTTCCGGCAGGAATTGAACCCACGACCTTGCGATTCTAGTGCAATGCTCTGACCACTGAGCCACGGAGGCCGTTGCCGAGAGCTTGATCGAGTTCTGTATACATTAAGGTGGTAATGCCAGGAGAGAATTGGGTTTATTAGAAGTAATATTGGGCATTTCACTCGATTACATAGCATGTTCTAGGGATTTTTGGTAAAAGAAAATTCGAGTGTAGAATGTATACATTGGGGATGGGGATGGGGATGGATTCGGATTCGGGGCTGGATTTGGATTCGGGGCTGGATTCGGATTCGGGGCTGGATTCGGATTGGGGCTGGATTCGGATTGGGGCTGGATTCGGATTCGGGGCTGGATTCGGATTTGGGGCTGGATTCGGATTGGGGCTGGATTCGGATTCGGGGCTGGATTCGGATTCGGGGCTGGATTCGGATTCGGGGATGGATTCGGGTTCGGAGCTGGATTCGGATTCGGAGCTGGATTTGGATTCGGGGCTGGATTCGGATTCGGGGCTGGATTCGGATTGGGGCTGGATTCGGATTCGGGGCTGGATTCGGATTCGGGGCTGGATTCGGATTCGGATTCGGGGCTGGATTCGGATTGGGGCTGGATTCGGATTCGGGGCTGGATTCGGATTCGGGGATGGATTCGGATTGTTTAATGTTTAATGTTTAATGTTTAATAAAACTTCAGCACTTTACAAATTAAAAATTTGAAGGTACTAGGGCAGTCGCAACAGGTTTCCCCAATTACTGCGGACCCTGGATTCGGATTCGGAGATGGATTCGGATTCGGGGCTGGATTCGGATTCGGGGATGGATTCGGGTTCGGGGCTGGATTCGGATTCGGAGCTGGATTTGGATTCGGGGCTGGATTCGGATTCGGGGCTGGATTCGGATTGGGGCTGGATTCGGATTCGGGGCTGGATTCGGATTCGGGGCTGGATTCGGATTCGGATTCGGGGCTGGATTCGGATTGGGGCTGGATTCGGATTCGGGGCTGGATTCGGATTCGGGGATGGATTCGGATTCGGAGATGGATTCGGGTTCGGGGCTGGATTCGGATTCGGAGATGGATTCGGATTCGGGGCTGGATTCGGATTCGGGGCTGGATTCGGATTCGGGGCTGGATTCGGATTCGGGGCTGGATTCGGATTCGGGGATGGATTCGGATTCGCGGATGGATTCGGATACGGGGCTGGATTCAGATACGGGGATGGAGTCGGAGTCGGGGAAGGATTTGGATTCGGGGAAGGATTCGGGGAAGGATTCGGATTCGGGGAAGGATTCGGATTCGGGGAGGGATTCGGATTCGGGGAAGGATTTGGATTCGGGGAAGGATTCGGATTCGGGGCTGGATTCGGATTCGGGGCTGGATTCGGATTCGGGGCTGGATTCGGATTTGGGGATGCATTCGGATTCGGGGCTGGATTCGGATTCGGGGATGGATTCGGATTCGGGGATGGAGTCGGATTCGGGGATGGATTCGGATTCGGGGATGGAGTCGGATTCGGGGATGGTGTTGGATTCGGGGATGGATTCGGGGAAGGAGTCGGATTCGGGAAAGGATTCGGATTCGGGAAAGGATTCGGATTCGGGGAAGGATTCGGATTCGGGGAGGGATTCGGATTCGGGGATGGATTCGGATTCGGGGATGGATTCGGATTTGGGGATGGACTCGGATTCGGGGATGGACTCGGATTCGCGGATGGACTCGGATTCGCGGATGGACTCGGATTCGGGGATGGATTCGGATTCGGGGATGGATTCGGATTCGGGGATGGATTCGGATTCGGGGATGGAGTCGGATTCGGGGATGGATTCGGATTCGGGGATGGAGTCGGATTCGGGGATGGTGTTGGATTCGGGGATGGATTCGGGGAAGGAGTCGGATTCGGGAAAGGATTCGGATTCGGGAAAGGATTCGGATTCGGGGAAGGATTCGGATTCGGGGAGGGATTCGGATTCGGGGATGGATTCGGATTCGGGGATGGATTCGGATTTGGGGATGGACTCGGATTCGGGGATGGACTCGGATTCGCGGATGGACTCGGATTCGCGGATGGACTCGTATTCGGGGATGGATTCGGATTCGGGGATGGATTCGGATTCGGGGATGGATTCGGATTCGGGGATGGATTCGGATTCGGAGATGGATTCGGATTCGGGGCTGGATTCGGATTCGGGGCTGGATTCGGATTCGGGGATGGAGTCGGATTCGGGGATGGTGTTGGATTCGGGGATGGATTCGGGGAAGGAGTCGGATTCGGGGAGGGATTCGGATTCGGGGATGGATTCGGATTCGGGGCTGGATTCGGATTGGGGCTGGATTCGGATTCGGGGCTGGATTCGGATTCGGGGCTGGATTCGGATTCGGATTCGGGGCTGGATTCGGATTGGGGCTGGATTCGGATTCGGGGCTGGATTCGGATTCGGGGATGGATTCGGATTGTTTAATGTTTAATGTTTAATGTTTAATAAAACTTCAGCACTTTACAAATTAAAAATTTGAAGGTACTAGGGCAGTCGCAACAGGTTTCCCCAATTACTGCGGACCCTGGATTCGGATTCGGAGATGGATTCGGATTCGGGGCTGGATTCGGATTCGGGGATGGATTCGGGTTCGGGGCTGGATTCGGATTCGGAGCTGGATTTGGATTCGGGGCTGGATTCGGATTCGGGGCTGGATTCGGATTGGGGCTGGATTCGGATTCGGGGCTGGATTCGGATTCGGGGCTGGATTCGGATTCGGATTCGGGGCTGGATTCGGATTGGGGCTGGATTCGGATTCGGGGCTGGATTCGGATTCGGGGATGGATTCGGATTCGGAGATGGATTCGGGTTCGGGGCTGGATTCGGATTCGGAGATGGATTCGGATTCGGGGCTGGATTCGGATTCGGGGCTGGATTCGGATTCGGGGCTGGATTCGGATTCGGGGCTGGATTCGGATTCGGGGATGGATTCGGATTCGCGGATGGATTCGGATACGGGGCTGGATTCAGATACGGGGATGGAGTCGGAGTCGGGGAAGGATTTGGATTCGGGGAAGGATTCGGGGAAGGATTCGGATTCGGGGAAGGATTCGGATTCGGGGAGGGATTCGGATTCGGGGAAGGATTTGGATTCGGGGAAGGATTCGGATTCGGGGCTGGATTCGGATTCGGGGCTGGATTCGGATTCGGGGCTGGATTCGGATTTGGGGATGCATTCGGATTCGGGGCTGGATTCGGATTCGGGGATGGATTCGGATTCGGGGATGGAGTCGGATTCGGGGATGGATTCGGATTCGGGGATGGAGTCGGATTCGGGGATGGTGTTGGATTCGGGGATGGATTCGGGGAAGGAGTCGGATTCGGGAAAGGATTCGGATTCGGGAAAGGATTCGGATTCGGGGAAGGATTCGGATTCGGGGAGGGATTCGGATTCGGGGATGGATTCGGATTCGGGGATGGATTCGGATTTGGGGATGGACTCGGATTCGGGGATGGACTCGGATTCGCGGATGGACTCGGATTCGCGGATGGACTCGGATTCGGGGATGGATTCGGATTCGGGATGGATTCGGATTCGGGGATGGATTCGGATTCGGGGATGGAGTCGGATTCGGGGATGGATTCGGATTCGGGGATGGAGTCGGATTCGGGGATGGTGTTGGATTCGGGGATGGATTCGGGAAGGAGTCGGATTCGGGAAAGGATTCGGATTCGGGAAAGGATTCGGATTCGGGGAAGGATTCGGATTCGGGGAGGGATTCGGATTCGGGGATGGATTCGGATTCGGGGATGGATTCGGATTTGGGGATGGACTCGGATTCGGGGATGGACTCGGATTCGCGGATGGACTCGGATTCGCGGATGGACTCGGATTCGGGGATGGATTCGGATTCGGGGATGGATTCGGATTCGGGGATGGATTCGGATTCGGGGATGGATTCGGATTCGGAGATGGATTCGGATTCGGGGCTGGATTCGGATTCGGGGCTGGATTCGGATTCGGGGATGGAGTCGGATTCGGGGATGGTGTTGGATTCGGGGATGGATTCGGGAAGGAGTCGGATTCGGGAGGGATTCGGATTCGGGATGGATTCGGATTCGGGATGGATTCGGATTTGGGGATGGACTCGGATTCGGGGATGGACTCGGATTCGCGGATGGACTCGGATTCGCGGATGGACTCGGATTCGGGATGGATTCGGATTCGGGATGGATTCGGATTCGGGATGGATTCGGATTCGGGATGGATTCGGATTCGGGATGGATTCGGATTCGGGCTGGATTCGGATTCGGGGCTGGATTCGGATTCGGGATGGAGTCGGATTCGGGGATGGTGTTGGATTCGGGGATGGATTCGGGAAGGAGTCGGATTCGGGAAAGGATTCGGATTCGGGAAAGGATTCGGATTCGGGAAAGGATTCGATTCGGGAAGGATTCGGATTCGGGAGGGATTCGGATTCGGGATGGATTCGGATTCGGGAATGGATTCGGATTTGGGGATGGACTCGGATTCGGGGATGGACTCGGATTCGCGGATGAACTCGGATTCAGGGATGGATTCGGATTCGGGGATGGATTCGGATTCGGGGATGGATTCGGATTCGGGGCTGGATTCGGTTCGGGGCTGGATTCGGATTCGGGATGGAGTCGGATTCGGGGATGGATTCGGATTCGGGGATGGAGTCGGATTCGGGGATGGTGTTGGATTCGGGATGGATTCGGGAAGGAGTCGGATTCGGGAAAGGATTCGGATTCGGGAAAGGATTCGGATTCGGGGATGGATTCGGATTCGGGGATGGATTCGGATTCGGGGATGGATTCGGATTCGGGGATGGACTCGGATTCGCGGATGGACTCGGATTCGGGGATGGATTCGGATTCGGGGATGGATTCGGATTCGGGGATGGATTCGGATTCGGGGATGGATTCGGATTCGGGGATGGATTCGGATTCGGGGCTGGATTCGGATTCGGGGCTGGATTCGGATTCGGGGATGGAGTCGGATTCGGGGATGGTGTTGGATTCGGGGATGGATTCGGGGAAGGAGTCGGATTCGGGAAAGGATTCGGATTCGGGAAAGGATTCGGATTCGGGAAAGGATTCGGATTCGGGGAAGGATTCGGATTCGGGGAGGGATTCGGATTCGGGGATGGATTCGGATTCGGGAATGGATTCGGATTTGGGGATGGACTCGGATTCGGGGATGGACTCGGATTCGCGGATGAACTCGGATTCAGGGATGGATTCGGATTCGGGGATGGATTCGGATTCGGGGATGGATTCGGATTCGGGGCTGGATTCGGTTCGGGGCTGGATTCGGATTCGGGGATGGAGTCGGATTCGGGGATGGATTCGGATTCGGGGATGGAGTCGGATTCGGGGATGGTGTTGGATTCGGGGATGGATTCGGGGAAGGAGTCGGATTCGGGAAAGGATTCGGATTCGGGAAAGGATTCGGATTCGGGGAAGGATTCGGATTCGGGGAGGGATTCGGATTCGGGGATGGATTCGGATTTGGGGATGGACTCGGATTCGGGGATGGACTCGGATTCGCGGATGGACTCGGATTCGGGGATGGATTCGGATTCGGGGATGGATTCGGATTTGGGGCTGGATTCGGATTCGGGGCTGGATTCGGATTCGGGGCTGGATTCGGATTCGGGGCTGGATTCGGATTCGGGGCTGGATTCGGATTCGGGGCTGGATTCGGATTCGGGGCTGGATTCGGATTCGGGGCTGGATTCGGATTCGGGGCTGGATTCAGATTCGGGGCTGGATTCGGATTCGGGGCTGGATTCGGATTCGGGGATGGATTCGGATTCGGGGATGATATAAAACAGAATATAATCGCAATTTAACAGGGCACCGCAAAACTTTCAGGGCACCACAATCTTGGTCTAGAATACAAAAGTCACGCAAAACTCTTCGGACTTGATGAAATTGGCGTGTCGAAAAGCCGCCAAAAATAACAAATTGGAACGAAGGAACGAACGAACGAACGAACGAACGAACGAACGAACGAACGAACGAACGAACGAACGAACGAACGAACGAACGAACGAACGAACGAACGAACGAACGAACGAACGAACACGGAATATAAAGCGGTTTGAAAGTTAGCTGCGCCCGCAAGTTAACTTTCAGGGCACCGCAATCTCTCAATTGTATTCTTGCGTGAGTTAATTGTTCAGTTGCTTAGTTTATAAATGACGTGGGCCAACAACTTGTTGTCATTGCTCTGATGAAGGCCTGAGTCAACAGGCCGAATGCTTAGCAAAGAAATATTTTACGTGTTTCCACAAAACTTGTTTATATTAAATTAGTTGATGTTTAAATATTTAAACAAAAACTATAATAATTTTTTATTGAAAACTTTATTTGTGCCATGCTATCGTGCGCATGAACAGATGAGATCGTCTTTTTCCGAGGGGTCTATACTTCATGTTAGTAGTTCTATGTGGAATATGATATTCTTCTCATATTCAATCCTCTACCGCGCTATCTGAGGAAATACTAGACCGGTTCCAGCGTTTACGCGGTACCGGACGAATTCGGCCAAACCGTATAGGTTAAAAACTTTACCTGAATTTTTCCGGTCTCGAATTCGTCCGGTTAACCGTACGAGAATTCGTCCGGTTTCGTGGGTCCCGTGTAAACGGAAGTCAGAATCGTAAAAATTCGAGTACGGTTCCGAATTCGTCTGGTACCGCGCTGTAGTAAAAGAGTTGACAGGTATTGGTAACAAAAATTACACTTTAATTTATTACCATGGCGAGAAATGGTGGACATAGAGGGGCGGAGTTAAAGCCCTATTAAACTAGTACCTATGTCGTGCGGTCGTCACAGTTCCGCGGTTCAGAAGAAAAGAGAACAACTAATTTATGCAATGTTCGATGAAATCTTCATTCGATGATCAGAAAATACTGAAGCTTTGAGATTGAAAACCGCAACAACGACAAATACAGGCTAGAAACGAAGAATATCATCGAAAAGATGGATCTTTATAGTAGCCGAATCAGATCGAAACTTGTAGGGAAATAGTATACCTCTGTTTGATTTTCGATAACGTGAGCAGCAAGGTTGGTACAATTTGCGTATTCGCCATATTGGCTTATGTTAGACTTGTGCTCAAAATAGTATATCAAAAACCGCAACGGATTTAATACCTGTGGCATATCGCTCATGATATTTATATCGCAGATGTGTTGCACTATACGATTCAGATGGAAACATTTGAAATAATTTAAAAGTTGACACTGCTACGATGATTGTTTCACTCATCCTCTATGTAAGTCCTATTAATCTTGCAGAACTTTTCTAGTCAAAATTTTTGTAAGTGGGCATGCATTACGCGCATGCGTGACCATTATTTCTCGCCATGGTTCTGACTAATAAACCGACTTACCAATGTAATTCAAGTAATATGAACGATTTTTGTCAACAACATTCTTACCTTGTCATCCGCCATCTTGGATAATTTTTTATATGCATCTGACACCACAAGCTATGTAAAGCCCTGATCAAACGAGAACGCAAGTCATCGCAAGTTTTAGCTTGTGCTTGCTTGTGTCTTATTTGACCACCAGCTTGCGATGACTTACGATGATAGTACCTGCATTAGCTTGCGACTAATTTGAGCTTGTTCATATTTTATCGCAAGTTTTCTTTAACTTGCGAGGGATTGCGAAACGTTTAAACACAAAACACAAGTCGATGGAAGTCTTTCGTGCTCTGTCGCCATAGAAACTACCATGAGAACTAGCGAAAGAGTATGGGTGCGACGACTTGTGCCGCGACGTTTGACTGGTGGCATCGCAAGTCATCGCAAGTCATCGTAAGCTAACTTGCATAACTTGCGATGACTTGCGTTCTCGTTTGATCAGGGCTTAAAGAAAAAGCTTTACTTAGTTATACCGATACGTACATATGCATGTTTGAAGTTTGCGGTTGGTGAATGTCGCTTTCACCATTGCACTACAACACTCTGAAACGCATGGATGGTACTCAGCTGATACAGCTGAGTATCAGTAATTTAATTTATAATATTTAGCCAGCTAGCAACGTCACTAACTTCCAAGTTATTTAAAGGGATACACCAGACCCAAAACAAGTCTTCAAATGAAAGACCTATGTGACCTTACCTCCGAATGGCTATTAGTTTCCTTATAATATTTTTAGTTTGGGAGAAATTTGACTTTGTTTGCCGTATTTTCCGTATACTGTGAGCCACCATTGTTGCTTGATTGCGGCGAAAGCGGTCGCTTTCAACAAAGTCATATTTCTCCCAAACTAAAAATATTTGAAGGAAACTAACAGCCATTCGGAGGTATGATCACATGTGTCTTTCATTTGAACAAGGCTTGTTTTGGGCCTGGAGTATCCCTTTAAATTAGGCAAAGTATATTGCAACAAGATGGCGGTTAATACAATTGTGTTTTGCCGAAATTAATAATGTTGCTATAAACAAAACTGTTGTATTTACTTCGATTTTGTTAGTATGTTTATTAATCAGAACGTCCTAAATTAGAAATTTAGAATTTTGTTGCTTTAACAAAAATATATTTGCCTTAATGTTTTTTCTTCTTCTTTTAGGCTTGGATAACTACAAGCAAAACTTTCTCGGGGTTCACAAGCCTAGTACAAGTCAAAATTCGCAGTTTTATGGACCCATTCAGTCGCCCGTACAGAATGACAGGAAAAAATTTGGGGAGGATATTGTGCCTCAAAGGGAGAATGTTATGCAAAATTACGCTGGCTTGCAGCAACCGATGTTTGGCACTTCTGGTTATGTTAACGGCGGTACGGTGTTTTCGGGACAAATGATTCCACCGATGTTGATGCAACAACCGATGCAAGTGCCTGCTACCATTCCTGGCATGTTCCAGACTGGATTCATGTACCAAACTTTAAGTAAGGGAACGGCGAAACCGAACTCTCACTTTTTCCCTCCATTCACAAAAGGTTCGCTTATTATGCTTGGAACCGGTGGTCTCAAACCTATCGAAGATCTTAAAACGACGGATTTTTTTGAGAGCGCCGAGGTCTCAAAGCAACTTTGCTTGGAGACAAGCAAGATTGCGAAAATTCAAGAGTTGCCGAGCAGTGCAGTCTCTCTCATAGGATTTGCTGTTGACAACTACGAAAGCGAGGTAGGTCGCGCTATTTTGATGTAAAAAAATGGCAAACATAAAAAAGAAACATTGCCAGCTAGTGCATGATTATTATAGCTTACCAGTCAAAACTTCCTCAAGTCAAAGCATTTTCGCGTCACAGAAGTCAAAAAGTTAAATACAGTATATTAACACTTAATAATTGTTAGTTGTTTGCTGTACAAGCTGTGTAAGTTAGTAATACTCAGAAAAACTCTGAGCTCTGAGCGGGACTCGATCCCACAACCTTCTGAAGTTGTGGGATCGAGTCCCGCTCAGAGCTCAGAGTTTTTCTGAGTATTACTAACTTACACAGCTTGTACAGCAAACAACTAACAATTATTACTAGAAATACATGAATGCAACAACCCCTCGCCCGCTTTTATTAAATGCTTTTTTGAAACACCCCCACCCACCCACCCTGATTAAAATAAGCACTGATGTACAGGAGTGGTGATTTTCCCCGGGTGTAGAGAGAGGCTGAGCCTGCAAGACTACTAAATCATATATTTCAGAAGGCATCGTGCTAATATTGAATATTCAAATTAATCTGGTGGGATATATGGTAAACATGGCAGCAAGCGAAACAGTGATTGCTTCCACGAGCAACGCCATGGCAGAAAATGAAATTAAATTTCTTAACAGCAACTTCAATGATGTTTGATTTGCAGGCTGTTATTGTTTCGCGACATTCGAGGGTAACGAAGAAAGCCTGAATGACTGTCTAGACAGATTTCTTTCTCTGAGTTCTACTTCATTTAATCGAGCTGAGAAGCACATTAAGGACAAGATGTACAGCCAAATTGAATATATAAAAACAAACAGATATAAAAGCAAATGATAATCCTCAAGATAATTCTATAATTTATGGATAAGATGACTGAACTGATTTAACATATCAAGCAAAACTTAGATTTCATTATTAAATTCTGGTTGTACAAAATATGTTTTTTGGAGGTTTCAAAAGGGGTTATTTTAATAAGCTTTAAATGACTTCCCTATACACATAGCATGTTTTGCAAAGGCAGAATTAAAAGTCAACAGCTCAAAAATTACATTTAAAATAGAGTCCGAGATAAAAACAATTCGGTAGAATCAGATTCCAGAAAGAAATATTAAACAGACAACGTTTCAGTCGAAAATTTGGAAATACAGCCAAAAAAATCGCCATTTAATAATAAAAGGTGCAACGCAATTGCCAATGCAAAACATCACATTTTGACCAGGAGTTATAGTTACTACAAACACTGCAATTCAGATCGAGTTTTTGCTTACCATACGGCGTTTGGTTTCTTCAAGTTCTCTGGTTTCTCTTCAAGATATATTAAACGGGTTGTTTGTATCCTTCTTTTCTTCGTGCTCCATTTCGTTTCGTTTAAATAAGCGAAATTAGCAAAACTATTTGCTTGAGAGTTTGTACTTCATAGTTTTCTTCGTCGCTAGTCACCAGTGCCCAACAATTCTTACCGCGTGACACCGTACCAAACATATATATATATAAATAAACTATTTCACAGATTTCGTCTCCCTCGCTTTTTCTACACGCGTGTAAAATGGACTCCACGCGTGTCGAGATTAGCACCCTCACCGGGCTCCGGGCCTTCGGCCCTCCGCCCGGCTCGGGGACTAACATCAAGCTGCAATTTCTGAAACTAACTAATATTAACACTTGTTTGTAAGTTGAAACAAAAGGTCCGCTATGCGTACATGTATCTGCGCCAAATTATTATTTGAAAATCCGTATGTACTTAATCTTAAGTATTATTTTTGAAGGGAATACTTATTTTTCATTAATAATACAAAATAATTCATTTTGATAAAGGTCCTGAGCAGTGTTACCCTGTTCAAGGCAGAAAAAATAAGACATTTATGGGACCATGAATGCAATCCTTTATTCTTGACTCACCAGTTTCTTGCCATGATTGTCAAATGTTTTCGAGTGACGAAGGAGTATAACGGAAGCAAGTATACGCTTAAGGTGGCTCCCTACGGTAATTTAAAAAAGAAAGGACTGGTAACGAGTGTGACGTCGGCACATGCGTAAATAGCAATCTTGTCTAGCATTCTCGTACCCGGGAATCTCTGGAAATATGAGTGTCCTGATTGGCTTTACGAAACAGTGAAAAGAATTCAAACAAATTCAACAAAATAAGAATTTCACAATCTACACTCGTACGTTTGCCATAAACATACGTTTGATATAATTTGACAAATCTAATAACAGCAATACACAACATTTAAATTCGAAAATATAATACTATAAACTAATATTCATCAAGTTGCGATAATCTCTGAAAACAACAGCCTTCAATCCCATATCTTCAATGAGTACGTTTAAAACTGAGTTGACCAAAACAACACTTTCTTCCCAGAGTGGGCTGAAAAAAACCTCTTTAACACTGTACCTGATTGTCCCGTTCTTTCTAACATATAACTTCGTTTACCTTGCGATTCATGATGGATACGATACGATTTACACGAGATTTATACACGAGATTTTTTGTTAGATCCAAATAGTTTTCATGTTTCTGTCTGTCGTGTGGTAAAAGCGGATGGAAGCATCCTCTAGGCCGAGGAGGGGAAATGACAAGCCGTTTATACCATGAGTCTGGGCACGAGAGTTTGGAATGTTTGGAATGCGCCTGACGTCACTGCGTCGGGAATCCGACACAGAGGCCAGGGTTTCCCAACGCCTTCGCGAGGAGGACGTGAGGGTCTGGGTACGAGAATGTCTTGTCTAGTTGATGTTCTTAACGTCAGCAGTCGTCTGCTCCGGTAAAATTAAAAGTTTGTGCATGAAGAAATAGGAAAAACAAAACAACATACTTAGTTTTAAAAAAATTCATTAAAGTGCCCCTAACCCCATATATTTTTTTTATCTTAAAAATATTATTAGTGGGTGTTTTTTTAGTATTTCTTGAAAAGATTTTTGGATTTAAGTAAATCCTTAACTCTCTATGACCAGTTGAAAGTTCGAAAATCGGCATGAAATAGCGGCCATGTTGGTTCACGACCCAGTCTCCAAGGGGCATGGGTTTAGTGCCATTTGTGACGTTTTGTGACGTAGATTCCGGAACGCCCTAGATTTTGTATCAGCAAGCAACAATGCGATTATTCACGAAGTTCAAATTTCCAGTTTTAAAAATCCTCAATATATAGATTTATGGCGCTGCAACAATACTGGCAATAAGGAGGAAGGTGCGTCGCTTCATGTTATGCTTTGTTTGGGCAATAATTGTTCAGAAAAAATAAGCCAATCGAACGCTTTCGATCTGGTTGTTTTTTATTAACGCCTAGTGGCTATAGTTCTAGTACGTCTATCTGTTTGTGGTTTTTGACACACCATTCATGCTCTTTAATACAGCAATAGGGATCGCTGACGATTTGTAAAAGACACATCACAATTTCCACACTTGTTAAGAATCAAATCGGACGAGTGAAACGTAAAAAGCTTTATGCACCAGATGTTAGCGGGGAAAACGTACATGAATGTCAACAACTCACAAGACATGTCATCAATCTTTGGGATTTATTGTTAGCAATCGGGTCATCTGAATATGAAAGGAATTAAGGAAAGAGCTTCGTCGTAATAGTTGCTGGAAATATAACCGTTAGCGGCATTTAATAATAGCCAGCTTTATTCGGCTGTTTGTCTTCTTCCCTTCGATTTCGTATCAAATCCATTTCCGAGTTTTTCACATATCAGAACTTCTATTGTCATCGTATAGTGTACATGACAATGTGAAATGTTGCAAGATCTTTAGGTATATAACGGCAAAAGTGATAGAAAATCCGCGACAGACGGATTAAAAAACGTTGGTAAACATATAGTCGCTCCAAATTAATCTATTAAACATAATTGCTTCATGCTTTAAAATTGCTCGTCCTATTTAGTGGCGTAACGCTCATTAGGTAGGGTTAGGGCGAGAACTAAGGGCCCCCGACAGTTGGGGCCCCGAGGGCCCCCCAGCCCGCCGCAGCCCCGCCCCCGCAAAGATTAGAATACGGTATTATATCGACTAAACATAAAAAATGCAGGTTAACATTTAACAGCAAGATTAAATTTATTGAGAGCTAAAAAAATTGTCCTCCATGTCTCCATCGAGAATGGCAGCTGAGTTCTTTAGCTCAGCAAAAACAAAAGTTCTGGGTGCGAGTCTGTTGGCTTCTTATTACATGAAGTTATTTACCTTTCAATTGATGAATGCAAAACGAGATAGTTTAATTTGGTTTCTTGATATATATATATATATATATATCAACAAAACAGGCAACCCGCCTTCCCTTAGTTTCAAAAACATTTATATTTAAATCAAGTAAAAACTAATACAATTTTTTTCAACGTTTCGGGGCAAGCCCCTTTATCAAGAAACAAGTTACAGAGAATTTCAGATCTATCTTTATAGTGCTAGGCCTAATTAATTACAAAGTCAAATTTAATTAAAGTCCCTAATATTCAATCCTAATGGTGCGAAGCTATTCAATTTATATGCCCAAAAGGCCTCTCTACGTGTTGGATCATTTATATCCGTTTTATCAATAATTTTTACCGACATATCTTCAATACCCCTATGTCCATCCAAAAAGAAATGCGAATATAAATGTTCCCCCGCGATTCCCCTTTGTCCCTTACCATATCTGTTCGCACTGCTCTTGTGGTTATTGAAGCGTTGTCTAAATGATGTTATTGTGCTTCCCACATATATTTTAGAGCATTGTTTACAGATAATAAGGTAAACTACCCCTTTAGAATTACAATTAAATACAAAATTTATCCAAAATGTTCTATGTCCATTTGTAAACGTATTACCCTCCTCTACGAAATCACAGATCCTACAACGTTTATGTCCACATTTCCTCATACCCGTCTCCCTTTCCCCATTTTGTCTAATTTTTGATCGCACAACCGCATCTTTCAAATTCCTCGGCCTTCTATATGCCACAATAGGTCTCTCCAAAAATATTCGTCTCATCGCACCCGACGCCTGCAAAACTGGCCACATAGAACTCACAATTTCCCCTACTTTCGACAATGCCGGGTGAAAATCTAAGACCAAAGGTGTCCTATTACGATTTCTCCCTATTTTACTTTCCGAATTCTGATGTAGCAGACTTTCTCTACTCCGATTTTTTACTCTGGCGAATTGCTTATCCAAATCTCCAGGCTTAAAGCCCCTCTTAATAAAGTGGCCACGCATTTCGGTTAACCGATTTTCAAAGATTTCCCCCGTACTACAAATCCTCTTAAGCCTTAAAGCTTGACCATAAGGTATGGTCCGTTTTACATGCGACGGGTGACAAGAGGCACAATCCAAATACTGGTGCGTATCCGTTGGTTTGGAATAGATATCAGTAACAATCTGATTATTCTTAATTTCCACCATAACATCCAAATATGCCAACCTAGTATAAGACCATTCCCATGTATACGTAATATTACCGTGATATGAATTAACAAACTCAAGAAAACTTATTAGAGAATCTTTTCCATGCACCCAGACCAAAAAAATATCATCCAGAAATCTAAACCAAACCAAAGGCTTCAAAGCACACTCTTGCAACATTCTTCTTTCTAATTTTGACATGAATATATTAGCAAAAGCGGGTGCAAACTTAGTACCAATTGCTGTTCCCAACTTTTGCCTATATATTCTATTGTTAAATTCAAAATAATTATTTTCTAAAATCAATTTTGCTAACTCCACCAAATCCTCTGCCGATACTGCTAAATGTTGCTCTTCCGCAAACTCTTTAAGTATTTCTTCCATACTAATAAGGCCTTCCTCATGTGGAATATGAGGATAAAGACCTACGACATCCATAGTACATATAATGACCCCATCTGGTATAGCCCCCAATTCCTCAAGTTTACATAAAAAATCCGCAGTATCTTTAACTATATGGGGCAAAGTCCTGATGACGGGCTGCAGATGAAGGTCCACAAACGCCGAAATTTGTTCTGTGGGTGTTCCACAGTTCGAAATAACCGGTCTGCCCGGCACATCGAACAAACGTTTGTGGATCTTTGGCAACAAATAAAACCTGCCCAACTTCCAATCCTTGCCCAACATAAAACTAAGGTTTTCTAAAACCTTCTCTAAAGACCATTTGTCAGAGCATTGCACTAGAATCGCAAGGTCGTGGGTTCAATTCCTGCCGGAAGGCCTGTGTAGTTGCATTTTTCGCAACTGGTCCCGGTTTGGTCTTATAATGTATATATTCTGCACTCGAATTTTCCTTCACCATAAATCCCTAGAACAATATATATATATATATATATATATATATATATATATATATATATATATATATATATATATATATATATATATATATATATATATATATATATATATATATATATATATATATATATATATATATATATATATATATATATATATATATATATATTATATATATAAAGTAAAAAGACATATAAGTAATAAATCTTCTCTTCATCTAAAAACACACGTGTATCAAGTAATACAGCTTTCAAACCGTGTCAATCAAATCAAGACAACAGGGGCCCCCGCACCAAATATGCCCAAGGGCCCCGCCTTCCTCCGTTACGCCAGCTAGCTAGCTAGCTACAATCCTGGTCTAAATTAACTCGGACAGTCGCGTAAAAAGAACTTAAGCGCATCAATTCCTAAGATTATGTTAAACAAAACATCGCACCCCACTCCCCCCGTTCATTGTTTGTTAGAAAATGAAATGCAAAGTATGTTCAGCGCAAATTTTTATCAACATTGAATGGGGGGAGCTGGGGGAATGATTTTTAAAAGGAAATTTGATATCAGTTGTGATTTAAGGCAAGGTGTCCGAGTTATTTTGACCAGGATTGTAGCTACAATCATGGCGAAAAACCCCAGGACAGTTCGTAAAACCACTACGCATTCGAAGTTGATTCAATGTTGCCATTCTATTGCTCTTTTTCGTCGTTATATCACGCCAAGTATAAAATGAAACAACATTGATGGAAGGGGGAGGGGAGAGGTTGTTAGGTAAGGATTCAAGGCGATATATTATAGTTTTTCTTGTGTGAAAAAAATCCACATGTCAAATGCCACATGTGGGCCACATGTGGACCACATGTGTAATTGGAACAGCCACATGTGACTCACATGTGGCTACATCTACATCGCCACATGTGACAGGCCACATGTGACGGAATTTGGAACTGCCACATGTGACTAACGTGACTCACATGTGGCTACATCGCCACATGTGGCAGGCCACATTGGAATTGCCACATCTGGAATGTGGCTATATTACAAAATGTGACACACAAAATACTTATATCGCGGAATATATATATTATATACCCATCATATACAATAAAATATACAATTGAATCATTTATACAGAACATTACTATAAATAAACGTATAAAAGTTGAGATATATAATAATTAATAAATAAGTATAAAAAGTATAAAAAGTCAATATCTATGTAGTTCTACTGTTTTTGATGTCTATTCGTTAAGTTCGACTTTCCTTCTCCTGCCCTCAATTGCAAATCGTTGGTCTTTGCACTTCTGTGCCATTATGGATTTGACCATGTATTCATTGACATCAGGGTACTTCTTCAGAACACAGGCTAGAAATATTATCATAGTAATCATTTTAATATACGTACATTTTTAAAATAAGAAATATAGCCTTGTATAATTTTGTCCGGAATATTTCTGGACCACTGGTACATATACTGTATACTGACCTATTATCAGTTCGACTATTGTGCAGTCTAATGGGGGAGGACCTTCTTTACTTTTCCCAGTGACAGATGACATTGCTAGAACCTTCAGAATCCATTGCATCAGATTCCAGTAGTGATCCTCAGGATCACTACTGGAATCTGATGCAATGGCAATCCTTTTGAAAACATCCCTCAAGAACAGTGTTAGTCCCAGATGGCTAGCCATCCAAGTATTAACCCTGACCAACCAGGCTTAACTATTGGTATTGGTGAGAGGCACCCATGCTCCCCTAAAAATAAACTCTCCTGGTATATAAAAGCAAAAACAAATAATATAATCCTCAAGATAATTACAGAATTCAATAACTAAGCTGATTTAATAGAGTTGAACATATCAAATTATCAACCAAAACTTAGATTTCATTGTAAACTCTGGTTATAAATTAAAATAAACTTTTTTTTAGCAATTGCCTTTGAATGGCTCCCCTATGCATAGTTATTATCTCACTGCACTGCCATTTACAATCCTGAAGTATTATTGCTATATTGTTTATCATAGAAGTTATCTGCCAGTAAGGCTAGGAATGAGTAGAGTTTAGTACATTGGTCTCTCCTGTGCTCTGAGGCTTTTTCTCAAGGTTCTCTAGTTCCCCCCCCCCCCCCTCTATAAAATCATTTCCTAGGTTTCAGGTGACCATTCTTGAGGGAATCTTAAATTCTGTTAATGGTATACCCTAATACATAATTGATATGTATTGAACTTGATTGAATTAAAATTAAAATATTACATAAAATTAAATAAATTAAATTTTAATTGGGGGTACTGTATGTATAAAATAGCATGCAAAAGCAGTTGGGAGTGTTACAAAAATGCATATGAAGTGGGCGAGGGGTTGTTGCATTCATGTATTTCTAGTAGCTTTACATTTGAGATACGAATTTTATGTTCTTGTGGTGAAAGCAATATTTTACTCATTTGCTTCGTTCATTTGTGAAATATTGTTTTCACCACTTGAAGATAAAATTCATATCTTTGCACCACCATGTAATATCCTATTTATATGGTATATTTTAGAGTTCTTCAGATTCAATGCACTTATTCTTGAGCTTTCAACTTAAATTAATATATATATATATATATATATATATATATATATATATATATATATATATATATATATATATATATATATTATAGATGGGAGTGTTTTACTAAGAAATATGCAGTGACATATTTTCCATATCCTCACTAGTGAAGATATCGATCACGTGATTAAACCTTCCCCCCATTTTTGCATTGAATCTATATAATAAAAAGAAAATTACATGGTGGCTTGAAGATATGAATTTTATCTTATCGTGGTAAAAACAATATTTTACTCATTCCCTATGCTCATTCGTAAAATATTGTTTTCACCACTCGAAGATAAAATTCATATCTTCGCACCACCGTGTAATATCCTCTATATATATAATAATAATATATATGATATTACATGGTCATGCAGAGACAAAAATATTTTTAATAATAGTGTATATAATAGTGTTTTTAATATCTCATTGGTAAAAACACAAGAAATAATATTCATATCTCCAAGCAGCCATGTAATGTTCTGTTTATTATATAGTCTTAATACAAACAAAGGGGATTATCGGTTAATTTTGCCATAGCCTGATGACAAGCATATCTTGTGTGAAGATAAATATGATATCATTTTCATTATATATATATATATATATATATATATATAGCATAGTATAGTACAGTATAAGTGGGCTTACCTCAAAATGTTGAGTGTTGCAACTGGCAGTTTCACACAGGGCGATCTTCAGGTGACTGACAGTTGCGACACTAAACATTTTGAGGTTAGCCCACTTAAACTATACTATATTCACTCTACCTTTATGGTATTGAGCACTTTCCAACATTCCGCAAACAAAATCACATGCATACAGACACACATTATATACATATATATATATATAGTTCAATACATGTATTATATATAATACATAAAAATAAGTCTGCCAACCTGTTTGTTTTTGTTATTCCCAAGTTTTTGCCTTTGGTTGGTTTTGATTTCTTGGCATTGTCTTTTTCTGGGCAATGCATTTATATCATGGTTGTCATCACCCTGAAAGAACTTCAGTTCTTTTTCCATTAAATCAATTGTTTGCAGCCTATATAAGTCATACAGCAATCAAAAAGTTAGAAAATAGAAAAATTATGAAATCCCCTACTTTGTTAAAACAATCTCTAATTTGGGGCGATAGTGAGTTTGCTAAACAAGCAAAGAGAATATATTAAAGCCTCAAAGGATCAGTATACTTGGTGGAGTAGATAATTAATAGGCACATACCCATTACCCACTTCACAGCAGGTGTTACCTTTCTCACAAACGACATTTTTAATCATTAGGAGCAGCCTAAGTTACCAGTTCAATATCTAATATATTTTCTTAACTTATAAAAGAGGGAAATGACGAATGTTCTTTGTTTAGAAACGAGTTACCAATCGGCATCACCATTTTGAATTTTCACTCGTCAGCGTGGTCAGACGGTTCAGTAATAAATACCGTCTTTAAGCTAGTTCTATTATAGTAATATTCAGATAATACTCACCACTAGTCGCTAATACTCGTCCTATATACGATTTCCACCCAGATTTGGGAGGTTTTTTGCACGAGTCGCCAAACACAACGAAGTCGCCAAACTTCGGATTCTCGAGCATACTTTCGTCGCGAACACATTCTTCAGTTAAAATGCTTGTCTCATTGGTGACAGTCCAGTGAATCAATACGTACTTCATATTGTATTTAAGGAGTTTCTGGCTGAAATGACTTTTTCTTAACTGTACTTTTTCTGAACTCAACGGTGTCCTTCTCTTCGTTCAAAAGTGACAACAATGAGAACAAATTGCATTTCGGGCTTGCTTAACCACGTGACATACGCGTGGGGCTAAAACCCCGGTCGGTATTAATTACTATATTTTATTTCGAGTAGAGTAGCCAATCTATTGCAATAGAATACTAGTAAGTTTCTACTAAATATAATTATTATACTAGTCAAGTGTACTTCGCTAGACAATGATAACAGGTTCATGATAATAAATATGATATTAAAATGGGAATATTGCATGAAAAACACAACTAATTATTGTATTGGTGGTATTGAAGAAGCTGAGTTCTTCACCAAGGTGGTTGTGGGTGGTAACATGATTCACAGCCAGCACTACACCCGGAGCTCTCGCAGAAGGAACTCTATTGTTTGTTTGCTGAATGACACAACTGTGGAGCTTAATTCTAGTGTTTGTCCTGATTGGTGACTGTTGTTTTGCATTTGGAAAAATTATTCATTTGGATCGACCTGCTTGGTTACATACGGAAAGTGAATGTGGCCGCCTTTGTGACCATGTGGTATAGAATCAGCATTGCAGATCGTTGAACTCAATGACATTTCAGATAAGTACAC
Source organism: Corallium rubrum (assembly GCA_964035015.1). NCBI lineage: Eukaryota > Metazoa > Cnidaria > Anthozoa > Scleralcyonacea > Coralliidae > Corallium > Corallium rubrum. Next base: position 11,898,205 of record OZ035999.1, read on the forward strand.
ATTTATTTGCAGTGTGAGTGAAAACACTGCCACCTATTCACTGAGATACATTCATTTGCAAATTGCCAAATGTTATGGACAGAGATTAACTGTGACTACTGAAGTATATAAGGTAGCTTTATACTAACAAACACAATAAGAATTTAAAACTTTGTTAAGACTACTGTAACTTTCCCATTTTATTATCTGCCATTACTATTGTCTGTAAATAAATAAATAAATACTGGTACATTTAGTTATTGCATACTGCAGTAATTTACAATTAGGTCTACCCTTGTTCCAGAGGTATGTATTGTATATAGTATTTAATACAATGTATTAATATACCTGCATTATTTTAAATACTGTACGTATTGTCCCAGTCTCACATGTGGACACATGTGAGACACATGTGACAACCATGTGGCCACATGTGAAACATATATGGCCACATGTGACACACATGTGGTCACATGTGACACACATGTGACCCACATGTGGTCACATGTGATCCACCGGTGGTTCACTGGTGATCCACCTGTGGAATTTTCGTAAGGGGAGTCTACCAGACTCTTCATTTGCACTGCTGTCCCAATTATTTATGGCCAGCGGCGGATTATCCAGTAGGCTGAGTAGGCTGAAGCCTACCCGCCCGGGCTTGCAAGAGGCCCGTAATTTCCAGAGAATGGATTTTTCATTAAGATTAGTTGTTATATGAATATCAGGGCCATATAGTACACTGCCTCAGAATGCAGGAAATGGCGTTTCCGAGACTCTAAATTCAAAAAAATTTCATGGTTGTAGCTAGCTATCTAAGCAAGCAAGCAAGCAAGCAAAGCAAGCAAGCAAGCAAGCAAACAAACAAACAAACAAACAAACAAACAAACAAACAAACAAACAAACAAACAAACAAACAAACAAACAAACAAACAAACAAACAAACAAACAAACAAACAAACAAACAAACAAACAAACAAACAAACAAACAAACAAACAAACAAACAAACAAACAAACAAACAAACAAACAAACAAACAAACAAACAAACAAACACACACAAACAAACAAACAAACAAACAAACAAACAAACAAACAAACAAACAAACAAACAAACAAACAAACAAACAAACAAACAAACAAACAAACAAACAAACAAACAAACAAACAAACAAACAAACAAACAAACAAACAAACAAACAAACAAACAAACAAACAAACAAACAAACAAACACATGCAGAGATGAAAACATAACCTCTTCGGGAAGGTAATACGTGACGTACGAATTTTTTTTCCCGCCAGCCGTTTGCTGTTCGCCGTTTCAAGGCCAAGACGACTTTTCACGGAGACGGCAAACGGCAGATTTTACAGTCAAAATTTCTAATATTTCCTCTCTTTCACGTCTTTAACGAAAGGAAAAAGATACAATAGAAATGTTAACCTTTTAACAGGCAAGTTTCTGCCAGAGGTACCCAGATGACAAGCAAAATTGTCTGGCGTTTGCGAGAGTAAAATATATAAGTAGGGAGTAAAACGTCCGATTGCCTGTCAAAGAGTTAATGATCACAAAGTGTTTTTAAACCATATATAGCAAAACGAACACGAAAAAGCAACCTTTTTCACGACAACTTCAAATACCTCTTTTTAGCCGCCATCTTGGATCTGCTCACGTCAATCGTAATCTCTCTAGTTTCAATCACGCAAACGTCAAACGGCTATCTCACATTTGCCGTTTACCGTTTACGTGAATCTTAATCTCTCTATCCAGGGATTAAATTTGCATGTCAAACAAATCTCAATATCTCAAGAACGAAGCTAGTGAGATATAGAAGAGTTGTAAATTAGTTTTAAGTTTCCTCCACCGCGTAATTAACGCTCGCTTGCTATAGTGTTCAAGTATAAGTACCATCAATCCACGACCTCCGGCGGTAGAGTGTCCGACGAGTAAACCAAAGTTCGCAGGTTTGAAAACCAGTCGTAGTCGAGTAGACTGCGTGCTATAATGTTGTCGCCGTGTTTGTTAATGTAAGGTAATAAAAGAATGCTTCGGAGCTAATCAAAACATAGAATGAAGCGACAACTGACGACAACCACCGAAGCCAAAATAACTACTCTAGACCAAGTATTTGATAAATTAATGCCATGACAAAACGATAAAGGAGCGACATCGCCGACATATTCAAGAATGGAAAGTTTTTACAAATTTAAGTCCTTTTGTATGAATTGTAGTAAATTTTCAATTGTGATGTACCATGCAGACGATGCTAGAATGATGACAAAGATTTTTTGAAGCTTCTTTAAAGTTGTTAGACGATTCTATATTTTGAGACGAGCCAGATATTTAATATGGCCAACGTGTGTATTAAAGTGTGTTTGAGTAGATTGAGCCTTTTAATTAAACTGACAGTGCGACTGTGGGTTAACGTTGACGAACATAAATAGAGGACTCTATTCTAGGAGAACAAAATCAGCTACATTGTCAAGCAATAATGTGCAAAACGTGTGGTAGTGTAGTCCACGAGCGAAATATGCTAACATCGATACATAGTTGATATAAATGTGTTTAATTTAAATACGAGTATTTGCTTAGATGACTGTACTGTAGATAATTTTGTAAAATAATTAATTAGACATTTAGATGTCACAGACAGGCTATAGCCTAAAGAGACCGTTTAGATGTCACAGACAGGCCATAAAGAGACCGTTTGTCTGATACAGTAAATGTGCAAACATTTATACATGTGTTCTAGATTTTACAACAATCGAAATATAGCAAGGTTAGATATACTGCCGAAACAGAGAACGTAGGAGTCTAACGTTTCGAGCGAAGGCCTTTCGTCAGAGAGAAACGTCACGTTTCTCCCTGACGAAAGGCCTTCGCTCGAAACGTTAGACTCCTACGTTCTCTGTTTCGGTAGTATATCTAACCTTGCTATATTTCGATTGTTGTTTCTACACTGCCTACTCAGCACGCTACTTTTATTATTCTAGATTTTACTGCATGCATCCATCCAATATAAGGCATATATCTTAAAGAAAAACCAACGTATAGTTGCTCTCATTATTTTCATATGACCATGCTGGACATATCTTCTTCATTTACTAATTTTACAGCAGTGCTATTCGAGATACTTGCTATCTCAACCTATTTCCCTTACCTATTGGATTGCTCATTTGCACTATTACCTGACAGCGTTGTAGCAAAGTTGTTTAAATAAATTTTAATCAATATTGGTCTTCATTTGACTGGCCTTCTCAGTTTTACTATCGTACTATCGTACTAAGTTTTATCATCATAACTTTGCTTTAGTAAAAAACTTGTGCAGCCCTTATTACAATGTTGTTGCAACTACACAATTCCAACAATATCGGTTTTACGGATTTGGTATAAGCATTACCCATGTGAAAATCTTACATAAGATCTTGTAAGATCGTATCATCTTTTAAAGATCTTATATATAGGTAAAATCTTACAAGAATCTTGCAAGTACTTGCCAAGATTTTGGAAGATCTTATAAGATCTTGTAAGATCTTGTAAGAAAAATCTTATAAGATTTTTCTTAAGATCTTACAAGATTTTCCAAGAAGATCTGGACAAAATTTTCCAAGAAGATCTGGAGAAGATTTTCACATGGGTAAACGCAATATTGCTGGGTTGCACGTAACGTCTTGGCGGCCATGTTGGTTGGTAGGTACAAAAGAATATATTAGATGCTATTGTATCAACCAACCAACATGACCACTGTGTCTTTGTCCTCTAAGTTTCAGGGGATTGATTGCAAGCCACCCGAATAGGCATTAATTGCAGTATAGATACATACACGCCTGAGCGTGTCTATTTTTTTCCTATTCACCTGGTATGGGTCGTCACTCAGAGCGCGTTTTATATTATTACTTTTATTTGTTATATTATTTAGGTGTTGGTGGAAAAACCGTCGGATCACCCATTCTTTATTTATGAGCAAGGCTGGGCCTCGTGCAAGCCACATCTCACTTTATCTCGTTACGGGTTGCAATGCAAACAGCTCAAAATCGGTGACGTGTGCATATTTCTTTCAGACAAGGTAGACACGAGGTCTGACAGACCTATGAATTGCGAATCGAAATCCGTTGTCGAGGACAAAGACAAGCAGTACCATATCGCACCACACGGCACCGCTTTATCTCGTCAAAACCGGGTCAGTGAGGCCAATGATATTACTAAGCCAACAGAAAGTGGGGATAGCAACATAAGCGGTGTCGCCGACTCCAAAATACAACCGAAAGGTTTAGTAAAGAAAGAAGACGAGAGTTATGCTTTTGGACAATCTCCGGGAAAGAAGGCTAAATTGGATATACCAAGTAATAAAAACGTAGATCTTGTAAAAAGTTAACTGTTGCATAGATATAGGTGATCTTTTTCCTAGATATCTCTTGTTTTTTTGGCACATGGAGCGAGAGATGGTCGAGGTAGGCTCGATTTCCAGCCGTAACTTGGGCCTCGGTACGAAATCACGGCTGAACTCGTGAGTTTGTCGATGTCGATTTGCACCAAACACAAACGTGCCTGCACATTTTCGAAAGGCGTACAGTATATTATTACGGTTATTGCATGAATTATCCCCGTCAGTTCCAAATGGCGATCTATAGAGGATTTATTGCGATCAATAGAGTGCTGATTAGTGGGGAATGCGATTGCATTTTGGAAACGTTTAAGGTTGATTGTCAGTAAAAAGATTTAAAACGGGAAGCAATAGCGAAATTGGTTCACGACTAACATGCTTTCGTCATTCAGCCTACAGGATTGGGAAAGTCACTTATATTTCAGTCAGCTTCTATGGTTTTTGATATCGTGAAATTACTTTGTGCAATATGTCTCAGACACGTTTTGTGGCTCACGCGTCCAGCCGTCTCTCCCGGGGGTGGTAAATATACCGCGGCCAGGAAGGCGGCTAAAAATCGGCCTATGGTCGAGGTCAAAAGGGATGGCTCAAAGGGACCTGTACAGTTCTTTCGCGGTTTTCCAAAATATGTCGTCAAATATGTTCTTTCCAAAAAGTTAGGCCGGTAAATCAGATTTCTGACTAAGGGTTATGGCGGCTGTACATTTAACCATAATGCTTCACGACCTCACATCAGTTCAAATAACAACTAGACATTGTTTATCATACTAACAAGGATTGAGTAAGTAAGAACTTCATTCCCACCAAAATTGATCGTTTTAAAACCGTATCTTCCGATAATGCTGCAAGAAACAATTTATACTGTGCGCAAAGGATTGTGGTTAAATGTACAAGTCGGTCTTTTTCGGTACGGTCAATTGACGAAAAATTTGGAAAAACAAATTTGACGACATATTTTGAAAAAACCGCGAAAGGACTGGACGTGTCTCTTTGAGTCATCCATTTTAACTTCGACCGCGAGGGATCTGGTCAAAACGCCGTTTTTTAACAAGCCGCGACTTGTGTAAGTGGCGAAGTCTTCGCACCTTTTATACGAATGTTTTACGTCTTATGTAAGGCGCATCCTGTGTAAGGCGCGTCTTATCGTATAAATGGCCCTAATATGTCTATAACCTTAAATAATCAGGCTCCTGGGAGCACAGTTTATTCTTTAAGGTTAGTTTTTAAAATATTTCACAAGACAGAACTTTTTTAATCCATTCATCCAGTTTGTAGCAAAAACTCTGACTTGACAACTTTCCTGCTACTTCGCTGTAGTGTTTTATGTGGAAAAAACTGACCAGATGACATTTTTTTGAAATTTTGACGGCAGAAAACTGGAGATATGCGTCTAAATAGACGAAAACCGTGAAAATTTGACAAATTTCAAGCGCCATTATTACCATGGTAACAACGATTAACACTATTCAACAAATACTTCATAAGTGTCGTTCTCCTTCTCCAGTTCAGTTTACGGAATAATTTTGTAATAGTTATTTTGAAGACAGCAATAACCATAGACTGCCTGAACGTAACAAGCCATGAAAAAACTAAAACTCTAGGGAGCCACCTTAAGTAATTCGGAGAGGCCGCTCACATTACGGCTATGCCGCGTACTGATTATTTACAACAAAGTTTTAGCTACAACAAAGCACAACAATGTTAAACGCATCAGTTATGTAAAACAGTTATATTTCTTTCTTTTTCTTTGTATTAATATTGTACTTTTAGAACTTTATATATCTATACTTTCTGTTTTGTAAATAGTTATACTGGCGATTCTACCGTGTTTAAAATAAATTATTATTATTACTACTTGGGCTAGGTAGACCGAGTCTAGGTTTCGGCTCCGTTTCTGTTTCTGTTTTTTCATTTTTTCCCGTGTCACAAAATTGCATTTTTGCACAATTTACTTCCGGTAACCAGCCATGTTTTCCGGTCAAGGCCGTCAGACTCTTTCGGTTTTGGTGAACTCAACAATTGAAGTGTTAACGATCAAGGTGTTCTTGGACGTTTTGGTAGGTTTTTAAAGTGAGTGACTGTAGTTGATCAGCAATGCGGCTGACAGTTGTCTTCATCATCCCCGAGCCCGGGCGTAGGGCCGAAGGCCTGGAGCCCGGTGAGGGTGCTAATCTCGACATGCGTGTAGTAAACTTTACACGCGTGTAGAAAAAGCGAGGGAGACGAAATCTGGGAAATTATATATATATATATATATATATATATATATATATATATATATATATATATATATATATATTTATATATATGTTTGGTACGACGTCGAGCGACGAAGAAAACTGTGAACTCCTCAAACAAGTAGTATTTTGCTTTCGTTTATTTAAACGAAGTGAAATGGAGCACGAAGAAAAGAAGGATACAAACAACCCGTTTAATATATCTTGAAGAGAAACCAGAGAACTTGAAGAAACCAAACGCCGTATGATAAACAAAAACTCGATCTGCAGTCACTTACTCCGTGGTCAAATATAACGGTAGGATTCTTGTTATTTTCAAGTTTTCGCTTAACCTATTAAACAATATACAGCTTCACGTTTTCGTGCTTTCCCTTTGCTCGTCCAAACCATAAATCAGCTTAACTAAAGCTAACTTAAAACCCTACCTTTATAAGCTTATGTAGACCTTTTATTATTAAATACTCATCACTCATGGGCTTTGGCGATTTTTTTGGCTGTATTTCCAAATTTTCGACTGAAACGTTGTCTGTTTAATACTTCTTTCTAGAATCCGATTCCACCGCATTGTTTTTATCTCGGACTCTATTATAAATGTAATTTTTGAGCTGTTGACTTTTAATTCTGCCTTTGCAAAACATGTATGCATAGGGAAGCCATTTAAAGGTTGTTAAAAATAATCCTTTTTGAAACCTCCTAAAAGCATATTTTGTACAACCAGAATTTGATAATATGTTAAATCAGTTTAGTCATCTTATCCATAAATTATAGAATTTTCTTGAGGATTATCATTTGTTTTTATATCTGTTTGTTTTTATATTGACTGTATATCAGGTGTGCTTATTTTAATCAGGGTGGGTGGGTGGGGGGTGTTTCAAGAAAGCAGTTAATAAAAGTGGGCAAGGGGTTATTGCATTCATGTATTTCTAGTATTAAAATATGCTTACAAAGGCTTACAATGTTTACAACTGCACACGCCGATCGCGGTAGTCCTACTACGTACAGTAGAAGATGATGAGCTATTTCGAAACAGGTTGGCCCTGAGGGCCTTGCTGCTTAGTCCAACAACTACAAAATGCGAGTATAATAATAAGCACAAATAGAGCAAATAGCGGTAAGATATCAATGGCCGTTTTTATACTGCAGACGCATTATACGTCTGAACGTACTTGGGCAAAAATATTTAGTGCGTCTCTAATTTCGTCTCGTATAAAGACGGGCATCAGACGCATATTATCCGTCCACTCGAACTATATGGTTTAATGCGTGTTGAAGCACGCACTAAACCATTTAGTTTGTCTGGACGTATAATGCGTCTTATTGTATAAAGGCGGAAAACGGACGAAGAAAACAAAAACCTGTAACAGCGTTGCGTGAAACCAGCGGCATCTCCCATCCAGCCCATCAAGATGGCGTTTTGTAGTAATAAAACAGTAAAATCTCGTAACTGGACAGAGACTGGACTAAAATATTTCAGTCTTACTTTAGCAGATGAGAAGTATGAGTACGTCCGACAACTAGATACGTTGGCCTTGAAGAAATCGGCCAATATGAGAGTATTTGAAGAAATAAAGCAACGGTTTGAAGACCATATGTCTGACGAAACATTTATACGAGAAAACAACTGCGAAAAACTTGGACTAAAATCTAAGAACAACGATATACCATAATATTTCGCCGGGAAAATTACGAATTAAATTTAAGTGGTTGAAAGATCAGTGGCGAAAATTTACAGATCGAGTCAAAACAGGAAGTGGGAAAGCACCTGTCCGAGAGCCAGAGTGGTACAACATCAATCCTGTTTTCTCGGACACTCACGGAAATCTTGAAGTTTGTTCGAAGGCAAATGACGTCTTGTCAGATACCTCAAGTACAGATTCAGATATAACCGAGCCAAAAAAGAACAGGGATAGCCCGGATTCGGAAGGTCAACCTGGTAGCCTAGCTGATAACGATGCTGGGGAGTCAGATTGTGCTGTACGTGAGCAAGATAAATGCACCTCCAGCGAGAATACTGGTATAAAATGGAAAAGAGTAAAGAATGTGGAGGTTAAGCCTTATGCTCGAAAGAAAGAAAGAATAAAATCTCAGACACAAGCTATAAATGAAATAGCCAAAAGTTTAAAATCACTGGGGGAATCTCAAAAAGAACGATCAGAGATGATGTTACAAGCGGAGAAAGAGAGACATGCTGAATTTTTAAAATTTCAGACCGAACAGGCAGAATTAAATAGGAAACATGCTTGAATTAAAGATGCTTGAGGTAATTATGAAAGTTAACAATCCTCAAAAAGAAAAGAAAGATCAAGAACAACCTCAAGGCAAATCAATGCAAACCAATATCACTTCACTCACAAGTCCCTCAGTGTAGCAATTCAGTATATGGACACATCCCTCCTCTCCCCGCTCGATTTGGGCAATATACACATGCCAGGACCAATCACAATCCGGATATTTTGCACCTAGACAGTCATAACAATCAATCAATTTGGTATTAGTTCCACTGCATCGCTACTACCTTTCATCCTCAACATGTTGATGTGATATTTTGTTGTGAATTGACATCAGGAACATGAACAAAAGTACAAAATAGTTGTGTGTATGATATGATGCCTTTAGATTACATTGTAAAGAATCAAAGATTAATATGTAATTCAGAATGCTACTTTTGGTCAAAATTGTAAGAAAATATGTAAACTATAATAGTAATGTGATGACAGACTATTAATCATGACTAAATTCAAATAGATACATTAACCTTTCTAAATTAGGGTAAAGAGCACAAATTCGTTGAGTGAAAATGTTGTCAGATCGTCTTTACACAGTTACATAGTGGATCTTATTTCGATTGAAGATAATTGTCGAATCATGTACTGTTTGTTACTAGCTGTGCATATTAGTAATCACAGAACATGCACTAATCTGTATTGCACTGCTCTGTATACATAAATTGTGGAGGGAAATGCAGGTCATAATAACAATGGCGATGTTGTCTAAGCTACATTCCGTCTTTTTATAGAGAATCTTCCATCTCCCCTTTAACATTCCATACGCGTGTTCCGAGACAACTCTGGCAGAGCACAGTCTCCTATTGAAATACCACTGCTCATGCTCCCGTGTTCCATCTTTGTATAGTTTTCAAAGCCATGAGGAATGGGGAAATGCTGAGTCGCCTACGGTGGTAAATGGTATCTTGCCATACGGGTGAAGATTCAATACATATTAGGAAGCACATGACCATCTGCTATTTTCTGATAGATATCACAACTTCGAAGTAGCCTTGAGTCGTGTGTTGATCCTGGAGCACCAACAGCAGACCACATGAAGCGCTTGTTATGACCAATGAAAGCCATATTTGTTACTCAGCATCTCTTTTTGTAGCTGTAAAAGTTCTTTAGTTGGGTTGAAACATACACATGAAAACCATCCCACGCTCCAACACAGGGAAACTCCCAATTCTCAAGAAAGCTTTGTAGCTCGTGACTCCATTCTTCGAGATTTCTTGGCAAGAAAACCAACCTATCCTAGAAATGTTTCACTATGGCTGTGCAAACATGTTGGAAAATACCGTGGGCAGTTAACTCGGCGACACCAAACAGATCTCCCGGTACAGGCAAATAGCCAACTGGGTTGCAGGCAGAGTTGGGTAAGGCTTCATAGGGGTAGATGTTTTCGAGATATCATCTCTAATTTCACCGAGGAGAAATTCAAAAGTATCTCGCGACACCCTAACCCTCTTCTTGAATGCACCTTCATCCCAATTTTCATATCCGTTGCTCCACCAGTTCCCATCCCGTTGTTCCTCTTCACTCCGCTTTTTTCTATTGCACCTAATTAACACTGGGATAGATAATGCGAGCGCTGCTGCCACCTCGGTTTCAACTTCCATCTCCGTTAAACAACGTTTTTTCGTCATTTGTTCGTTTAGATGAAATTGATGCACAACAGCTTGATTTTCAGCTCTTTTTTTGCCGACATCACTTTCACGAGTTGCAGCATAGACATAGACGCCATTTTGAAATTTGATACCAAATGTTTCTAGAGCCAGGCCTATTTTGCTACCTGACGGCGCGAATCGCACTGTCGTTCTTTTAGTTGGTCTTTCAATTCCACCGTCTTCACACTAGTCGCATAAAGCTACAGACGAATTATGCGTCCCGACGTATAATACGCCTATAGTATAAAAAGGGCCACTATGTTGAACTGTACCGTCCATGTCAGTAGTGATATCTGGCCCCATCTGGCGTCCGAAGGGGCCGGGTGCCCCCTCATTAAATATTCAACTTATTAATTATGCATACGTCATTATTTCTCAGGCTCCTTTGGGACGTAGTAACCCTAACTTCCCCCCCCCCCCCCCCGCCCTAGCTTTTATCCAACCCTCCGTGTAATACGTCATAACCGAATTATAACCTGATTCCCGAAGTTACGTCATCAAAAGGCACTCGACTAATATCCGTATAAGTAATAGTATTCTATTTCACAACACTCTCAGCTCACACTCCTTGTTATCTAAGTTATTGGGAGCTTGATCGAGCGCTTTCGGAGGAAGTGGAACCCCTGTCAAACCTGCGTAGATGCAGCACACAAATTTCCAGCGGGTGGGAGGGCGGGTCATTCCACCTTTCTCCTTGGCGCTGATACAAGACTGAGTGGAGTGAGAGTGCCGGCCTACTATTTATTACCACTCCAGGTATCAGGGTACACGTGAAGTAGTGTGGTGTATAAAGAGATATTTTTTTATGTGTTGGAGCCTGGCACTAGTTTTTAACCAATCAGATTACAGTATTTTTTTAGCCGACCAATCAGCGACGAGCACGTATAACATTAGCATAATTTTGGACGGGGGGAGTCAGAGAGTGGGTGTTGGCTCTCTTCATTAGCATTTTTTTTTTGGGTAGGGGGGAAGGGGTGTTTTTTTTGGGTGGGTGGGGTGTGCGAGGGAGAGGAGGGGTGTGTGTTGTATGTTTTTTTTATTGTTGGTCTTCTTTGCATTTTAGATTAGAATTATCAACAAGCTTTTCCTTGCAGCATCCAAACACAATAATAATAACCGTGATATCATTGTGGTTGGTTGCTAAAAGGATGTTATAACGGTTGTGAAAACGTCGCGCTGCTTCTTCTTCTCATGTTTTTGACAACCTGACTTTTTCCTTTTGTATTTATCTGGTTTTTTATTTGGAAAAACGCTGTCGTCAGAAATTAAACGCGAACACTCTTATATCTTCACGTTTCTCTCTGACGTACAGCGATCATTCCTTGTTCTTCTTCTTCTTCTTCTTCTTCTTCTTCTTCTTTTTCTGTGAATAACAACAGGTGAAGAAGCTTTGAATAGCGACGGAGCAGCAAGTACTCCGGCTTTATGCAGAGCTTTTTCACATCATTGTTGTTGTTGTTGTTGTTGTTAGCGTCTTCTTCGTTCTTCTTCTTCGTCTTTCTGAACAGCATATAAATGAAGCTCTGCAAAAAAATGGTAATCAGTAAATGATTACTCAAATTTTTCCAAGCTTTATCTAAAAGTTAACCTTCATTTTTTGTTTTTTAGTCCTTCGAAAGAAATGTTCTTTTAGGATCAGACAAAATGGTGATGAAATAAATTTAAAACATTTCCTCATCTCATTTTGTTTGAAACCTGAAGAATGTTCAAGAATTCCGCAATGTATTCCGCCACATCAAGAACTTTTGCAATTCTTGGTGTGATGGAATTCATTGTGGCAGCTCTCTTCATTTTGTTTTGTTTGAGTTCTTGATTTTTTCCTGTGTTGATCGTCGTCGTAATCTTCTTCAAGAATGAATGAATGAGAAAAAAATCCATTCATACTTGTAAAAAGGATTCGAAAACACAACCGTGATTAAGTCTGTTGCAGCGCTCGTCATCTTCGTTTTCTTGTTTACCCGTTCTGTAAGAAAATTCAAAAAAAAATGTAATCTTTGAAGAAGAAGAAACATTAAAGATTTTCTCACCTTCTTTCGATTGTCGAACGATCAACAACCGTTTGTTCTGTAAGAAACTGTGGGTAACGCAAAAATTGAGTTCATTGAGATTACATTCAAATTAAATCAATTTTTAGATACACACCTTCGCCGGAAGTGATCTCTTTGTTGGTCGAACCCATAGTGATTGTAAAATTTTACGTGGTTTTATTTTATTTCTTATGAGATTTTTAAAAAATTGGTGAATCGTTAATTTATGTTGTAGAAAGGGTGAATTTTTTTGATTTTATTCTGCTTTATTCGCCCCCCATGGGAAAAGGGAAAATTCTTAGGAATGTGTTCTGGGAAAAGGGAAAATTCTTAGGAGTGTGTTCCGGTGTTGACATAGAAAACAAATATTTGTAGAAAAAAAAATTTTCTCACGAGATTTTTTCCCAAGGGAAAGGGAGAATTCTTAGGAATGTCAAACACGGTGTTCCGGTGTTGACATAGAAAACAAATAAGCAGAAGAAAAAAATTTTCTCATGGTTAGTCAGAATATGGTTGGGAAATGGAACATTCAATCTCAAGGGATTTAATGAGAATAAAAGATGAAATGAGAGCTGAACGTACAGCTCGATTTATGCATAGATTAGTCACAAGTGAATGGTTGCTTACGAGAGAAAAAAAACAACCTTTACACGAGGGGGTTGCTTGTGAGTTTTAAGCAAAAACGTGCTTTTGCCTGCGTATATGCGAAAATGTGTGCAAATGTGTGGTATATTCACTCTTTTTTCCTACTGATTTCATGTTATTTTTTTATTTTTTTACTATTTTTAACTATTTCCAGAATAATTAAATAAAAAACATGTATAAATTTGATGTTGGGTTGGGAGTACACACGCACACACAAGTCTTTGAAGATGAATTTTTTTGGGATTGTATTGTTCTTTCTTATATTTTCATCATTAGCTGATGGGGATGGTGTTCGTGTTCAACGCGTCATTGAAAAAGAAGAAGATTGTTGTTATTGCGACTATCCCGATAAGCGCATATATCATTTGAAGGGTGGGGAGAAACATGTTGTTCTTTATAAAGAGGAGAAGAAGAAAGAAGAACAAGAAGAACTAGAAGAAAGAAAAAATTGAACCAACTACATCAAACTATTTTTTTATTGAAACTACGGTGGTTTAACCACTATCGCGAACAAACTTCATTAATATTGTCAAACGTTGTTAATCTTTTAAATTTTTTTTGAAGTGAGGATAGGTACGCGTATTCTATTGACGGTAGACTGCTTATATCTCGAACTAGAAAATGTTTAGGTACGCGTGTTATTAAAGCATTATCATGTAATTGAAGCGGTTCGTATGACAGAGCGTGTTGTAGACAGCATGGGAATATACAGCATACGGCAACATCGCAGCCATCCACGCTCACGCCGCAAACATTGGGACTTTCATCACATTTTTTCACACAGCATCTTTTCGGGACTTCAGTTCTTAATGTTGCTATACACCATAGCCTCATAGCAGCAGGTTGAATACTGTGTAAGATATCGTCGTTACTTTCAATCGTATATCCTTTTTTCTTTAACTGGTGTTTTAGGAATAACATCGTATCTTTCTCAGTTTTTTCCTCTTTCTTATCGCTCATTTTTTACGTGTTAATGTAAAGCTTTCTTCTCACCAAATTTCACTGTTTTCTCGTTATTGACTTTCCACCTCTACGTCTAAGTCAACATCGGATGACATAGTTAACACTGCGTCAACATATTCAAATTTCAGTGTAACAACGGTTGACATATTCAAATTTCAGTGTTCTCTTGACACTTCGGAAACATCGGCACACTTTCTAAGTCAACATCGGTTGACATATTCAAATTTCAGTGTTTCTCGTCACCTTTGTCGGTTTTTCTCTAAAAAAATCAACATCGGAAACCATACTTTTCTAAGTCAACATCGGGTGACATTCAAATTTCAGTGTTCTCTCGTACTGTCTGTTGACATAGTTAAACACTGCGGTTTTCTCTAAAAATAACAAATGAGATTTTAATCGGTAAACCTAAATAGATGAATTCCGGACATTTTTCAGTTTTTAAAAGCAAACGATCTTATTGGGTGAAAGAAAACTTAATTTGTTTTAAAATATGCGGATATATAAGGTCGTAAAAAGATGAATTTCACACTTTTTTAAGAGAGAGAGAGATGGATGATCTCGCTGTCTTTTATAAATATATTGGCGAAAACCAGATCGATATGAAAGAAGTGATTAGAATTAATAATGAGCGGTTGACGAAAGAAAAGTTAGAGGAGGAGGAGAAACGCGCTGCTGCTGCTGCAGCCGTTGTTGCGAAGCTTGAAGAGGAGAAGCGAGCATCAGACGCGAGACGGAGAGAGTCTGTTCTCAGGCTCGAGAGAGAACGCGTGGTGTTGTTGGAGGAAGAACGCGAAAAAGCAATCGCGCAAGAGCGACAACGGCTAGAAGAAGAAGAAGAAGATAAAAATCGTATAGTATCGGAATTCTTCACCGATTTAAACAACAGCACTAGCGGGATGCCAGCTCTCTCACCTCTTCCTGATGATGTTGGTGAAACACCACATATATATATGCAACCCATCAACACACCCACCGAAGCGGTCTGCACAGGAGATGTTGGTGTAGGAGACTTTAATTTCCCCTTTCCAAACCCGACTTTTATTCCGACGACCGAATCTTTGAACCCACCGACCCAACCAGCGCGACAGAGTATGGGGAAAAACATCGATGTTTTAAGACGTGCTTATACCGAAGTAGATTTTAACGGTTTAGAAGAACATAAAGATAGAAAAAATTATAGAAGAACACTATGTTTTAAGAAAAAAGACATACTTATTGACACGTACGCAATATTAAATAGATATGATGGAGATGTGGTAGTCACGGCAGAAAAAAATTTTAAAGAACTCAAATATATATATAATGAAAAACAAAAAAAATTAAGAAAACTAGTCAAAGTGAAAGACCAGCTCGCCACATTAGAGATGATAGCGGCACGGTATGCGGCGCCGGAGAAGGTAGTTAAAAAAAAGTAAAATTGTATATTTAAGTGATAGCTAAAAAAAATAAATCTTGGTGATTGTTTTGTAATGGAATTTATAATAGAGGAGGTGAATAAAAGCGATGTCGTAACGATTGGGGATGTATTTAAGAAAAAAATTGAAAAGTGTGTGGCTCGACAAAGAAATCTTTTAGAAAATATAAAAGCTCATATTTCGAAGACGCAATTTCCCGAGATTTACGAAAAAATTCAACGCTATAGTATCGGGGATATTATCGCATTTTATTCGCTACTTATCGTGTTTTTTAAAGACGTGGAGAAAGAAGAAGAAGAAGAAGAAGAATTTTTGATTAGAAATTTCACAAGATCAACCCATCTACACCTTAATCAGTGCGTTAATGGTATGAATTTTGACACCGGATATTGGGGTGTGAAGAAGAAAGAAAAATGAATTTTGAACATCATTTAAAAATCAAAATATTTTCGTACTATGTTGTGCTCATGGAAGAAAATGCGGAGAATGAATATTTTTTTTATATTTGTGCAAAATATGCTCGTGGCTTAAGTGATTTTTACCGGTTAAAAAAATCATATCGAGAACAAATGCAAATAAGTGAAATATGCGTTTATTTACACACGCGTTGTATGAAAAATTACAATGGTGGTGAATATTCAATAAATTACAGATATTGTGGGAACCACCACCCACCTGAAAAAAATGTTGAAATGCGATGTTCATTTGAGTAAACTTTGTAAAGATAATTTTGATTATTTTAAAGAAAAACTGGTAGATTTTTGATTTTTTATCATTCTGTTGTAAGATGTACTCGCGTTACGATAGTGAGTTTAACAAGGTGAAAAATCATGTTGATTTATTTGGTAAAAAAGGAGAAGAAATATTAAAAAATGTTACGCATATTATGGATTGTGAATGTTACCGCATCAATTCACGGGTTTATTATCGCGAGGTCTCGCTGTTTAATATGGATAGTTGCAGTTATGAAATGTTTCATTGTTTTATCGAAGATGGTCAACATTACTGGGCGATGAGTAAACAAGATAAACGCGTCATTTATCATCAATTTCAGATTCACGGTTTAAATTTATATAATTATCGAAAAAACCCACGATATTACAGTCAAGTAGAATTTTTAGACGAGTTTAATTAAAAAAAATTTTAGTGGAAAAACCGAGATTTTATTCGGTTATAAAGGGGGTAAAATTGAATCTGATTTATGCGGAATAATGGGTGTGGAATGTGTAAATTTAGAACATTTCGGTGTGGAAAAATATGAGAAAATAGCTAGATATTTTCTTAAAGATATAAAGATTTGCAGGGAACATGTAAAACACAATGTTCATTGTTCTTTATACGAGGTTAGGCTTTTCGCAGCACAACTTGCCGATTTAACACACGATACAAAAAAAAGAGATAAAATTTTGTATTCTTATGGCTGATAAAAAAATTATTATAAAAAACCCGCGTTTTTGGTTTCATTCAGCAGACGAGTATGGAAAAATACCAGCGAAACGCGCCAACCACGAATATCATTTTCGAAAACAAAGTGCACGTCAAGGAGCTATTATCGAACCTTATGTTAATGAGAAGACGAGAGTTATTACTTTTACAAATATAAATTCAGGATCGAAACACCAAAATGCCTATCCATTTTCTTTAACGCACACTCCCGATGCAGACGAGTGGGAAAAAAGAAAAATTATTGATTCTATAGAAATAAAAATTTCTAAAAATGTGCAGAGTGAAGAAAATGGTAGTATTTTCTTCACTATACTTCAAGTAAATAAAAATTTGATAAAAAGAAATAACCCAACCTATGTTGCGAATGATATAACACCGAATCAATTAATTCCTCGAAATTCAAAAGACGCGTATTTTAGTCTGCCTATGTTTTCAAGTTCAGTTAAAATTTAAAATTTAAAATATGATTTACCCAGAGACGACGATTTAATTTTACTTCAACATATTCAATTTACAGAATTCATTAAAACGAGAAAGAATGTAAAATACGGTGTAGCCCACTTACCCTACGTAACGTATGAAACACGTGTAATTTATTCTGATAATTTTTCTTAAAAAAAACAAAAAAAAAACAAACTACACATTTTTTTGGTTTTTTTTTCTGTTTTTTATTGATTTTTTAAAAATTAATTTAGATAATATTTATTGGGTATTCTCCCTCCAAACTGCTGATATGTGTCTACATCCGGTTGCACCAGGCCACCAAATTGGGTTTTTTTAAATTTTTTCACTTTATTCGCACCGTTTTTTAGTTTTTTTATAATTTTTTTTTTTGGCAGATTCAAAATCTTTCATAATTTTTATTACATTTTGAATTTTTTTTCCACCTCTTTGTCTTTTTTTTCCTCGAAAACCCGTGTTTCTATTTCCTCGGTTTTTACTCATTTTTGTGTTTTCTTAAAGTATCCGCGCGGCCAGTACTCGTCACCGTAGTCGGCGAGAATTTCTTGATGGGGTTTTATAGCTGAAGTAGTGCGTAATTTAAATTGGTTATTGTGTTTTGTTGTTCCTGTAAAACAAGAGTTATTTTTATACCGCGATCCTTTTGCATCGTTACAAAATCGGGCTGGACCATGGGTCGATTTATAAGCGTCGATGCAGTGACGAGGCCCATCGCATAAGCTATATTGTGCGATTGTTTTACAGCCATATTTCCGATCCATCTCGCTCATTGTGGTTTTTTTACCAGTGTAGGCGACAACGTCGGAAAGACGCGTGAAGGGTTTTTTCCAAGCGTACAAGCCTTTACCAGCGTTGGGGATGCGTGATTTTTTAACACGTAAGTTATTTTCTTTTGCTAAATGTATCCAACATTTACCCGTATGCGCTGTTCTTTTACAACATCTTTTTTTTTTTAATGTGTTGCTTCGACATTGTAGAACACCCCGTACATTTTGTGAAATTAAACTCATTTTCCGACCTCCTTTATTCACACCTTGTTTAACCATTTTTTTATTTTTTTAGAATATTGTTCTTATCCCCATGTAAAGCTCGTGGTTATTTTCTATTTTTTCTCTCTGTTTAATAAATTTTATTAAACATTCTACTTTATACAATATATCTGAAGGTATGCTTATTATTTTTTCACGCATATAATTAAGACGCTGTGTTAATTCAAAACTTGAAATAAATATTAAATTTTCACCCTCGTTATTTTGAAATTCTTTTAGACAGTCTTTTAAGATAAAAGGAGCGAATAGTATCTCCGCATCATTGTCGACGATTTCGTACCCGATGTGAGTACTACCGTTATTTTTATTTTTTAAATAAACCTCGATGTGAATTTGGTCGTAACCCATCGGATTTTGGTTTTAAACTAAACCTGTGTTAGCGAAAACCTTAGCTTTTTTTTATTTTTTCTGGGTTTTTTAGTTTTTTTAAAAAAAAATGGGGGAAATGTGTTCTAAAGATAAACCCTTTTTTACATTTAATTGTATAAATATACGTGATTCAGATCATGTTGTGATCGATCGTGTTGATGGTGAAGAAAAAGAAGAAAAAGAAGAGAAAAGAAAATTTTATTCTTTTTTTAGAAAAAAAATGGCTGAAAAAAACCCAAATGTGTTTACAGATGAAGATGTAAGTGAAATAAGGGCGTTATTAGAAAAACGAAAAAAAAAAAGGAATGGCGAATGGGAAAAAGGAAGAAGAATTTAAAACTAATCTTATCGAGTCTACCTATAATGAAAAATTTAAATTTTCTCAAAAAACACTACACGTTTCGATCGCGCGAAAAACGGGTATGAGTTTTATCGCCTTTATTCAATCGTTACGCGTAGTGTTCACGTATTTGCTGAACGTAGCTCGAGCGTCTACGAGTTCAGAAGATGATTATGTGCGTTTTATTTTTTCACACGCGCCAAAATCTTATTTTTCAACTGCTGTTCTCCGCTTCAAAGATTTTGACGTCAACTTTTTATTAAATATTTTTGAAAAAATGATGCAAAGCAACCGTACGCTGATCGCTGAGGGTGGGAAACATATGTGGTAATTCAAACTTTCCCGCACACGTATAGTAAAAATAAAAAAAAAAATAAACAATTGGGTAATAAAAAAAAAATATATCGACGACTGGGTTTTGGAGTGAGCGATGATGGGGGGTGGGGTTGGAAAAAATGTGGAAAAATACGGTCGCGATCAACGTATAGGTGTTTTTTACACCGTGTGCGACGGGTTAAACAAAATTATTAAAAATTGTTGTTTCGTAGTTAGTTTATTAGTAGCGTTATCGTACTTGAAAAAAGACACACGATACGTGCAGATGGAAAGATCTCCTCACACTGGTGTCGACACGCTGTACGCTATTGATGAAATTCGTAATATTTACGAAAAATGCGGAATACCCGAGGGGGGTTGTGTGAAAACAAAACATTACCCCGATGTTTATCAGAAATTTCTTAAACATCAGGGTGTTGATTTGGTAATATATTCGGATAAATTTGATAATGACATAATTTATGATTCGCGCTGCGATGAAGAGGGTAATTTAATTAAGTTAACCAACGATATTGTTTGTTTGTGGTTGAATAATGAGCATTACGATGTTGTTTTAAGCATGGTTAAGTTTTCAAAACTACCGCCAAGTAAATTTTGCGTTAAATGCATGAGTTATTTAAAATATTTTGAACGTAAAGATACACATATATGCAATAATCACTTAACATGCCAGCGTTGCTATAACCTATCTAAATGTCACTTTACCGATTGCAAAATTGAGTGCTCTAATTGCAATATTTTATTTTATAATGAAAATTGTTTTTCAACTCATTTGACAAACCGTGTTTTCCCCCCTCTGCAGTCTAACCACGGGAAAATAACACCGTGTCGCTACATGTTTTTTTGCGAACGCTGCAATAAGATTGTCCCCCGATATCGTTTTTTCTCTGCGAAGAATGTGAAAAAGCATGATTGTAAAAAACATTTTTGTTTTCATTGTAACGACTATAAGGATAAAGCGCATTTTTGTTATATGAAAACCATAAAAAAAAAGAGGTTGTAAACCCGACTTTATTTTTTTTTGATTTTGAAACGCGCGTCGATAAGAATAAATTAATGATACCGTATTATTGCATCGTGCAAAAAGTATGTTGTAAATGTGAAAATACCGAGTTTAAAAAAAGTAAAAATTACATAGCGTCTGATAATATTCAACCTTGCTGTGGAAAACGTGAATTTGTTTTTAAAGGAGATAATACTGTAGCGGAATTATGTGAGTTTATATTAGGGCAAGAAAATTCTGTTTGGTTAGCGCATAATGGCGGTCGATTTGACACAATTTTTATTTTCAAATATCTCATCAATGAAAAAAAAATTTATCCCGACACTATAATGAATTGGTGTAAAATAATGATGTTGAAAATCCCTGATAAAAAAATTACTTTTTTCGATAGTTTTTCATTTTTACACATGAAATTATCAAAAATTCCAAAAACAATGGGTCTTGAAGAATTAACTAAAGGGTTTCACCCGTATAAATTTACAGATTTATCATATGTAGGGTGTGTTGTTGCACGTGATTATTTCGATCTTGAAAATATGGAGGGGGAAACAAAAGTTGAATTTGAAAAATGGTATTTGAAAAAGAAAGAAAAACAATACGTGTTTGAAGAAGAAATGTATTATTACTGTAGTTCGGATGTTGATATTTTACGAAAAGGATGTGTTAAATTTTCTATGTTTATGCGGGAAACTTCGGGTGTTAACCCCTTTTACGATATAGAATGTATTACCATAGCGAGTTTGACGTTGAAAGTATTTCGAATGAATTTTTTAAGAGAAAAATGCGTGGGTATCATACCGGCTTCGGGGTATAGAGGGCGTGCTAATCAAAGTGTTGTGGCGTTAGTATGGTTAGATAAAATAAACGCAGAAGAAGCAAACGGTATGTTAGAGTACAAATGTTCGCGAAATGGAGAGAGGCAAATTTTGGATCGTTATGTTGACGGTTTTTGTGGCAACACCGTCTACCAATTTCACGGGTGCTATTTCCATGGTTGCCCGAAATGTTATTTCCCCTACGAAATTAACCGATTAAATAATACAAAATTTACGCACCTTTACGCGGGTACGAAAAAATTTACACATCGTTTGGAAAAAGCCGGTTATAAAGTAGTAGAAAAATGGGAGTGTGATTTTCGAGAGGAATGTAAACTTACAAAAAAATGCATGGTTGAAAAAAAGAATTTTTACACGTCTTATCTTCCGTTAGAAGTGAGAGATGCACTTTACGGGGGGCGAACATCACCCGTTTGCTTGTTTAAAAACACTAGTGTGAATGAAAAAATTAATTACCATGATTTCACATCTTTATACCCTTACGTTCAAAAAGCTAATAAATATCCTGTCGGTCACCCGACGATATATGTTAAAGAAGAATGTGAACCGTGGAAATATCTGAAGTATTCGGGTTAGTAAAATGCCGTATTCTACCGCCGCAAAACTTGTATTTTCCCGTTCTACCCGTGCGCCTTAACGATAAATTAATATTCCCTTTATGCCACGCATGCGCTAATTCGGTTCAATTAACGGATTGTACGCACAGCGAAGATGAGCGGTGTATTTCCGGCACATGGACTAGCGTAGAAGTAAATAAAGCCGTTGAAAAGGGATATCGAATTATTAAAACTTATGAAATTTACCATTATCCGCGGCAAGAAAAAATTTTTCAAGAGTTTGTAAATTGTTTTTTAAAAATAAAACAGGAGGCGAGCGGTTTTCCAGACGAGTGTTACGACGATGACAAAAACTTAATCGATGCCGAAGTTGATAAATATATCGCTGATTATTATAAAAACGAGGGAATTTTATTAGATAAAGATAAAATAGAATATAACCCCGGTTTACGCGCCACAGCAAAAAATATATTAAATTCACTTTGGGGTAAATTTGCGCAAAACGATAATAATACGAAAGTCGAATTTTTATCTGATTACCACGAGTTAATAACGTTAGCGAACGATCCGAACGTAGAATTAACTTCAACTGATTTTGTTAACGAAAACACCTTACGCGTCACTTATCAAAAAACCGACGTCACTACCACCCCGTTAAAAACGGGAAACGTGGTTATCGCGAGTTTTGTCACAGCCTATGCGCGGTTAAAATTGTACGAATTGATCGACGGTTTAGGCGAGCGAGTCTTGTATTTTGACACCGATTCCGTAATTTACACGAGTAAAAATACCGATGCATTAGTTAAGAGGGGGCATTACCTAGGTGAATTAACAAATGAGTTAAAAAAAAATGAATGGATCACTCAATTTTGTTCAACGGGTCCGAAGTCGTATTCGTACCGAACAAATTTAGATAACGAAATTGTACATATAAAAGGGTTTAGTTTAACCAATGAAAAAATAAAAAAACAGTTAAATTTCGAATCATTAAAAAATTGTGTTGAAGATAAATCGCAAGTGATTAAAATTAAATATACAGATAAAATAACGCGCGATAAAATCAACCATATTTCTATTGAAGATGAGGTGAAATTATTTACTTTCACCTTTAACAAACGAGTGGTTAAAAATAATTTTTACACCGTTCCTTATGGTTTTTTAGAGACTTAAATTAAACGATGCTGTAATACCATTTCAACACCCGTTTATGTTAACATTATGCGGACCGTCGCAGTGTGGAAAAACGTTTTGGATTTATAAATTATTACATTCTATCGAGGTAATGATTACGCCTTTAATTAATAAGGGGTTTTTTTCTATACACATCGCATCAACCGCTGTACAGCGAGATCGAACGCGTGGGTAAAGAAAAAGGTCTGCAAATTGAATTTATCGAGTGTACTAAGGGGATTCCAAAAGCTAGTGATTTGCAAACTAGTTTAAACGATAATACTCTAGTTGTTTTAGACGATCTTATGACTGTTTCCGCTTCTTCGAAAAAAAATTTATTTAATTTAAATAACTTTGCGTGTCGTGACGCGCATCATAAAAATATTAGCGTTATTTTTGTGTGTCAAAATTTGATGTACGGTGATGGTAAATTACGAAATTCACGTGTCAATAGTCAATATCATTTAATGTTCAAAAATTTAGCCGATGTTAGAAATATGTATACTATTGCTGACAATAAGAAAATTAATCGCGAAATATTCACCGCTATTTTAGACGATGTAAATAAAGACCCGTATGGGTATTTATTATTTGATAACGCGACAAATAGTTATGAAAATACACGCGTGCGCACTAATATATTTCCCGGTGAAAACACGTTAGTTTATAATGTGTAAAAGTTTTTTTTAAAAATAAAAAAATATTTAAATATATATTGTTTTGTTATTTTATTTTCACCTCACTTATAAAAACATGAGGAGGAGAAAACAACGTCAACTAGGGGGTTTATTTGATCCTTTTCACGCGAAACAAATGAATCAACTGACACATTTATACCGTGCGAGAAAAAAACAAAGGGGTAGTGGTGTAAAGTCACGACAACGGACGGGTAAAAGAATTCTGCTTTACAACCCAAACTGGTGAAATGGGTAGAAAAAAAAAAAAGACAGGAACGGGTTTTTTTATTAGAAAGTTAAAGAATAAAAAAAGACAAAAAGGAGGTTTTTTTAGTTTAAGCTTGTTAGCACCACCTGGTAAGAACATTTTCAAGAGGCGCTAGCTTACGATCGATTTTTTATCAAAAAAAAATGTATAAACAGAGTGGTGGTACGACCGTTTATGCACCCGGAATGCGTAGGGGGTACTTAGGATTTCTTCAACGTGGCGGGTGGTTTCCCTTTAAAGGTCTTCTAGAGAGGGGTATAGAAGCTAATAAAAAAACCCAGTTGGGTCGCGGAATGAAAAAAAGACAAAGAGGAAAGGGTTTGAAAAAAAGACAAAGAGGAGGAAAGAAAAAAAAAAAAAAAAAAAAAGGCGGGTTTTTAGCTCTATTAAGTGTGATTTCAACACTAATTTAAAAAAAAAAAAAAGTTGGCTTTTTTTAAAAAATTATTTAATAAAAGACTCATTAAAATTACGACAACATTGTTGGTTTTCTTCTTTACTTTTACATTTTTTAAATATTAATTTATCGATAGCATCACCAAATCTAAAATCTATTTGTTTTTTTAAATTTATTTCATTTTCTATTTTTATTTTACTTTTTCCCCCCCACAACCATTTATTATTTGCATTTTCTATTTTGTTTTTGCTTTTTTCGTATAAATATAATAAGGACCAATAACCGCACGTATACGTTAATTTTGATTGTAATTGTTGTTTCTGCGCGTAGATAAATTTTTTTTTTTTTTTTTGCAAATTTTACCCAATAATCACGGTGGTAAAAATCGGTCAACTTTGCAAAACTATCGAAAAAATACATTTTATCCCCGTCCAACCAAATAGCTATCCAATGACGACCGTCAGAATCACTTTCATCCGTGTTCCATATCCAGCAACAATTTTCTGTTATATTTTCAGGAAACACGTCTGCCGGAAAAGCCCCCCAAAAAAATTTTTTTAAAACAACATTTTCAAACGCTAGCTTTTCAATTTCGTTAGTGTACAGAAAACGTTTTAAAAAACATATGAATTTACATTTTTTTCCCCTTCATTTTTTTTTTAAAATGAGTATTTTCTACCGCGAGCTTTTTGACGTGAATAAATAAAACTCAGATCGCTGCTGGGGTTATCCTCGACATCGCTTCTATGTTGTTTTTTTTGTTTTTTTTCTGGTACAAAGAAATCGAAGTCGCCGTCGTCGTCGTTCGATGATGATGATGCTGTTCCTGTTGCTGATGTTGTCTCACCGCTTTCGTATTGTTTTGTACTGTACTGTTTTCTCAATGTATTATTCTTAATAATGCTCGCGGGCATATTTTTTTTTTTTTTTTAAATTTTAAAGCAGCTCTCCGTTCATTAAGATTTAACATAAACTGTTTGCTAGCGTTGTGTGATAAATCGTATATTAAATCGTCGCGATTAATGCTTTTATTCCCCATTTGAAGAGTGTTGCTTTTCAGACCTTTTCTATTTAAAAAATCTATTATTTTTTTTTCACCAATTGTTTTTTTTTGTGTGTCCTCTTGCTCGACCGTTTTCTCTTTCACAGCAACCGCTGAATTGTCGACTTTACGTTTAATAGCATTTTTTTGTTTTAAAAATTCCACCATGCTCTCGCCAACACGGTGTTTTTGTTTAACAGCGTTTTCCATCGCTTTTTCTTTTTCTTCCAACTGAAATTCATCTTGTTTTTTTATTCCTTGAAGAAGTTTCTTATTTTCATGATCGTTTTTTAAATATTCAAACATCTCATTCAATTTGACAGCGTCGACTAATTGTAATTTATTCATTTTCTTTTTCAATTTTATTTAAAAATTTAAGCGCTCTTTCAAATACACTGCTGAGACAATGATCTTCGCATATCATAATCTTAAGATCGTGCGAATTAATCTTTTTATGTACCATTTTTTTAAGTATATATAAAGTCACTCCCGCATTTTATTTGAATTCTTTTTTCCACGATATTTTTGGCTAAAAGTAATATTTTTTTTAAAAATTTTTATCGTATAGTTGGTGTTTTTTAACCATATTTACTTTAAATAATTCTTTAAGCGAAGGTATGAATTTTTTTTTATTTATTTTTTTTTTTTTTCATAAGTTGATGATATAATATTAAAGATTTTAACACCCCAGCCTCATCTTCTTCTTCTTCACTTTCAGACATGGCCTCATTTTCTGAAAAGTCAGATGAATTTTCTTCTTCCTTTTCTTTTTTTTCATTTTCTGATTCTTCTTCTTCTTCTTCTTCTTCTTCTTCTTCTTCTTCTTCTTCTTCTTCTTCTTCTTCTTCTTCTTCTTCTTCTTCTTCTTCTTCTTCTTCTTCTTCTTCTTCTTCTTCTTCTTCTTCTTCTTCTTCTTCTTCTTCTTCTTCTTCTTCTTCTTCTCCTTCTTCTTCTTCTTCTTCTTCTTGTTTTTCTTTTTTTTTCCTTTTTTTTCTTCTTCTTCTTTTTCTTTTTTTTCTTTTTCGTTCGTTTCCATTTCCAAATTCTATTTTTTCAGGCAAATTTCGACGCTACAGGTTGAACTATAATATGACCTTTATTTAAATGTGTTTCTTTATCAATTATATTTCCCTCACGTATAGTTTTAATTTTTTTTTTTTTTTTTGAATTCCCGCTAGCTTTTTCCATCACGAGAGTTGAAGGAGAAATGAATAACGTTTGTTTTTTTCAAAAATTATATGTCGTATAGCATACGAGCAGGGGTTTTCATACCAACTTTTATCTCATTACGAAATTCACCAATAAAAAAAATATTTCCAGCGTTAGTATTGTTTGAGAATTCCATGTGCACATTGACCACGCCGGTGGGTCGGTTGGGTAACACTTTTAAATGAGTGTCGGAATTTGTAGTTAAATCGAAAGCTAGAACCGCGTATCCAGTTATAAAAGCTGCATAAGTCATCGGCATTTCGGAATGATTTTTATTAAGAACGTTGCGTAATTGCTCGTATGCTTCAATTGAATTTTTTACTGTTCCGACAGACACGCTGTTTACCGTGACGTTTACATTCGAATACTGCTCCCATCTAAAACGAAATACGTTTGTACCCATTCCACCGGCAAAATTGGCGCGTCTCACGTACACGATGAATAAACGAACAGGACATGAACCATTGAAAACATCGTTTTCTATGTGCGATCTTCGCCATCGGGCACCGTCGCCATCACCGTGCGAATGTCGTTGAATAATATCGTGCTTCTTGCGAGTCGGTGACAAACGCTGTATTTAACGCGTTGCTCAACTGATCTTTTGGTTTATAAACAGGTATTCTTATATGTAGATCTTCCATAGCCATTCTCATAGCCGCAAAGGCTACGTCACCATGATCCGCACCCGTGAAAAGGAGAGCTTTATCTGCTCTTGCATATTTTAGCTCGATTTTGAAAGCTGATGGTAAGAAAACTTCCCCGCCCGATTCGCTAAAACACGGTAGGTCAATTTTATCAATAAGTTGCACCTCTGCGATATTGTTTGCAAGAAGATGTCTATTGAGCGATCCCACATTATGTCCTTGAACGGTGTCCATATGATTAGCGGTGTCTAAATATCCACAATTTACTTCACACGAATCTTTAAACATTTTCGGCGTTTCACGCGTGAGAATTTTTAAATAGGCTGCGAAAAAATTAAAATTACTAGCCGGTGTGATTAAACATTCATTCACCTTCAATTCCGCCGCGCTCCACATAGTGCGCAAAGGGAAGGGTGGTGGTACAAAATTAGCGTTTGCTATAAGAGCACCAGCTCCATTTCGAAGCGACGTTTTTACATACATTCTCGCACTGCTTGTTTTTATTAAACCGACATTGTTTCCCTGTCGTTTAAATGAATACGTGTCTGAATAAGGTGTGTTGGGTACAGGGTGGACCACACCGGTTCGGTTTTTCGTAAAAAGATCATTAAAAGGTGATGGTTTAAATAACTGTAAAGGTTTTGAAAATAATGTCTCGTGTTGATCGACCTCTCCATCGTGGGGGTTCATTCTTTTTTTTTTTTCTTTTTTTAAAAAATTAAATATTAACTTTAAGAATACCCTTTGTCGTGTCCAATAACTTCGGTAAAAACATCCCGAGTGCCATACCAGCACCAAACCCACTGCCTTTTTGTTGTTTTCTTTTTGTTTTTCTTCTTCTTTTTCTTCTTACTTTTTTATTATTTCGAGCCATTTTTTTTGTTTACCCTCGCCCAGCAAAAAAAAAAAAAAGAATTTTCGACGAGAAACATTTTATTAAATACGTTATACAAAAAAAATTATTTAAATATATAATAAAAAAATTTTTTTTAAAAAATAGTTAAAAGTTTGCGCGATTTATCTAAAAAGACGTAAAAGTTCAGTTTGCGATTTATCTGAAAAGACGTAAAAGTTCAGGATGTATAGTATCTTTTTCTCTTTTTTTTCTTTTTGCAGATTTTACAAAATTTTTTTCATGCTGTTCATCCATATTAGGGGGTAAGCCCACACGACCATCGAGTAAAATTTCTGCTTTAGTTGGATTTTTTTCTTGTTTGATTACAAAATAATTCCGATGATAACCACCACCATTTTTTTTTCCATTTAATAAATCCAAATAGTCTTTTTCATCTAATTTAGATGATTTTTTACTCATTTTTTTTTTCTTCTTCTCTTTCACGAACCCTCTTCAAACAAATTCAGTATGAGTATAATTTCTTCATCACGCATTCTTTTATTACTATCTTTTTCATACGCGATAAAAAATTGGGTTTTTTTCTTCATAGTGTTTGATAATAACATTAACGGTAGTTTTTTTTTAGACATCGGTTTTTTAGGGTTTTTTTCATCATAAAATAATAATAAACGTTTAGAAAATAACATGTGTTGCTCTTCGAGCCTTCCTAGCCTGCTATTGAGGTATGTTAAATTTTCAATTTTATTAGCAGAACCCGTTTTCCAAACCGCAGAAAAATCAAATTTTCTACAAAATAATAAACGAAAATTTCCTCGAGTGTTTTTACATTCTATAGAATTTAAATTCCATAATACGTTTTTATCACCATATGAAAAAGACGAAAAAGGAAATGAAATTTCGTGGTCAAGCATTTCCAATCTATTTTCATTCGCTTTAAAATGTAATTTAAGCATAATGAACTACACCTTCGATACTAACAGTACCCGAATCAAATGGTACTTTAACACCTACAGCGTCTTTTAACGCGATGTGTAACGTTGAAATATTCGCTTTTTTAAATTTTCTTTTAACCGGAACTGACGGTGTGTAAATAATTAATTCACCGTTCCCTTTTCCTTGCTCGCTCCAACGAATCGGGATTGTACTAATAAGTTCGGCAGATGTGTCACCAATAAAACTTCTTTCAAGTTCACGACAATAAATAAATATTTTATCTAACCCGTCAGATATGTCGGGTAAATGGGGTGCTACAACCGCTTGTGTTATATCATAAACTCTTATACCATCGCAAGGGATGTTCCATTGTTTAAACCATATAACCTCATCCACAAACCCTAGCATAAAAGCTAATTTTTTAGAAAAATTCAACATATTCGCAATACAAAATTTTGCATGGGTTCCCCGTGATGATGGGCTCACCATATGATAGTTATTGATATCATGTCCATCATCTCCTACTCTAACCCCATTAATTGATGGTTTTTGTCGCTACTCCTTGATTTACCCAATATTCGGCGTACATGTTCGCTGTTATTTTTACTTTACCGCCCGCTGTTAATATAAATGCTACATCATATTCATTTAAAGCGTTATTTAAATACCGCAATAGATTTTCTAAAGTATAACACCCCTCTGGAATAATGAATTTATCACTAGTTACGCTTAGGTCGGTAGGTGCATATGCACCTGTCGGACCCTGCTTAAAATTACTAAAATATAATTTAAAAGAAAACCAGCAAGAGTCATCGCTGATATTTTTCGTCGTTCCCGGGTAAGAAACTTCTGTTAATTCAAAAAACGCATCATGATTTAGCGCGTCAATCGGTTCGGCTAATTTCATTTCAAATTCATTCGTGTAATTTGTACATCCATCATCTAGAACAGTGTTGCTTAAAATTTGCAAATTCATAATTGTTGTAATTCTTCGCGATAAAATATCCCCGTGATTTTTTCACCGTTTAAATCCACCAATTCATACGTCACAGGATCCGTTACAAATACTTTTCTGATTTTAAATTTTTTGTTTGTCCAGCGTCGTAAACTACTTTTTTCAAAAATATTCGTTTTTCCACGCGCTATTCGCACAAGCGTTCCTTCCTTCAACACGGATTTAGTAAAAATGACGGGAGATATCATTTTACGTAGTAATATATTTTTAATTTATTTTTTTTTATCCCCACGATAAAGCTCGTGCGGCGTGGCTCCACCCAAACTTTTATGCGGAGATTTATTGTATCTTTCGAGAATTATGTGAAAATAAGAATAATAATCGAACCCGCCAGTCAACGTTAAAACACGTCGAACCATTGTTTTTAAAGTTTGAATTACTCTTTCGACGTGAGAGGCTTTAATTTCCCGATTGAACGTGTGAAAAACTTCAAAATTGTATTTTTTCTTTAATACTTTACGAATTATTTGAAATTCTAATCCTTCGTCGCACTGAATTTTTTTAGGGTTTTCTTCTTTTTTTAAAATTTTTTCAAATTTTTCCGCTGTATTTTTCGCCGTTTTTTTCTTTAGAAATTCCACCCACACGTAGCGTGAATAAACATCAATACACACAAGCCAATAACGAAATTGACGATTAAATCTCGCCAAATCTTTATTTTCTGCTAAATCAATTTCCCACTGCTCATTCTTTTCACCCACATGTATATTTAATCGTCTATATTATTTTCTAGCCAGTTTATGTTGTTTATATTTTTCTAATTGTTCCAATTCTAA
Organism: Corallium rubrum; assembly: GCA_964035015.1. Classification (NCBI taxonomy): domain Eukaryota; kingdom Metazoa; phylum Cnidaria; class Anthozoa; order Scleralcyonacea; family Coralliidae; genus Corallium; species Corallium rubrum. Next base: position 11,929,169 of record OZ035999.1, read on the forward strand.
CGTTTCTCCTTTTAAAAGTCGCGATGCTTTTTTAATAAAATCTTCGCTAAACACAGCAGTCTTTTTTTTCACCATTTTTCCTTTTTCTAAAAAAAAGAGAAAAATTTACAACACTAGTTTAACGAGTTGTTTGATCTGTTCAAAACCATCTGTGTTTATAAGACTGACAAAATCTACTTTATCACTTGCTTTTAACCCCTCGTTAATCTCATCATTATACCTACAAATACAATCTTCTAAACTTAGTTTTTCGGATTGCGAAAAAAAATACATTAATTCAACCAAAGCAACCGGGTTTAATTTGTTTATTTTTCCCTCTTCATTATTATTATTATTATTAAACTCACACGCTAGTTCTATAGCAGCTGATGGTTCATCAATTTTCTTTTTCTTCGCTACCATCGTTTTATCAGGTTTGGGGCCCTTTCTTTTTTTCCCAGCAGACCCGCACACGTCGTGATAAAAACGACCCAACTGCGTTGCGATATCTTGCAACGAGTCTGTTCCACGTCGCATCTTCTTCTTCGACAATTTCCTCACCAGCTACTGGTGCATCCTCGTCAAAGGTTAAATCTTCGTCGGGTATAACGAGAACTTTTTTCTGTGTGATTAATTCACCGGTTCCATATCCGCTAGCGCGCAACACCAAACGCATCTCATCGTTTTTGTAATTTCGATAGGTGGAAACCACAATATGGGTGTGTTCGCTCCAGTTGAACTTTCCATTAGCTTGTTGAATAACGCTGATCAATTCAGGAATCGATTCCATTTCTAACTCCATCATCGATTGCATAGTAAATTTCAAACACGCTTTACTCGTGGGGTATACTTTCGCTAATATCGGTTTACTATTCTTCTTTTGAAGAGCAACCATTTTTTGCGAAAGATCCGTGTACTTTTGAAGCACACGTTCGTTCGTCACATGTTGTTTTAAATATAGTTCCATCATATAAATTATTAAAGAAGAGGTGGTATTATTATTAAATTTTTTTAAAAAAAATCAAAAAAAAAACAAAATCTGAAAAAGTGTTGAACACACTTTCCAATATTAAAAGAAGAAGAATAATAAACCGGTTTTCGTTCGCACGTTCCGTTGCGTGGTTGGTTGTCTAATGAAAAAAATACTAATCGTGAACTGTTTTATAATGAAAAAAAAAAATTAAGAAATTAGTTTTGTTAATTTTTTTTCAAATATTTATTTTAATTAGCGAATAAAATAATGATTTTTTATACATTTGTCTATTTCGTTAGTAAAATCATGCATTCTACTCAACCCCCAATAATACTTATGGGGTAGAGTTGGAACACCCGCTGGTTCAAAAATAACTTTATCACACCCTTTTGTAAAATAATCTTTTTCCAAACCGATTATTTTAAATTCATACAACGAATTAATTAATAAGTATAGTTGATCAGATTGTATCGGTTTTGCATAAATATCACCTGTATTAATTCTACGTAAAATACTGCTACTGGTGTTAACACGCATTTTTTCTATAAATTCTTTTTTTACAGAAATTACACTACTAATTAATTAATTACACTTGTGAATTAAAGTTTTTAACACTACTAGTTCACAAAGCTAGCGATAATGTTTTTATCATTAGGTAAAATAAAATTTATATACCGTCGTTTACAAAAACGATCGTCCCTACTCCGCACACAAATAGAAGAGTGTAAAAATTTTGTTTTTAATTCAAAATACCCGTACCCACGCCAATCGGTGAATAGTGTGTGCACATAATCGCGAGAATGTTTTCTATAATTTCTCACTTTTTTCTTAAAAACGTATTTAGAATCTTTTAATTTATCTAAATGATCCGTGCATATTTTCTTACAATTTTTATACATGCAAATTTCACGTGTTCTATACAAATAATTACAATAAGCATAATTATTCACACACCCCTCAACCTCATCCATCACCCATTCTAATCTTTTCTCAATAAACATTGTTATCGTCTCAATTGAATACTCTGCTTTTTTTTTACCCGATAACACACCCAAAGGATTATGATTTTCACAATAAAATAAAAAAATCAACACAGACGAATATAACAAATCGATATCAAAAGACACAGCGGTGGATCTTGAAAACAAACTCAAAAAAATCTCGGGTGCGATAGTGAACAAGTAACACGCTGTCATGAAAACTCTTTCACCATATCTTAAATTAATATCGCGAAATAATGTATATATCGCGATATTTAACGGGTAGACTAATTCGCCCGTCACACTATCCGCACAGACTATTTTATGCTGATACAGGTGTGCATATTCTTCTTGGTTAATCGCATACGGAATTTGTATAAAATAAGAATAATTAGAATAGAAAACACAATGAAAATCACGTGTTCGCTTCAACATCACACCCCCTCTCAACGTTCGATACACACACCATCCGGCGCGACGACAATTCTTCTTCTTCTTCTTCTCAAAATACGGTAGTAAATATTCCCATCCATTCTCAATAACAACATGTGGTTGGTAATTCATATCGCGCTCGTCACCCGTTGCTTTTCCTTTATACAGGTAGTCTGTTCCACGGTATAAATAATCTACGGCATCCGCTTCTTCTTCTTTTTCACACGGAGATCTTCTCTTAACACCTAGTATATAATCCCCCTCGTAATAATCTAACACACCGGCTATCCAATATAACAAACCCATATAACGCGAAGAAAAACGTCTCATTTCGGGCACCGTACAAAGTAACATTTTTATAGATAAACTTGAAACAGCATCGATGCTACTCACTTTCACACGACCGTCATGATCGCGTTTCGACATTTTTTTGACTTTTTTTTTGCAAGAAAACCCTTCATATATACAAATTTTTTTCTAAAAAATTCCGATTTTTTTTACGCGCGATATAAAACACCCTCGGTTTTTTAAAAAACCAAACAAAAAATGGAGGTTGCTAATGGTAGCGAACAAATAGCTGTTGGGCGTAGAAAAATAATAGCTGCTGCGTGGTGGGATTTTTTACATAAACGTGGTGAAAAATGCAAGTGTTCAAAAATGCGCAAATTGGGTTCTATAGAGTGGTATTAAAAAAATTGCGAAGTCAAGATAATGGGGGGTTTTTAATCGATTATTATGGTATTCATCTAGCCGGTGAAAATCCGACCAAAAAAAAAGAACGTCAGGACAAGTTTTCTCTAGCGTTGCTAGTTGACAAGAAAATCACTTGTTTCGACGCAGCGTTACTATGGTGCGATGTGTGGGAGGAGAACGTTAGTGAAATCGATTTTGCAAACGCAGTGTACTTTCTACACCCCGAAACTCGAGCCTACTTCACACTGGAAACAATGACACGTAATGAAATAATTTATTGCACGTCTAGTACATAAAAAAAAACATTCAACAACATATAACCAAGGTTTTTTTTTGTTCTTATCTTAGTTCAGTTTTTTAGAAATAATAAAACGTTTGAGATTTTCTTTCTTCTTCTTCTTCTTCTTCTTCTCAGTTGGCGATGCGGCTTTTCTTCTTCTTCTTCTCAGTTGCGCTGCGGTTTTTCTTCACCGTAAACTTCACCCCGTATAAAGTAAATTTCCCGAAAGTTCCTCGCCTCTCTACTCTTTTTCACAATAAACCTCCGAGAACCATCTTTTCTGCACCAACTTGTCTTTCTAACCCACCAGTCGTCACCCACCGCCCAATCTTCACATGTCACATCACCCTTCATTTCGATAACGTTGTAGTAACACTCCATTTTTCTTCTTCGGTTCAAGCGTTAACTAATGCTGTTTGTAATCACACCCTTATTTATATCCAATAATGCATAAATTAACATGTAAAATAAACCTCGACAAGAACTTTCCACAGCCCGACGAGATGTACACTACATGTTTTATTTCTACAACACAATACAACCGCATTTTGTATTTTTTTCCGGATTTTTCCGAATCTCCTGTGCCGTGTACATATTTGCATGTTGCACGAAATTATGAATAATTTTTTCATTATTTACCATGGTCCAATAATGTACATATTTCATTTTTTTTTTAACCAGATAGCTTATATTAACGGCGTTAAAATAAACAACAACTTCACCATGATGAAAAAAATCTTCTTTTACAAGAATAACTTTAAGATATGTTGCGTAACACTCCTTCAACTCTGGGTATATTTCATCAAAGGGGACATATTTTCTTCTTATAATAATAACCGGTTGTTCTTCATCCCCATCCATATTTTTTTCTAAAATTATTGCGAGCTGTTCAACTACTTATATTTCAATTGACAATCATTTTTTTTTTTTTTTTTGCATTGGTAATTTTTTTTCCGCTTTCTGTTTTCGTCTTTCCATCAGCAAAATATAATTCCGTTTAAATTCTTCACTCTCCTCCATGCGTGTTATGTCTTCACGCAATTGCTCAATGGGATAATTATTAGGGGTGAATTCCTCATCATCTGTGTCCTTATCCATGATTGACAACAACAAAAAATTATTCAACTACTTATATTTCAATGATTGACAACAGAAAGCGGAAAAAAATTACTAATGCATAAAAAATTCAATTAATTAATTCTTTGCTCACATCACAACGCATTTTTGTATTTTACCCTCTTTTTTTTTCCAAATCTTCGGTGGGGTTGTGAGTGAGTTTACATATTTCGCATAATCACAAGTATTTCTCATTTTATCAACAAGAGTCCAATAAAATACAGATTCCATTCGGGGTATTTCTGAATTATAGGATAGGTTAACAGCATAAAAAAAACAACGTCTTCCATACAATGAAAATAATCTTCTTCCACAAAAACCACTTTAAGATAAGTCGCACAGCATTTCTTTAACATAGGGTGTATATCATTAAATTCGATAAAACGCCCTATTAAATTCATTTTTTTTCAATCCCAATTATTTGCTTTAGCAATATGTTTCTTCGTAAATCCTTCAAATACTCTTTAGCGACTTTTTCACGCGCTTTTTCTCTTTCTCGCAATATAGATTCGATGTGCAACCACACGCTTGCGAGTAAATAAGGATCGCGGTCGAAATTATTTTCCCGTAATTTCTGAATAAAGAACTCCGTTGTCTCACAAATCAGAGCGTCAAGAAGCAACTTCGCACCTTCCACACCGTCGGACATCTCTCTAAACAATAATACCAAAATGGAATTTATTTTTTTTATTTCAACGACCCTAATACCGTTAACAAATAAAAAATCTCCTCAAAACCAACTAAAATCACATTTTTATCAGGATGAATACATAGAAAAAAATAATAAAAACTTAAAAAAAATAATTTTTCACAAACAAAAAATAACACCATCTTATTCATTTGTTCTCTTATAAACAAAAACAAATAAAGTTCTTCCGAAAGATCTAGACGGAGGTGTTCAGTGTTCATTCTTACTCAGTAAGTAACTACTCGCTGTTCTCTCCCGTACTCCGTTCTCACGTGTGCAGATTGAAAATTCAAACTTTTAACGTCGTAACCTTTTTCTTCGAACCTTTTATCGACCCGTTCTTTTAAAAGCCGGTTAGCAACTCTCGACTCTTCAGCGATAATAGCTTCAACTTCGGTAGTCTTTCTTGTTTCTTCTTCTTCTTCTTCTCCCACGGTATTGTTCACTCGTTGTTCTCTTCTTCTTTCAACACTCTGTTGTTCTCTTCTTCTTTCAATCTCCGTTCTCACGTGAACGGAATGAAAATTCAACTTCTCTGGGTCGTAGCCTTTTTCTCTCAGCCTTTTATCAACGCAATTTTTTAATTCCCGATTCATAATCACCGATTCTTCAGCGATAATTTCTTCAACAACGCGATTTAACACACCAGAAGCACACATTGTACAACCTGTCATTCTCTCTCTCAAAAGGGGGGGTGGTATTGCTTGAATCGTTTACGCCAACGGTCTATCCTCTTTATACAACCACACCGACTACACGCGACTCTCATTTCAACCACTCTCGGTGAAATTTTTCGACATAATTCACAATACATTATATTCACTTTACATTTTCTACACGTAAAATAATTCCGTTCAAACCACTGTGTCTGTTGACAACATATTTTACAACATTCCATTTTTTTTCTAAAAAATTATATTTCGCAATTTCCTAAGGACGTTGACACCTCTTGGAGTATCACGCGAAAATTTTCCCAATTCAACAATTCACCGTCTTTTCTCCCTTTCACAGCGTACGTTGAAATAGCTTGCTGCACACTTTTATACGCGATTATATATTTTTTTGTAACCTCTTTTAATTCACGCATTTTCTTCAAAATTTCAACACGTTCTTCCTCGTCGCTCATCATCATTACACTATCACGCGACACCATTTTTAAAAAATAAATAAACACTTATGATTCAAAATCTACTCCGCGTTGATTGTGTTCTCCTTCTTCTTGTAATGAGATAATAAAAAAACCCAAAAAACCCACGCTTTTTTTATAAGTCAACATTGTAAACATTGTGCTTCATTATAAATTTCAAAATTTTTTTTTAATTAGCAACATACAAAACCACGCTTTTTTTTAAGTCAACATGTACTTCATTATAAATTTCAAAAGATTTTTTTTTAATTAGTACACATTAACAAAACCAAATTTTTTTAATTAAAACCTCAATTACTCTCGAAGATCTCTTTCTTCGTTCAACATCTGGGCTTTTATTTATCTCCTCTATTATAAATCCCATTACAAAAAAAAACCCACAGCAAATTATATTTTTTTGTATGTATGTTAATCTCGAAAATATTTTAATTAAAACCTCAATTACACGTATAGAAATCAAATAGTTTAAGATCGTTCCAATTCCCCGTGTAAATCACGTTATGTACATACCGATCATCACAATGATCGAATAATTGTTGTTCGCTAAATTTATCGCTACATGTCTTCACCACCGACAAACATTTCCGAATCAATAAATAACGACGTTTCGAATATGTTGGTAGTGGGTCATCTATCCATTGGAGCGCTTTCATCATTACCGTCGCTATCTCTCGAAGATCTCTTTCTTCGTTCATGGGTAGAAACGTGTACATCTGTGGAAGAGTCGTCAACATCTGGATAATGTCAGGTTGAAAACTAATTAAATATTCCATTAGAGTATTAGGTGATAAATTGTCACACTTTGCCATACGATCCTCTGTTATGCAAATTCGTGTAGAAAGACTGCTCAACAACTCATTCAACTTCTTCTCCAGAGCCGCTTGCTTAAGCAATTCAGCTTGAAAATTAATTTTCTCAACGTCGTCGTGACCTCTTTCAACCATGGTTTTTTTAAAAAAAAATGAAACATGTAAATTGCGTTGTAGCGTTTTATCTCACCTGATCGTACGCAGAATATATATTTTCATTAAATAGTTTTCTGCAAAAAACTGTTAAAGGTTTATTATTAATTCTCGGAAGAGATCGTAAGCACATTGGGTGTTTTCTTATTATACAACAATGAAGAGGACACCTTATACACCATTTATAATAGTTTCTTCTCGATGTCCAACTGCTCACTAACTTCGAACAATTTTCATTCTCTATTCGAATACTGTGAATAACAAATCTTGCCATGCTGCTCCTCAAAAGATTTCATATAGCGAAATATTTCTTTATTCCATCTTTCAATAAATTGTGTGCCTCTAATTTCTTCAAATTGCTTAACACCTACACCCCAATAATGCTTCTCATAGGGTATAGTACATTCCTCATCAGAATATATTGGTAAAAGAACTTTACGTCGATTCCTCGCTTTCGTTTAAAAGCGGTTTACTTATTTCCACTCCTTTAACACGTAAATGTTCGCTTCCACATATTAATAAAGGTAATACTTCATCGAGCATCATCACTCGACACCCATAATACATGTATACAGGTACGAATCGATAAGGCATTTTTTTCGTTGTTGAACAAATCGATTTCACATGCGTTATAAAAGGGTAAAAGTTAGAAGACAAGACAAAAAAAGAGGAAAAAAAAAGAAAATAAATAAAAGAAAATGTTGTTCTGGAATAAAAACAAGACAAAAAGGCGGTGTAAAATTTGATTTCTAATAAAAAATTAAAAAATTTAAAAAAAAAATCAAATTCTTTAAATTGCTTAACACCACGAATGCCTAAGACACTTTTCCGTTGTATCAGCATGGGAAAATTGGTAGGAAAAACGAGAAAAAAAAACAATGTAGAAGAAAAAAGAAAATAAATAAAAAAAAATATTATT
>OZ035999.1:11947337-12034837 GCA_964035015.1 Corallium rubrum
CTTCTTCTTCTTCTTCTTCTTCTTCTTCTTCTTCTTCTTCTTCTTCTACTACTATTTCTTCTTCTTCTACTACTAATTCTTCTTCGTATTGCTGCCTTAAAACTGCGACATCCTTTCCTTTTGGCGATTCTATTTTCGGTATTTTAAACTCTGTAAATATTACATCTGTGTTTGGCGGTGAGAATTCGTTAATGTTAATTATGGGTGGGAAACCTTCGTTAGGTAGTGGTAGCGGCGGCAATGGCGGTGGCGACGGTAGTGGTGGTGATTGTATCGGTAATGTAATTTGCTTCACTGGAATGAAGGATGGATAAGGGAAAGGTTGGAAGGATGGTGAGTGAGGCGGGTGAGTTGGGTGAGGGTAACAAGGTGATGAAACGAAGTGGGGAACGTTTACATCTGTTATTGTTTCGTAAGACGAATCAATAACAGTTGTAAACGACGACGTCGATGGTAGTGGTGGGTTGGATACCGAATCCAGAAAGGCGGTGGGTGAATGTATAGGGGAGATCGATGTACACGGTATATTCATTCCCATTAATATGCTGTGTAGATTTTCTTTTTTTCTGGTTGGTTTTCCTCCTCCTCACAACCATTCATCTCTTCTTCTCCCATTAGGTGGGTTAACCATTTATCTCCCTTTACTTCCTCTTCCCTATTTCTTTTCTCCTCCTCTTGTTTTTGATTTTTTAAAACTAAAAGTTAAAGAGAGAAAGATAGGTAAGCGGTGAAAATAATTTTAAAACGATACTCTAACGATTTACTCTTACTTACTTGTTTTAAAAAGATCAGTATCGAGTTCTTTAAGAAATTTTAAAACTCCCTCTAGCTTTTTCTCCATTTTCATACACGGACGATTGAAAGTAAAATTAGTTTTAAAAAATTTACACGCAAATATATAATAAAATTGGATTTTTCTTATCTATTAGGATATAAAAGCATTTTATTACCCTGTGACGGTATGTGACCATATTTGGAGTGAAATGTTTATCTTTTTTGCATGATATTTTTGTGAAAAATTTGTGACCATATATGGTATGAAACTTATGGTGTGAATCATGACGCAGTATTTTTTTCTATTATGCAATTTCCTGTTTGATTTTTTGTCTTTTTTGCATGATATTTTTGTGAAACGTTTGTGACCATATATGGTATGAAACTTATGGTGTGATTCATGACGCAGTATTTTTTTCTATTATGCAATTTCCTGTTTAATTTTTTGCATGAAATTTTTGTGAAAAAGTTTGTGTCCATATACGGATTGAAACTTATAGCGTGATTCATCATGCCGCAGTATTTTTTCTATTATATTTTTATGCAATTCCCCGTTTATGCGATAGCCAATATTTTTCAGATAAATATATAAAAGAATGTCAAAATTTTTATAATGAATCTCTCACTATATTTGGATTGAAATAATATTATATTTTTTAACATCGAATTAAAATCATACATCTATAAAAGCACGCCACGCTAATTCATTCATCCATTCATCCAAAGCAGTCAAGATGGAACTTTACTTAAAACAATACACAACAAATGAAATTGTCTTACAAAAGTACGCTTTATTTACTGGTGAGCAATGTTTCATTATCCTCGGTGATTATGAAAACTATAAGAAAGAAAAGATCCGTCTTGTTTTATGATCAAACGAATACGGTGGAAGTGAACTTGTTCAGCAGAAACAAGTCATTGAATTACCCGATGAAGATATGGTGTTTAATGAAGAAGTTGATCGCATCAATGAAGAGATAGGCGGTAGTAACGAGTATGAAAGATGGGAAGATGAATGGGGTAGTTTCTTTTTTTAAAAAAAACAATAATTTACATGAGATATGTGTTGGTTTGAATATTTTTTATCATGCTGTAAATGGAAATGCTAGCGCTGGTACACGTAAAAGGAAACTAAAAGAAAAAGGACTTCCCTCCAAAAAGAAAGTAAAAGATAGTGGTACTGATACTGATAATGTTGAATGTGAGTATCAACAAACCCGTGTGTTAGAAAGTATTCAACAAAAACAACTATTATCACCATCATCATCAACAACAACAACAACAACAACAACAACAACAACAACAACAACAACAAAAACAACAACAACAACAACAACAACAACAACAACAACAACAACAACAACAACAACAACAACAACAACAACAACAACAACAACAACAACAACAACAACAACAACAACAACAACAACAACAACAACAACAACAACAACAACAACAACAACAACAACAACAACAACAACTATAAATCAAAATGCTTTAGTGGAATTATTATATTATAAAAGTTTAACTAATTTATCTTTAGAAGATTGTATTTGTTGTTACAACGATGACATGAATACAAACTTAAAAGATGATGAAAAAGTTGATTTTTTTAATTTGATACGTAGTGGTGGGATAGAAGAGATTAAATCGCTGGTTGAAAAATTGTAAACAAAATTTATCTTTTTTATTTATTTTTTTATAGAAAATGAGTAAAAAAAATTGACCAGAATTCACCAGAATTCATCAGAATTCATCGAAAAAGCAGCAAGATTGTTAAAGGGTGAAACATTAAATGAAGAAGATTTATCAAAATATAGACAACACAAACTTAATAGAAAAAATTTAGACGATTAAATATTCATGTAAATGAAAAAAATGAACAATGGGAGATTGATTTGGCTGAAAATAAAGATTTAGCACGATTTAATAATCAATATCGTTATTAGCTTGTATGTATTGATGTTTACTCAAGATATGTGTGGGTTGAATTTAAAAAAAAAAAAACTGGTAGAAATACTGCAAATAAATTCGAGAAAATTTTGAAAAAAGAAGATCCACCTAAAAAAATTCAATGTGATGAAGGAACTGAATTTCAAATAATTCGTAAAGATTTAAGTAAAAAATATGGATTTTCTGTTTTTCATACCCATTATCGAGAGATTAAAGCATCACACGTTGAAAGAGTAATTCAAACTTTGAAAACAATGACGCGCCGTGTTTTAACATTGACAGGAAGTTTTGATTATTATTATTATTTCCCTATTATTATTGAAAGATATAATAAATCACCTCATAAGAGTTTGGGTGGATTTACACCTCATGATATTTTCGTGGGGGAAAAAAATGAATAAATTGAAGAATATAATGTTACGTAAAATGATTTCACCAATTACTTTTACTAAGGAGTTGTTAAAGGAAGGAACTCTTGTACGTATCGCTCGTGCAAAAACAATATTTTTGAAAAAAGTAGTTTACGACGTTGGACAGATGAAAAATTTAAAATAAAAAAAAGGCATTTGTTACAGATCCTGTAACATACGAATTAGAAGATTTAAATAACGAAAAGATAGAGAGAATATTTTACCGAGAAGAATTACAAAAGATATGGCGAATTTACATATTTTAAGTAACACCGTGAAAGAAGGAAGGGTTAATTAAACAAACGAATTTGAAATGAATTAATTCAACCAATTGACGCGTTAAATCGGGAAGCATTTTTTTAAGTAACATCTATTTCCTATCCTGCAACAACAAAAAATGTGACCGGTGATAAAGGCTGGTTTACACTTCAATTAAAATATCAATGGTTTAAAAAAAATGATAAGGATGTATATATATGAAGATTCTAATCTGTATATAGAAAGTGATAAATTTATCATCCCAGAAGGAATTTACACTTTAGAATGGTTAATAAATTATTTAAATAACACGTTAAACGAGTATGATATTTTTTTTACAATTGATAATAACAGAAAAATAAAAATTAGTGCAAATATATATGCAGAATATTGGTTAAACCAGTTTCATTCGTCAACAGAAAAAGCGCATGATGGAAGTAATTTAAATGAATTTCATTTATCGTCTTCATCGTTACAAAATAAAAGAAAAATTTTTTTAATTGATATTGGATTGAATATTTCTACGAAAATGGCATTTATGTTAGGGTTTAGCAAAGAAACAATTTATTTTAAGCAAAGCGTCGATCAAAAGGAAGTATCAACGACAACTCAATCGATTTTTGCTGATTATTTACCCGATATTTCAGACGGATTGGATAAAATATTTATTTATTGTGAAGAATTGGATAGGCGATTAGTGGGTGATACATCATCAAAAATATTAACAACTGTTCCGATTCGCTGGCCTGAACAAGGAAAAGGAAACGGCGAATTAATTGTTCTTTCACCACCCGTTTCAGTTAAAAAAGAAAATTTAAAAAAACACAAATTTCTTCGTTACATATAAAATTAACAGATAGCGAAGGTAAATTGATTCGTTTTGATTCAGGAGCTGTTAATATTGAAGGAATAATTCATCATGCTTAAAGTGAAATTACAAAAAAAAAATCATGTTTTATGCATTGCAAATTATGAAGTAACATATCCTTTTTCATCCGCATCGTATAATGATAATAAAATTTTATGGAATTTAAACTCATTTGAATGTAAGGGAATAAAAGGAAATTTTCGTTTATTATATTAAAAAAAAACTTGATTTTTCTGGGTTCAAAAACGATTTAGAACAGATAAAAAATAAAAATTTAAAACTTGTAAATATTACAAATAGTCAAACAGAATCAACAAGTCAATTACCTGCTGAACAATATATTTTATTTGTAAAACGCGTTTTATTTTATATCAATGAAAAAAATATCTCTTTTGCTTTAAATAGCGATAAAAAAACATTACCGCATTTTTTACTATTAAATGAAGATGATGCTAAAAAAAACATTCAGTTTTTTATTTCTTACGAAGAGGATAAAAGTAATCAGTTAAACGGTGAAGAAATAACATTTTATTTAAATATATTTCAAGAATGAGTAATTTAAATGAAAATGATTTCATTGAATTATTAAATGGTAAAAGAAATGTGGATATTATCAATCAAATCATTTTGTAATTACGTGAGAAAATTAAAAAAAAACCGACGAAAAAAGACGTTTTACTTGATGGAAAAGTTGGATTACCTAATAATATGAACGAAGTTTATGATAAAAGTTTAGTAAAAAAAAATCCAAAAAAAAAACCAACTTGATATTGATCCTAATCTTTTACGATATTTATCTCGATAATAAATAAAAAAATTTAAGATATTTTTTTTAATAATCTGTAAATCATTTTTTTTAATATATTTTTACTCTTTTTTTTCTAAACAAAATTGTATTCATTTTATTTGTATATGTATTTTAATATTTTTTTAAAGAAAGATTTTTATTTTTTTCTTTAAAAATAAAAAATCTTTCAACAAAAAAATTAGTTGTTAACTAACTGCATTACTAATAACGTTAAAAATGAAAAAAAAAATTTTAGTTTAACCAAAAAAACCCAAAAAAACCCCAAAAAACAAAAAAAAACAGAAGAAGAATAGAATAAGAATAAAAAAGGAGGTGCTTTAGGAGCGGGAATGGCACTTGGAATGTTTCTTCCTCAGATTTTGAATACAGCAAGTAGTATACTAAAAATCAACGTATAATTTTTAAAAAAAAATTTAAAAAAATGAATGATCCAGCAGAAAAAGAAATTAATCAACCTGATACATTGTTTAGTAGTCCACTACATTTTTTTGTACCCTCACCTTTTAATGATATTTTTTCGGAAACAAGACTAGATGAAATTTTTCCCGTTCCAAAAGACCCGTTTTCCGACGTATTTACATTTACAAGAAATGGAAATAGTGTTGGATTAATGAAAACAAGTGAACCAAAATTTACGGCTGATATTTCAGGGGAGCTGATGGAGCGCTAGGAGGTGCAAACGCTAATGTTGTTATCCCACCCTTACCGTTACGTTTGTTTTGGAAAACAAAATAATTAAAGCTAAATGATAATTTAGTTACGCTTGCTGATAATTTTAGTTTTTACGGTTCCTATATTGCATTTATTACACGTGAAACACCATCACCGTATAAAGATTCAAAAGAAGTAAATTGTGCTTATCTCGATACACAAGGTCAAATGAACACCATTAGGGGAAACAATGTGGGGGCAGAAGCTAGACACGCGCTTACAAACAATACAACCGCAACGATTATTGATCAGATTGATCTCGCGTGTTTTAGTTAGGGTGGTGGAGAAACATTTTTACCAACTGCTTTTAAAACTGAAATAAGATTAACAAGAGCAGCTAATAATTTAATATGTATTGGTGCAGCTCACGGTGATTTAGCACTAGAAAATGCAAAAATCTCGTTTGAAAATTTTAAAATGAAAATTCTCATTTTAAAACCAAAAGATCAATTAACTAACGCGTTGAAAACATCGTTTGTTAAAAATCAACAAGAAGCCAAATATTATACAACACAACATTTCGTACAGTCACATCAACTATTCCTGGTGGAAGAAGATCACTTATTGAAAATGTTATTTTTAACGGTAGTTGTCCTGTTCGTTTATTTTGTTTATATTCTCGGCAAAATAATTTTAACGGTACGTGGAATAGAAGCGTGTTTACTTTTGACTGGGAAAATATTTCAAATTTTACCGTTTCGGTAAACAATGTTACTGTATCTACAGTGAAAAATCAAGTGGAAGCGTATCTGTCGTGGAATCTTCTTTCCACTCTGGTTCGAAAGTCACAATGAGCGCGATCTCATTCAAAGGGACTGTATCTTTCTATTTAAAACATTTATTTATCTATCACAACAATGTTGTCACTTCGATGGAAAATCTCAATCTGATCATTACAAGGTTTCTTATGACAATTATAGTGGGCCGCACCCCATTATCAAATTACTTAAATAATAAACCATTTACCCTGTGTGCGGTATTCATTACAACAATCAAACCCTATTCTATTTTAAAGTTCTCTAATGTCATTAATTATTCTAAATATATCATACAAGAAATATATCTAACACACTCCCCCCCCCCCCCCCCCTTGACCTTAGCTAAGGCCGAGGGTCAAGCATAGCTCTTGTTTTCCAGTCTGAATCAATAGCTGCTGCACGTTTTGGTGTTTTTCGCACCCCTCTAGGCGCCTCTGCACCATCGTTCTTCTCTAGATTCAAGTCATCCACTACCTTACAACCACTACTGACCTCTAACGGGTATATCTTCTGCAAGGGTCTGTTAAGATAAACAGGTTTTCCCTTGGTCACTACCCTTAATTTGGCCCCTCTAATGACCTGATCTTTCCCAGCGATCAACTCTTCCACCTTACCCAATTTCCACCGATTCCTTTTTACATTGTCCTCCTTCACCAATACAACATCTCCAACCTTCAGTTCCACCGCAGTTTCATTCTTAGCATTTCTATGGTACTCTCTTAAGTCAGTTAGATATTCTTTATGCCATCTGTTCCAAAAATGACACCTTTTTCTTGCCAAATACCTAAATCGCCTCAAATACCCATCCCCCCTTTCTTCCTCATCTTCACACACTTCATCTGGCAACCCTACTAACCTTCTTCCATACATCAAATGTGAAGGCGTTAACACTTCAGCACCAACCTCGTCATACTCATATGTCAAAGGTCTGCGTCCCCTCGTCAAATTTCGTCAAATTTCAACTTCGCATTTCCAAGCGCCTTCCGCAAACATCGCTTAACACTTCCAACCATTCGCTCATAAAAACCACCCCACCATGGCGCCCTTTCCAAATTAAATTTCCACTCAATTCTGTTTTTTGCTAAGTGTGCTACTACATCAGGTTCATTGCCTTATTTCCTCAACATCTTGCTAGCAGGCTTAAAGGTTTTTGCATTGTCAGATATAATCAAACTAGGAGTACCTCGTCTTGCAGCAAATTTACGCAAGCAACGGATGAACGCAGTCGTTGACAAGTCAGTTGTCAAGTCCAAGTGAAGGGCTCTTCTGACACAACAAGAGAATAAAGCAATGTAGACTTTTACCGTCTTACCAGCCTCGCCTTTAATAATGAACAAAGGTCCTGCAAAATCCCCACCAACCTTTGAAAAAGGCTCTACTCCTCTCACTCGAAAGTCTGGAAGAGCTGCCACAGGTGGCACACCACAAGACTTACCATGCATTTTACGACAAGCAAAGCACTTACTGAGAACCTTCTTTACAACTTGCCTACCCCTTGGCACCCAGAAATTGGTCCTAAATTCTGCCAGTGTCCCCCTGACACCACTATGATACACCCTCTCATGACAACGCTCGATCACCAAGAGAGTAAATCTGTGATCTTCTGATAAAATTATTGGTTCCTTGACTTCTATATCTAAGTCTGAATTCCCCAGCCTGCCCTTGCACTTCATAATTCCATCGAGGTTAACAATACCTAAGTTTTTGACTGGTGTCTTAAACCTTGTAGTAGCCTTCAACTCTGTCTGCACTTCTAGAACCCACTCTTTCTCCTCCGTCCTAACCTCACCTGTTCTCTTCACTTGCCCTCTTCTTTCAGCTCGTAAATTAAATATAAACCGGAACACTAATGAAGTTACTCTAAGCAACTTATCCAACTTACTGTACCGATTGATATCTATGATACGTGAGATACCTAACACTTCTACCTCTTGCACTGCAAAAACTGAGACCTTTTTTGCTTCTTCTAAACTTTCTGGTGTTTCCACAATTACATGCTTTCCCTTTTGAGGCCATTCCTCCTTGGGTTGCATTAGCCATGGAGGTCCTTTCCACCACAATTTTGACTCTTTCAACTCAGAACCCAACACACCCCTTGTCCCTATATCTGCTGGATTTTCCTTCCCTGGGCAATGGCCCCATTCTTCCTTTCTGCTCAACCGTAAAATTTCATTCACTCTATGCCTCACAAACTGCTTCCATTCTCCCTGGTTGTTTGTCCAACAGAGTGCTGTCTTGCTATCTAGCCACAAATGAGTTTCAACAATCTCAACACTCTCATTCAGTGCCTTCTTTACTGTGTTCATAAGCTGAGCTAGTATCCGACCTGACATCAATTCTAACCTTGGGATAGTCTGGGGTTTTAAAGGTGAAACTCTAGTTTTAGAAGTGAACATTTCCGTGTGAATGCTGTTGCCAGCCTGGCAGACAAAATAAATGACAGCACAATAAGCCTTCAAACTGGCATCAGCAAACCCATGCAAAGAACACCTCACTGGTACCTTACCTAAACCGTACAGACACCTTGGCACTGTAACTTTACCAACACTTTCCAGATCTTTCAACCACTTTTCCAATTGACTCTTTCTCTCACCACTCAACTCATCATCCCAACCAACCTTATCCACACACAATTCTTGAAACAAAATTTTTGCACTAGCAATGACTGGGCTGATGATTCCTAATGGGTCAAATAGACTGGCTAACAAGCTTAAGACATTACGCTTTGTTGCAACCTGGTCTCTTGCCTTATCTCTTAATTCGCCTAAATCAAACTGAAGCATATCTGTCTGACAATTCCATTCCTGTCCAAGCACCTTCTCTGACCTTATACCTTCCTTTCCTCCAAGTTTAGCCTTGGCGTACGTCTGATCATCGACTCCATTTTCCTTCTCTTCATCCTCTTTCTCATGTAAGCTAATCCTATCCATTAATTCCTTGCTATTACTCATCCACCTTCGCAAACTGAATCCACCACTTGCTAATCTTTCCTTTGCCTCCTCATACAACTTAAAAGTTTTCTCTGGTGTCTGATCACCTGATACAAGATCATCCACATAAAACCATTCTTTCATTTTCCTAACAAACTCAGGGTCCACATACTTGAATGTTGCTAAATGGTGTTGTAGTGTTACATTCAAAAGGAATGGTGAACTGTTCACCCCAAATACAACTCGACAAAACCTATACACTACCGGTTCAACTAATTCCCTATTAACATCATTCACCCACAGAAATCTCAGGCAATCTCTATCCTTTTTACTAACTTCTATGTTTAGAAAAGCCTTTTCTATGTCTCCCACTAAAACCACTCTCTTTTCCCTAAATCTTAGCAGTATCTCAAACAACAATGGAGTGAGTGCTGGTCCCACATGCAAACAATCATTTAATGAAGCACTATGCTTGCTTTCCTTTGCAGAAGCATCGTACACTATCCTAACCTTAGTGGTTTTTGCCTCCTTGCGAACAACAGCATGATGTGGAAGGTAGTGTATCTGTTCTGTACTATCAAGTGTAGTGACCTTCTCAACAATTCCCTTCTCGCACTGCTCCTTAATAATCCTGTCATACTCACTAAGAATTTCTGGTTCCTTTCTTAATTTGTCTAACTGCCCTTTTAACCTTCTTACACTATTCCTGTAATTACTGGGGAGTTCGGGATGCCTTTCTTTCCAAGGTAAGGACACCTTGTACCTCTCACCAGTAAAGTCTATTCCATCCTTCAAGGCCTCATGCACCTCATTTTCTTCCCTAATTCCTAAAGTCTCAAAATCCCATAGCCTTTGCACAGACTTATTCAACTCTTCATTCTCTTTCACAGCCACCTGTCTAACAAAAGCCACATTTGTATTCTTGCTTTGTACACTGCTACCTTTCAATGGGCCTGACAACACCCACCCTAGACTCGTTTCGATGCGACTGGTTCATCATGCTCCCCCCTTATTGTTCTCCCTTCTTGAAAAGACCACAAGTAATCCGACCCTATAAGAATTTCAATTTCAAACTCTTCCTTGTTGACACAAACATCAGAGAACCATAACCCTTGAAGATGAGGGTAATGAGTCTTGACTACCTCAATATGCTCATTTGTTATTTGTGAAATGCTTGGCACTTCAAACGCCTCAATCTCTATGGTCTTACCTGACCTCAAGGGTGAGATCTCTAATTCATAAACATTTTTCAACCCCCTGTCTGTAACACTCTGCCCGAACGTACTTAATTCAACCCACTCCTTTCTCTTAACATTCAGCCCAGCTGACTTAACAGTTTCCCTTGTAACAAAGGACCTGTGACTCCCCGAATCGAACATAACTCGAACTCTAGTACCAGCGCTCTTCCCCTTCAAAACTGCTTGTGCAGTTTGTAGCGCAACTCTGGTTTCTGCGCCTACGTGCAACCCTGTACTGACAAGACCGTTGTTAACAGAGGAGCTAGCCGAATCCGCTCGGCCTTTACAAATAGACCTATGATGACTACCCCCGCAACTAGTACAAGTATATTATAAATGATATTGGGCATTTCACTCGATTACACAGCATGTTCTAAGGATTTAGGGTGAAGGAAAATTCGAGTGTAGAATATATACATTTTAAGACCAAACCGGGAGCAGTTGCGAAAAATGCAACTACACAGGCCCTCCGGCAGGAATTGAACCCACGACCTTGCGATTCTAGTGCAATGCTCTGACCACTGAGCCACGGAGCCGGAGGGCCTGTGTAGTTGCATTTTTCGCAACTGCCCCCGGTTTGGTCTTAAAATGTATATATTCTACACTCGAATTTTCCTTCACCCTAAATCCTTAGTACAAGTATAGTTAGAATTACATTTTGTAGCTATATGACCTTTCTTAATTCAAACAAAACATCTACTGTACTTATGAAAAAGTTGTTTTCTTTCAGCGACAGAAGTTACTACTTTACAATCGTGATGTTCGTGCTTGCCTCTACAGAAGGCGCAACTGTCGTCGGCTGCTTTCGTAAACAATGTGTTGCTTGTACTTGGTCCATTATGCCATGATCTTTTCTTCTGGCCTCCCGTCTTCTCGTCGTTCTTGCTTTTTTCTGGCGCGTAAGCATGTTCTTCTCTCAGTTCTACTTCCGCGAGAAGTTCCTTTAGCAACTCATCCATACTCCATTCGCTGCTCAGTTTCTTTCCACGCGTTATTGCAAGTCGAACGCTATCCGGTAGTTTCTCGACGATTGCCGGAACTACGATGGCAGAATATGTGGTCGGGTCGACTTTGAGCGCTTGCAATCCTCTGTGGTGGGTTTCGACGGTGTCATGCAGTTTTCTCAATTTCGTCGTGTCTCGTGCGCTGGATACCGGTACGACTTTCATCAGTTCGTTGATGTGGGCCTTCGGAATGTTTTCTTTCTTCCCAAATCTGCGTTTAAGTAGCCCGAGGGCTGCTTCGTAGTTCACCGACGTTAAGGCGAATCCAGCGATTGCGGTTTTCGCTGGTTCTTCGACTAAACCGTGCAGATATGAGAACTTGTCAATTGCTGATAAATTTGGATTCGAGTGAACGGAATTATGAAAACCATTCCAAAATTCTTGCCATTGTTCAGGCTTCCCGTCAAACTTCCTCACTTCAAGCTTAGGGAGTTTCGCACGAATGACTCGTGTTTCATGGTGGTTACTCGACTCTTTTTCATTCGTTGAGGCACTTTCTTTTAACTCGTTGCCTTTCAAGAGTTCGTCCAAGGACGTTATCGCGGTTTTAATGTCTGCGCGCAATCTTCCTGCCTCTTCGATCTCTGCGGAGATTTCTTCATCTTCAATGCCATCTTTGTCGGAAAAAAGGTCTAATATTTCGCTGTCTAATGCTTTGATAGCTTCGTACTGCTCTTCGAGGGAAGACTTGAAGTTGATTAGTCTGGGCCGTTCTTCTTTCCTCAGATTCTCCCCGCTCTTCATAATGTTGCCAAGCGTTTTGGTGACATATCCTCTGTGACCGGCACGCGTTCGTACTTTCTTCTTCCAAGGATCTGCCATGCCTCTGGTCTCACACTCTCAATTCTCTTCACGGTAAATTCTCTTTCGCTCATGCGACTCCGGTTCGAAGGACCAAATGTCGTGGAATCTTCTTTCCACTCTGGTTCGAAAGTCACAATGAGCGCGATCTCATTCAAAGGGACTGTATCTTTCTATTTAAAACATTTATTTATCTATCACAACAATGTTGTCACTTTGATGGACAATCTCAATCTGATCATTACAAGGTTTCTTATGACAATTATAGTGGGCCGCACCCCATTATCAAATTACTTAAACAATAAACCCTTTACCCTGTGTGCGGTATTCATTACAACAATCAAACCCTATTCTATTTTAAAGTTCTCTAATGTCATTAATTATTCTAATTATATCTTACAAGAAATATATCTAACAGTATCAACAACTTAGGGATGTTCTTAACAGAAGCCATTCCGAAATGCCAATTTCTTATCAAGATTTTACATATGGACATGCATTCATTGCATTTGATTTAACTTCAAATCATGATACACATTTAAAAGTATTACCCAATCGTCCCAGCGGGGTAGTTAATGCGCATATTGAATTTTTAGCAAATACTGTTGCAGGTACAATGCTTTTTGTTGGTGAATTGCGTAATGAATTAAAAGTGGGTATAAAGACACCTGCACGTTTATTGTACGACATCCAAATCTTTAGATGTCGAAAGATGGAGTCCTTAAGAAAGAAAGAAATAAAAAGAAAAAATTATACCTTATTCGGAGAAAAAAAATAAAATAAACAAATTTTAATTGATCAAAAAACGCATTTAAGAAAGGAACATGTTATTATTTATCCACTTATTTCAAAGTTTGCTTAAAAAATGGATGTGAAACAGAAGAAGAAGACAAAAAAAAAAGAAACAAATGAAATAGTGAAGAAGAAGAAGAAGAAGAAAATAAAAATAGTGAAGAAGAAGAAAATAGTGAAGAAGAAGAAGAAGAAGAAGAAGATGAATTCGAATATCCTGAAAAAGAAGAAGATTTAGAAGAAGATTTTTTTTCTTCTTCTTCTTCTGAAAGCGATAATGAAAAACAAATATTACTTTTTAACCAATTTTTAAAAAAAGAAAAAAGAAAATAAGGGAAAAGAGTTTTTACCACAAATTAAAATTTTTTTAAAACAAATATGAAAACTCAAAAATTTGATAAAAATAATTCTTTTATCAAAAAATATTTTAAATAAAAAAATTCCTATATCGTGTTCACTTGAATATTTTTATGTACTTAAAAAATAGCTAAGAATTAAATTCACACAGGCGATCTTAAGATAATGTTATGCAAAGATCACTGTCTTGCTTCAATTTTTGAAAAAGCGTGTAAATTAATAGAAAAAACTAAAAAAAGTGAACAACAGTGTAAATAAATTACAATTAATTGATGTAAGTAAATTAAATGAAGTTTTAGATTATTTAAAATCAGCACATGATACTAATAAACTTCTTCAAGGAATACAAAAAAAGATGAATTTGAACTTGAAGAAAAAAAAAATGAAATGGAAAATTTTGTAAAAACGAAACAGAAAGAACGAATTGGTGAAAGTATGGTGCAATTTTTGTAAAAAAGCAGTCAGTTAAACGTAAACTTGATATGGAAGGGAATGAAGAAGATGAAGATGGTCAACTACTAGCTGTTAAAAGAAAAAAATTACAACTAGAAGTGATGAGAAAGATAAACATTTTATCAGGTTATGACATAACCAAGGTTAACGACAAAGGAACCGCGCAGGGCCTGGGAGAGAGTACATCAGTACCTATGATGCGGAGCCACATGAGCTCAGTCATTGCACGTTTAGCGGCACATCAGGTTGATAGCAGTCTATCAGTAACGAGTCGCAAGGAAAATCTTAAATTAGAAAGACATGGAGTTAAATAAGGATGAAGAGACCAGCGGCACAACGACCGAGTCCGGGACGACAATCGAATGGTCACTTGCGTTTCATTCACCCGAATTCCGCACTGGCCTGACAGATGTGGTGGCTCAAGCGATGGCACAAGCCAACCAAGCGCAGTCAAAACAAACGCCCGGTCAACAAGCGTTCGACCCACAAACTAGACGCATTAATGCCTTGGAAAGTCTTGGCGACGCCATCCCTGGAGTTGGAGTTGAACGACGGCAGGGGTTAGGACACACGGGCGCTGCAGGTATGACCAACAACGACAAGTCAGGTATGTTAACCGCTCCTTCTTTTGTTGGCGTTGTGAACTCTAATGCTAGTGCAGCGGGACAAGGCCAAGCGCGGCCGGCAGAGGATAACTATCAAACGAACACGGGCGAAACGGGAGGTTTAAACAATGCTATGGACCCAAATTTGAATTATACAAGGCCCAGTTCTGCTTTTATTCTTGGGCCGGGACGTCCCCCAATTCCACCAAAAGTGGTTTCGTTGATCATCGATAACAAGTTTATTGAGATGTCGGATCTCCTAACGGAAAATTTAGAGGCCCCAATGACAGAATCACCCTCGTTTACTATCGAAGGGGGCTCGATCAGGCCTGTGACAAGGCTTACCGCGCGAAAGAAGCAAGAGGTATCAGATATCTTGACGTGGGTGGAATGCTTCACTAGCTACACCGCAGTTTCCTCTTCATGTCCCAACCGAGCGCACGATTTGCTGGCGTACATGGCACTCATTATCCGTATGCCTAAGCGCTATAGTGGCATGTGTTGGTACAACTATGATCGCGCGTTCCGCCTCGAAGCCGCAGCGTCGAATCTAAAGGATTGGAGCCAATTGAGACCAGATTTGTATAGTTACCACACGTCAAACGACACAAGCAGTCGAAACCTCGCACCACCGAGCGCCAATCGTCTTGAGCCTCGAGGCGATCCACGGGGCAGCGAGCTCTGCAGATCATGGAATGTCGGTTCGTGTAGCAGCCCACGTGAAACGTGTAGATTTCGCCACAGCTGCAATCGCTTCGGATGCGGCGGTTCCCACCGAAAAATCAACTGTAACAGTCGCGCTCGGTATCCAACAGAACGCTTTCAAACGCAGATCTATCGCCCAATGAGCACCGGTCAGTTGAACTCAAAAACAACATAGGAATCATGTCATCATTACCTTTATTATTTACGGAGACTTTACCCAAAGTCCACATGGTAACACCAATTAACATTATTAACTTTGAAATACATTTAACTGCACATCCGGATCGCCGGAAAGTGGATTATGTTTTGTATGGTTTGCGTAATGGTTTTCATCTTGGTTTTCAACCACTACTGTCCAAGCTAAAAGCGGAAAATTCTAACTGTCCGTCTACTTACGAACATGCGTCGATAATCGACAATTACTTAGCCAAAGAAGTCAGATTAGGACGAGTGTTTGGACCGACTAGCAACCCTCCAATTGCTGATTTGCATATCAGTCGTTTCGGGGTTATTCCAAAAAAGGCCAACGGCTGGCGTCTTATTCTCGACTTCTCATACCCATTTGAGCATAGTGTTAACGACGGTATAAATAAAGATGAATTTTCGTTGCATTATTGTAGAGTGAAAGATGCGATCGACATGATTGTGAAAACAGGAAAGGGGGCGTTGATGGGCAAGGTGGACATTAAAAGCGCCTATCGTATAATTCCGGTTCATCCGTCTGATAGATATCTATTGGGCATGCGGTGTAAGGGAATGTACTATGTTGATTTGACATTACCGTTCGGTCTGCGCTCTGCACCGAGCATCTTTAACAGCGTCGCCGACTTGTTTGAATGGATTTTAGTCCATAATTGGAACGTGTTGGACCTTTTGCACTATTTAGATGATTACTTTACCTTGGGCCCAGCGGGGTCTGACATATGTGCTAATCGTTTAGAAGCTATCGATCACGCTGCGCAGAGCATTGGTATTCCTCTGTCACCAGAAAAGTGCGAAGGGTCCACCACACGTATCGTGTTCTTAGGAATTCAACTAGACTCGGTGTCTATGTCAGCACGACTTCTGGCAGATAAACTTGGCGAATTAAGCCAACTCCTCGTCGCATGGGGTGACAAAAAATTTTGTAAACCTAAAGAACTCCAATCACTAGTGGGTAAGCTGAATCATGCATGTTCAGTTATCCCGTGCGGGCGGACCTTTATGAGACGCTTGTTAGATCTACTCAAAGGCGTGAATCGAGTCCGGCCTTTTGTGCGGCTCAATAAGCAATGTCAGCTGGATATCACGTGGTGGCGGGAGTTCTTACCGTCGTGGGAGGGGGTATATTTCTTTGACTTGCCGGAGTGGGCTCCGTTACCGGATTTATGCCTATATTCCAATGCGTCGGGCAGTATCGGTTATGGGGTTTACTAAAATGGTGAGTGGTTCAACGGGGTATGGTCGGACTCACAACATCCCTTAAGTATCGCATACAAAGAGTTGTATCCGATAGTGTTAGCATGTAACGTGTGGGGAAGGGAGTGGTCTCGCAAACGAGTTCAATTCCTATGTGACAATGAAAGCGTAGTATCTGTCATCACGTCGGGTACTTCGAAAGATGAGAAGATAATGCATCTTTTTCGCGCGCTTCTCCTTGTCTCGGCACGATTTAATTTCAGAGTAATGCCCACGCATATTCCAGGTAAAAACAACAGTGTGGCTGATGCTTTACCTCGGTTTAACATGCAGGCATTTTTCCGACTGGCACCACAAGCCAACCCGACATCCGTGAGGGTTCCTCAAGATTTGCTAGCGCGTCTGACCTCACAGCTTTAAATACTAAGACAAGAGAATTGATGTGCCAAGGTTTGGCTGGCCCGACACGGCGAACGTACTCGTCAGCCCAACGGAGATTCTTAGACTTTTGCCATTGGAGTCACAGTCTAAATGAGAATGGCTTCCCTTTACCCGCAAGTGAGTGGACATTAATGACTTTCGCAACACATCTGTCATCCACGTTAAAAGCCGATTCAATTAAAGTATACATGGCTGGGGTACGGTCATTGCACCTCGAGCATGGTTTTGCCAATCCATTGAATAATCGCTTGCGACTAGAACGGGTCATACGGGGGAATAAAGCGTACCCAAGGAACGTCAGTACGACAGCGTCTTCCAGTGACATTTTCGGTTCTGGAACGGTTTTATCTTTTAATAGATCTAAACGAATACGACGACGCCTTATCATGGGCAGCATGTTGCACAGCATTTTATGGTTTTTTACGATGTGGGGAATTCACAACTACCTTCAACAAATTTGACGCGCGAGTTCATCTAGCCTTAAGCGATGTGAAGGTGGATAGCAGATATAACCCAGCTGTGCTATTTCTGACAATCAAATGTTCGAAAATGGACCCCTTTCGGAAGGGACACACTATACGCATAGGAGTGTGCAAATCCCAAGTGTGCGCTGTCAAGGCAGTGGTGCATTATCTCCATAAGAGAGGGGGGGGGGGGAAGTCGGCCCCTTGTTCAGACACCAAAACGGTCTACCATTGACGAGAAAGACATTAACTACCTGGCTCAAAACTGTGGCTCTTCGTGCAGGTTTAGAAAGAAATTTCTCCGGTCACAGCTTTAGAATCGGTGCTGCATCTACGGCAGCCGCCGTTGGCATTCCAGATCATTTGATAAAAACCCTCGGACGGTGGCTAAGCAATGCATACCAGTTGTACATAAGAACACCCCCGGAATTTTAGATTCGGTTGCTGCACGCATGGCTCATACATAATCTAGTCTTAATATGTTGGGGGGGGGGGGTGTGTCTATCTGTCGTGAATGGGGGGAGGCGGGCAATCCTTACTCACGCCACAATGTAAGTCTATCTACATATGCAACATCTACAGTATAACAACAGCAAACCAGAATTGGTTTACAGGCTTGCAAGCTCACAGACTACAGCATATCGGGCATAACTCTGATATACAGCATTTGCAATATAACAGGCTACAGCATAATGGGTGTGTCCCTGGTATACAGCATTTACAATATAACAGACTACAGCATACTGGGTGTGACCCTGGTATACAGCATGGTAATATAATAGACTACAGCATACTGGGTATGACCATGGTATACAGTATTGCAATATGACAGACTACAGCATACTGGGTCTGACCCTGGTATACAGCATGGTAATATAATAGACTACAGCATACTGGGTGTGACCCTGGTATACAGTATTGCAATATGACAGACTACAGCATACTGGGTCTGACCCTGGTATACAGTATTGCAATATGACAGACTACAGCATACTGGGTGTGACCCTGGTATACAGCATTTGCAATATGACAGACTACAGCATACTGGGTGTGACCCTGGTATACAGCATTTGCAATATGACAGACTACAGCATACTGGGTGTGACCGGGTATACAGCATGGTAATATAACAGACTACAGCATACTGGGTATGACCCTGGTATACAGTATTGCAATACGACAGACTACAGCATACTGGGTGTGACCCTGGTATACAGCATGGTAATATAATAGACTACAGCATACTAGGTGTGACCCTGGTATACAGAATGGTAATATAATAGACTACAGCATACTGGGTGTGACCCTGGTATGCAGCATGGTAATATGGCAGACTGCAGCATACTGGGTGTGACTACGGTATGCAGCATGGTAATATAACAGACTGCAGCATACTGGGTGTGACCCTGGTATACAGTATTGCAATATAACAGACTACAGCATACTGGGTGTGACCCTGGTATACAGCATTGCAATATGACAGACTACAGCATACTGGGTGTGACCGGGGAATACAGCATTTGCAATATGACTGACTACAGCATACTGGGTGTGACCCGGGTATACAGCATTTGCAGTATGACTGACTACAGCATACTGGGTGTGACCCTAGTATACAGCATTCACAATATAACAGACTACGGCATACTGGGTGTGACCCTGGTATATAGCATTTGCAATAATAACAGACTACAGCATACTGGGTGTGACCCTGGTATATAGCATTTGCAATAATAACAGACTACAGCATATTGGGTGTGACCCTGGTATATAGCATTTGCAATGTAACAGACTACAGTATACTGGGTGTGACCCTGGTATACAGCATGGTAATATAATAGACTACAGCATACTGGGTGTGACCCTGGTATACAGTATTGCAATATGACAGACTACAGCATACTGGGTGTGACCCTGGTACACAGCATGGTAATATAACAGACTACAGCATACTGGGTGTGACCCGGGTATACAGCATTTGCAATATGACAGACTACAGCATACTGGGTGTGACCCTGGTATACAGCATTTGCAATATCACAGAATGATGCAACATTGTGACTGATGGTTGGTGCAGACTCGTGTAGTTGGGGGGTTACTATGCAGATTACTTGGATGTGTGATATCTCAAGTAAGGAGATATCACGTTTTGGTGGTCAGGTCAAGACTGGAGATCACAACATGGACTGCTGACCTGAATCCAAGTAATGACAAGTTCATGGTAAACCGGTGACCCCTGACTCCCCCGTCTGCACCTTACCATCCACATGGGTAAGTATAAGGTGTATGTAGGCGTTAAATGAGGTTATGACATAACCAAGGTTAACAACAAAGGAACCGCGCAGGGCCTGGGAGAGAGTACATCAGTACCTATGATGCGGAGCCACATGAGCTCAGTCATTGCACGTTTAGCGGCACATCAGGTTGATAGCAGTCTATCAGTAACGAGTCGCAAGGAAAATCTTAAATTACCCACCATCCCTCCCTACGGACAATTCAGGCTATAATTTCCACTGATAAATCAGTGTGAGAGGTGCAGACGGTGGTGGTCAGGTCAAGACTGGAGATCACAACATGGACTGCTGACCTGAATCCAAGTAATGATAAGCTCATGGTAAACCGGTGACCCCTGACTCCCCCGTCTGCACCTTACCATCCACATGGGTAAGTATAAGGTGTATGTAGACGTTAATTAAAAAAAAAGGAATTAAAGGTGAAAAAGGAATTCTGAAATTTGGACATCTAGACGTTAACAAAACAGATTTAATATACGATTTATCCCATAATGCAGTTAAACCATTATCTTTTAATCTCACAGATAAAAAACACACTGCAGCACTAAAACATTTAAAAAAGAAATATATGCCTGCAAGTTATATTCGAAATGTTAAATTACGTGAAAAATATATAAAAATAAATAACCTAGAAGACGAAGAAGAAGACGGTGAACCATCAACTTTACGACAAAGACCACCCTCAAGAATACTTATTTCACCTGAACTACGAGATATAATGCGAGGAAGAAGAAAATAATGTGTTTAAAAAATGTAAAAAAATTTTAAAGATGAACAACATTGTTGTAGTTTTTATAAAGCTTTAATTAAAAAATAACGTTTTTTTTAAAACAAAAATTGTCTTGTCCTTTTTTTTATTGACCATTTTTTTTCATAAAAAAATTTTTTTATTTTTCTTTATTAATATGTTACATGTTCATCTAGCAACTAACCTAAAAAATTAAAAAAATACATTTTTTCATTTATTTATACAACATAGATTTTCATCGAAAAAATCATTGGTTCGAAGATTAACGTATTTTTATTCCAAAACATTTTCTACATTTTCTTTTATTTTTCTTAACGTATCCCCTTCCCATCTGCCTCCATTTTGAGTTTTAACAAAAATTCTTCCACCTTTTTGATGGTTTCTTCTTCTTTTTTTTTAGTATTTCCTCCACCCAACAAGGCAGGGAGTGAAGAAAGTAAACCCAAAAAAACACCAAGTTGATTAGTCATATTTTTCATAAAAAAATTTTTTTATTTTTTTTATTAACAATTATGTTCATCTATTGAACAAACTATCCATCCTAAAAAAAAATACATTTTTTCATTTATTTATACATCATAGATTATTGTGTTTTCACCGGGAAGAACATTAGTTCGAAGACGAGTGTTATCGTAACTATTTGTACAATTATCAAATAATAAATAACCGTGTGGATTTTTATTAATATCGTTTAAAACATTATGAAATACACTTCTTCTTATTTTTCTATTATCAGAAATAGTATGCATATTTCCTACATCTGAAATATTTTTAAAGTTTAGATGATATTGACTGTTGATACGTGAATTTCGTAATTTTCATTTCCATACATTAAATTTTGACATACAAAAATAACACTCATATTTCTATGATGAGCATCGCGGCATGCAAAATTATTTAAATTCTCCAAATTTTCTTTTGAAGTTTCGCGCACGTCATAAGATCATCTAAAACAACTAAAGTGTTATCGTTTAAATTCGTTTGCAAATCATTAGCCGTTGGAATTCCCTTATTACAATCGATAAATTCAATATTTATTTTTTTCTCTTTAATAATTTTATCAATCTTTCCATATAATGGTTGTTGTGCAGTATACAAATAAATAATTTTATTGATTTGAGGTACAACCATCACTTCGATAAATTCTAATAATCTATGTAGCCAAAAAGTTTTTCCACATTGACTTGGTCCACATAACGTTAACATAAACGGGTGTTGAAATGGTATTACAGCACTGTTTATTTTACTCACCATCTAAAAAACCATACGGAATAGTATAGAAATTATCTTTAACAATTCGTTTATTAAAAGTAAAATTAAATGTTTTAGTCTCATTTTCTATAAAAATATGGTTAAGTTTATCTCTAGTTATTTTTCTTTCATATTCAATTTTAATTTTCTGATCATTTTCTTCAACACATGTAAGCATCGAATTAAAATTTAACATTTCTTTTACTTTTTCATTAGTTAAAGTAAATCCCTTAATATGTACAACTTCATCTTCTAAATTAGTACGATATGAATAAGATTTTCGTCCAGTAGAACAAAATTGAGTAATCCATTCCTCCTCCTTCAATTCATTTGTTAATTCACCTAAATAATTACCTGTTTCAACTTCAATATCATCTTCTCTTTTTTTTAAAAAAATAACAGAATCGGTGTCATAATATAAAGCACGGTCTCCTAAACTATCAATTAAATCGAATAATTTCAAGAGTGCAAATGCTGTAACGAAACAAGCAATGATAACATTTCCGGTTTTCAAAGATGTATTTATTTCGTCTTTTTTCACATAAGTTACACGAAGTAATTCACCGTTAACAAAATCGCTAGAAGTTAATTTTATATTTGGATCGTTAGCTAAATTTAGCAATTCATCATATTCGCTTAAAAAATCAACTTTTGTATTATTTTCATTTTGTGCAAACTTCCCCCAAAGTGAATTTAACATATTTTTAGCAGTTGTGCGTAGACCGACGTGGTATTTAATTTTCCCTTTATCCCATAGAATACCTTCGTTCCAAATCCCGATAAGTGACGTATGTGTAGCATTGTGTTTATAGAAATTCAATACGAAGTTTGAAGGAGTGGCGAAGAAAGTTTACGGGGTGTTGTGTCTAAATTCTATCGAAGTTTCAAGATAAAGCGATAAAAAAAATAAATAACGGAGAGCAAGAATAATGTTGTTATCAATATGCCAAGTAGTTACGGTGTACATCTGATATGCCAGACTCAGAAACTCCAGCCTGTTGTCCTTGAGTGACGAATGTTGATCAAAATGAGTCGACGATAGACGAAGGAGAACTACAAAGAAACATTGTTATTATAGTTGTTTCGATTCACTCGCTCGCAGGGGCGGATGCAGAGGGGGGTGACTGTGTGACTAGTGACCCCCCTTCCCTGTCCCAACCAATACAGGATTATACAGCGATACACTATACTCGTGTGTAAAACGTGCATAAATTATATTGTATAACAATGCTTATTGATACAGGCCGTAGCTATGGCCTCTCCCGTTTGCATTAAGATTGGACATCTTGATACGCTAATATCTTGTAAATTTGAAACCCCAATTTTAACAAGTAAGAATCACGATTATATAGACGTATTGTATACAATCTCAATCTGAAATCTGAATATACATATTAATTTTGGAACATAAACTTATAAAACATATCCTTCGGCGCTCCCCTGCCACCACGTAGTAAGTATTGCCTGTCCCCCCCCCCCCCCCCCCCCTCGCGCGCCCTTGTTAAATATTGTGAAAGAAACAACTGAGTACCTTATAGTCACCCCCCTTGCAAAAATCCTGTATCCGCCACTGCCCGATCTGATGAAAAATTAGATTAATGCAAGAGAGGGAAGAGAGTGCAGACACATGATCTTTAGTTTATGGCTCACAGGAGAGTTGGCTATATTTGTCAAGAAAAGAAAGGAGCTTCCAGAACTCTGCGGCCTGTGCCGTGGCTGTAAACGAAGCTCACGACACGTTATTAAATATTGGCAAGTAAGTACTACATATTTTCATTAAATAATTCTTCGTTTAATACTGTCTTATATATGAAAGAAGCAGACGTAATTAAATCTCGTAACTAGAAATACATGAACGCAATAACCCCTCGCCCGCTTTTGCATGAATTTTTGTAAATACCTCCTGATATTCCCCTTGCGCTCTTTTTTATTGGGGGACTGGAAATAGTCACTCCTGTTGATTAAAATATAGTTTTAATTCTAGTAGAATATTTGAAATAAAAAAACTGCAGTTTTAATAAATCTATTTTTTGAAGGAAAAGGTAACGAGGAACAAAGAAAAATTTAAGGATGATATTTCGTGAAAAATATTGAGATAAAGGAAATTGCACGTCGCTTCCAGGGTTTGAACTCGACCATATTACCGTGCAAGTCGAGTATGTTAACCACCAGGGGCCGGTTGTATAAAACTCTTAATCACTTTTTAATCACCCGTTTTGCGATTAAAAAGTGATTAAAGTTAACAAGGTGATTAAACCCGTTGTACAAAAAAGTGATTAGCGCTAATCATGATTAAAATGTCGTTAAAGTTAATCGTGGTCCAAAGTGTAATTAACTTTCTTAACTATGATTAAGAAAAGTTTAATATGGCGGCCATACTAAGGCACTTCCTTTATGACGCTGAATTTCGACGAAGAAATCGCTTACCTCGAGTATGTAAATCGTTATGTTAATTCCGAAGAGCTTTCAGACGAGTTTCTACGGTTTAGAAAAGACTCCATACGTTTTATAGCAGCACTAATAGCAGAGGAAATCCAGCCAATATCCCACCGTAACCATTCAATTTCTGCAGAGGAACAGCTCTTGGCTGCTTCTCCTTGTGTTATTGGTTTGGTAGACGGCAACGCATGTTCGGGTCCAGGGTCCCGTGGCTAATGAAGCTCATTATATAAGCCGTATTTACACTGCAAGTCTTGGCCTGGCCTTGGCCTAACTTTGGCCTACTTTTTGGCAGTGTAAACACGTCCTGGGCTGGCCTAAGCCAGAATATCTGGGCTTGCTTCTTTTGTTGGCCTATGCTTTGGCCTTGGCCAGGCTTATGCCAGTGTAAACACGACACATTTACCTGTCTGGGCCAGGCCATGGCGTGCAGTGTAAACACGGCTTATGTTAACCGGAAGGGATTTCATAGTATCAATGTGCAAGTAATTCATGATGACAAAAGTAAATTAATTATTGAATTATAAAAATATTATAAAAATTGAATTAAACAATATTTAAGTAATTATATTTTAAAAGGCTAATGTATACCTATTTACTGCACTGAATTGATGGGAGGGGAAACCCGTTCCTATGCCCCACCCCTTGCACAAACCAAATACTCTATAGCATATAACTCCTTGCTCATAACCTTTTTTGGACACAAGTTAAAGTAAAAATAATTGGAAATAGAGTAGGAAATTTTGCCAGTGTTTTTGTATGATCTATACCTATACCGGTATGTCAACCCCAGGTTTATGTGAACCCCCTACGAGGGCATAAATGGTCTAGCATGTAAAAGAAGAAATAATAAAAATATATTAATACCCAAGCATGTTATTTGAGAAATGATATATTTAATGGAGAAATATAGGTAGGCTAACCAATGTAGTGGCAATGTGGCCTGGTTCCATTCACGATTCTTTTATATTCCGAACATCAATGTTGGGGAGGACATTTGATGCAGGAGAGCACACCCTAAGCACAATGGCTTGTTGCTGGGAGATAGTGGATATGCCTGTCATCCTTACTTGATGACTCCCTATCTCAATCCAGCAACCAGGCAGGAAAGCAGATACAACCAGCAGGTGCACAAATACATTATTACAAATACCAATAAAAGTTAAAGCAATGTGGGTAAAATATACAGTATTTTCATGACTGTACTATATAAAATAGACTGTACAATGTACAGTGACACACAATGACAATTCACAATGACTAGTAATGATAAAAATTGATAATAAAAACCCAGATTCAGAATTATACAAATTTTTACAGTAAAAAAAGTATTTGTCCTTGAATTGTCAGTTATTGAACATGTATTCATTCCTATAATACCATAGGCGTACGAGCAAAATTTTGTAGGGGGGGCTGAACATAATTTGCCCGAATGAATAGTGACGTCATATGACATATGACGTCATCGTGAGGCTATCAACAACATAACCTCCTGAAGAACAAGAATTTCCATCGTTATCCCTACTGCGTTATCCCTAATAGATAATTCCCTTTAAAAGCAAGAACATTCTAGAGGAATTAGGATTAGAATTAGCCATTACAAGGGTTAAAGTTCATTACGAAGTTCGTAAGGATAATCTTTATTTAGATGGTGTTATACAATAACCAAGGTTAACAACAAGGTAACCACGTGTTGCATCACAAAGTGACAGAGGGCATAGCATGATACTCGTCATTAGTACACTGGCACGCGAAGTAGACACACGGAGTCTCTGCAGCTGGTTAAAAGAAATATTTTTTGACACTATGACCAGTTGGAAACGATAAATCCAAAATTAACCGCCATGAATTTATTTTGGTTTTCTTGGGAATAACGCCGAATCGATTGATATGCAGCGACGTTAACAAGGTAACCACGTGTGGCATCACAAAGTGGCAGGAAATGGGTGGGGTGGGTGAGGGGTTAGCCTAGATAGGGCATGATACTCGTCATTAGTACACTAGCACGCGAAGTAGTTGCACGGAAAATGTTTATCTTTTATCAACCACCATCCCACCGATCATTCAACAGTCCAAATAGTAAATTTCTTTCCACCAATCGTTATACTGGTGTGATGGGTGCAAGCTATCCCGAGGGGGTGGTCAGTCCAAGATGTCACCTGCTCGGATCTTGACCTGATTCCAAATACCACTTCTCGTCCCAGGCTTCCCCCTCGCTCAACAGCTTAGGGCGTTAGCCACTTGACCACTTCAACTATAAGTTAATTTCAAAGTGATTACAATTATTTACAAATAAAGGAAAAGGGTACATAGCTACATGTTATTTCATAGTTGTCTCACGGCGCTAGTTTCGAGAAGTATTTGTTTATACAAATGACGAATTAGTCGGGATTCGGGAATCAAATGTTTTAATCAAATGTTTTAGAAGAAATAAGAACTGCGATTATGTCGCTGTCCGAAATTGTCAATTACCTTTGCATATCGTTCTTTAGCGTCATGTTTGCATAAGCTCTCTCGATGTTAATAGGAGCGATGCTACTTAACCGTTCTTGGCCCGTCATGTGCTTCGAAGATAGGCTTTCAAGCGGCGAAGGGCACTGAACGACCTCTCAGCAGAGCAGGATGTTGCCGGGATCGTAGTCAGAATTGAAAAAACTTTGTTATTAAAATTTTTAGTAAATGACATGTAGCCGCGCCTAAGCAGTGAAACTACTTCAAATCAGGGCAAGTTACTACACCTACGAAGCTCTACGCGGAAGACCGGAACACACGGTAGGCCAACACACCAGGTAATCCAGCCGACCCCTGAAAATGTTATATATAACGTTAAAATATTATTAACAAGACTATTTTTGCCCGAATAACCGGACCATTTTTACCCGAATGGACTATTTTTCTCAAAACTGGGAGGGCTGCAGCCCCCCCCAGCCCCCCTGGCTCGTACGCCTATGTTAATAATACACATTGAGAATAAGACATGGATGTATGGAAATATTAAATTTATTTTAAGTGCATGAAAAGTAAAGTTGATGTTCAAAGCTTCCATGCAATGTTCATTATTTAAAAAATACAGCTGCAGTAAACTTCAATGTGTATAATAATAATCAACACATACAAGAGTATTATGAATATTGTAAAAGCACTATCAAGCCCCACCCAGGTTTTCTTAATTTTTGACCTTGTAGAGGAGGAGCTTAAGAGCTTTTACAGTAATCACACATGTCAGATTGATATGAATAGTGGCAGCTAGATCAAAAAACCATTTTATTTTATATAATCCCCGAGCCGGGCGACGGGCCGAAGGCCCGGAGCCCGGTGAGGGTGCTAATCTCGACACGCGTGGAGTACACGCGAAATTACACGCAAGTGGGAAAGAAATTCTGCGAGATGTTTAAATATATATATATATGTCAACAAATCCGCAACTTTCGCAGTTCGGAATTCGAATAGCAGGGTTACTGGTAGACCGAAAACGACACTGTGTCCTGAAACTGGCCGAAGCCTGTAAAGAAATCTGCTCTGGTGTATTCTACTTAACTCGAGGGAGAACGATGAAGAAATCAGTTTGAAACAAACGGCTTTTTAGATATTGAAGAGAACTGAATCACGCAAGAACTGAAAAAAGAACAAAAAGAAAAGAACTGAAGAACTGAATCACGGAGAAACAAGAACTGAATCATCAAGAACTGAATCACTGAATCATCAAGAACTGAATCACGGAGAAACCGAAAGAAACCGAACGAGAAAAACAATATGAATTCTGAAAAGAGTATAGACTGAATTGGCAGTGTTTGTGGTGACAAAAGCAGAAGAAAGTTTAACGGTAGGAGATTCATATTTACCAGTTTAGCTGAGTCTTGAAAAAGAAAATCATGCAATATATAAAATAATATTCTTGTCTACAGTTGTCTTTGGACGCTAGGACGTGGCCTTGTGTCTTTTCTTGGCCACTATTATCTATTTTGAATGAAAATTTGTTATTTGGTTCATCTCGTTGTTAGGACTATAGTCTTAGGACTATAATCTTAGTCTTAGGACTATAGTCTTAGGACTATAATCTTAGTATTAGTATTAGGCCTATAGTCTTAGGACAATAATCTTAGTCTTAGGACTATAATAGCCTTTGGACTATAGTCTTATAAATTTAGTCTTAAGACTATAGTCTCATAAATTTTATAGTCTTAGGACTATAGTCTTATAAATTTAGTCTTAGGACTAGAGTCTTATAAATTTAGTCTTAGGACTATAGTCTTATAAATTTAGTCTTAGGACTATAGTCTTATAAATTTAGTCTTAGGACTATAGTCTTATAAATTTAGTCTTAGGACTATAGTCATAAATTTAGTCTTAGACTATAGTCTTATAAATTTAGTCTTAGGACTATAGTCTTATAAATTTAGTTTTAGGACTATAGTCTTATAAATTTAGTCTTACGACTACAGTCTTAGACTTAGGACTATAGTCTTAGTTTAGGGCTATAGTTTCTTTTTTAATATTGACATTCTATGCTCTTTCGGGGTGTGTCAATACTTAATACTACAGTACATGACTACAGCCGGGTGAACTTTGCCAATGAATTTTCTTTGAAGTTATACTGGTTTGTTTCTCTCTTTCTATTCAAAATTTTTCAGGCTGTTAATTTTATTATTACATAGACTAAATATAAAAACTATAATACAGGTAGATTTAAATACAAAAAAACCCCAACCAAAACCAGAAAGTGTGTGTGTGGTGGTTGGGGTGGTTTACAAAAATGTATATATTAAAAGTGGGCGAGGGGTTGTTGCGATCATGTATTTCTAGTAGATATTTAGTTTATAATTATAAATAAATAAAAAAACAGACTGCAACAACTGGGAAAGTAAATCCAACACTTGGCATGTAGTTTTCTGGTAAGTCATTCCTGCTTAGGTTCTTAATAGTATGTGGCTCACCAAACCATTCCTTAGTTCATTTCTTGATTCTCCTTTTGCTATACCATTGACAGGGCTTGTTTTGCATCCTTAGTTCCTGTGAGATAAATGAAAACCATCCTCATCACAAAAGTCTAGTTCAAGCATGAAGTTACAAAAAATTATTAATGGTTTATTTTGTATATGTATGTATAATTATGTTAATATTAGAAATTATGCAAGTACAATATCTCATGACTTGTTCATCTTGCTGTTAGTTACCAAAACAGTTTCCCTGCTGTTTCTTTACAATGACACGGGGCTTCTAAACAGGTTTACTACTAATGAGATAAAATCAAAATGCTGTTCACTAATGCTGTTCTTGTTTATTCAAATCAGTCACCTACCAGTTCACTGCTTGGAAAACTGATCGAAAGCTATCCTTATCTACCTTATGTTACAGTAAAAACCCGCTAACAAGAGCCTACCACTATTAAGAACCTCAGGCAGAAATTAAGAATTTATTTATATAAGAATATATAAGAATATAAGAACCTATCCCAGGATGATTTGGTAAAATGTAGGTTCTTGTTAGTGGGTTTTTACTGTATTTTATTAATTACCATTACATTTTTATTACACTTGCCAGATAGACATTACAATTACCAACATAGATATAATTACATACTGCAGGCCCAACACAGTACATGTAAGACAAAAAAATAGAAGTTTGAAGAAGTAGAGCAAAAAAGAATTCTGTCATTCTCATGGCAGCAGGAGGATGCTGTTATGCCATCCTCTAGGTTGAACCTTCTTGAGAAGACCCAAGCAAATCCACAATTACTAGGCATTCAGAGCACAGCCACAGTACTATTATAAAATGTTGCTAATTCGTATACAGTGATTAAAGAAACAAGAGAGTGGTATGACAATTAGGTGATTGCAATCCAAAGCCAAATGAAAGATTTGAGCAAATTACAAGCTATGATAAATGCTTACAAAGAACGAGCATAATTTTAACCATAAAAGCACAAGAACCAGCTGCAAAGTAGCTGCAAAGGAGAGCTTTGTCCACCATATGTATTGCTTAGAAACTAAACAAAGATATTTATAACTCATTCACTCCGTTTTACATTGTTAAAATTGTTTGAATTAAAATGATTTCTCTAAGCCTACCTTGTTTGTAAACTGCTTGTTTGAATCTTTTTCCTTTTCCCATCTGTTTCATCACTTCGATCGCGATTCATTTCATAAGTATTCAAGTGGTGTCTGAAGTAGCACATCATCATCATCATGGCGGCATCATCAT
Source organism: Corallium rubrum (assembly GCA_964035015.1). Taxonomy (NCBI): domain Eukaryota; kingdom Metazoa; phylum Cnidaria; class Anthozoa; order Scleralcyonacea; family Coralliidae; genus Corallium; species Corallium rubrum. The sequence goes on from OZ035999.1 coordinate 11,977,999, forward strand.
CCAGCCAAAATTTAATATCGAACTGTTCCAGTGCACACAGTCATACATCAAAAAAATCACTGCATATTTCAAAAATAATATCTCCTTTTACCATGTCATCCGAACTATTTTCCATCCTTAAATCTCAAGAGAACGCCAGTCGCAAGGTTCCAAAACATGGCTACGGTGTTCCAAAAACATCACATGACACCTCCGCTAATTTATGTTAATTATGCTAATCACATCTTAATCACTCGTTGGGAGTTAAAAAGTTGTACAACGCAATTTTGCCGGGTGATTAACTAATCATGATTAAGAAGTTAATCACTGGTTAACTTCTTAATCATGATTAAGTTAATCACTTTTTTATACAACCGGCCCCAGACTACCGAGGAAGGCGGGAAAATTTTGTCAAAATATTAGGGTTATATTGTACACTTCTTTCTTTCCATGTTTACAAAAAACATCGCTACTACATACCTTCATGTTAATAAGTATTTCAACAGCATTTGTACGTTTTACAGAAGAAAAAATGCTCCTTTTCCGATTTTTATGCCAAATTATGGACAAGCTACGTTAGTCACAAGTGGTTTTGACAATAAGAAAACTATTTGAAAAAAGATATTAAGACGGCAGCCACAGATAAAATTTTAAGGACACACAAAAGAGAAAACAAAATAACAGTGATAGGATATACGTAAGGAAAGTGGGAAACTCGAACAGTTTTGCTACTAAATGTTCGTGATTACTGAGAGCGGCTGCTCTATATTTTTACCGTAAACTTAAACCGTTTCGCTGGCCTTTATTTCTTTGTCGGTTTTCAAGTTTCACTCTTGCTTTCTCCTCCTTTTGAGTTTCGGTTTGACGGGTTTCCTTCTACTCAAGACATTGTTTTGCTTTATACGTAGACGTTGATTTGTTTCTGTTCTTTCAAAAGTGATATACGTTTCCCAAAAACTCCTTTCTCAAGTCTTTTTGTCAAGAATAAATTATGTTGTTAGTTCAAATCTTTTTGTCAAGAACTATATTGTCCCCAGTGCCCCACAATCTTAACCGCGCATGGTCCGTCCACACATATATACAAATAAATAAATAAATATTCAGATCACAGAAATTCGTTCGCATATCACGTTTGTCCACGCGTGTAAAATGGCTCCATGCGTGTCGAGATTAGCACCCTCACCGGGCTCCGGGCCTTCGGCCCGTCGCCCGGCTCGGGGATTAAATTTTTGGTGAATAAACGAAGAATATTTTAAAGAAAATATGTAGTATTTAATACCAATATTTATTAATAACGTGGCTCCGAATAAAGCCACAGCACAGATGCGTGTTTTTGCAGTATAGGGATCAACGAATGAGCATAAGTCGTATTATTCGTTAACGAATATATGACCTAACGAATATGTGCCTGCCAGGCAATCTTTCCCCTCCCTTGCAGAAACAAATATGAACCAAATGCAAAGCTTTATATAAGCCTATCAATCAAATCCTTCATCAGACCAGACTGACCGAGACGAATCGAAACAACTGAGAATAACAATGTTCGTTTAAAGTCTGTCGTAGACTCATTTTGATCATAGTCCCTAGAGACTTAAATTCTAGGGACTATTCACCGTAACTATATATACTTAGCATATTGATAACAACATTATTCTTGCTCTCTGTTATTTTCTTTATCGCTTTAACTTGAAATTTCGATAGACGTTAGGGGCTGTTTATATGAGGCGAGCCAGGTAAGCGAGATCTCACTGTGTAGTTATTTTCCTGTAAAAAATTCCTCTACGTTTATATGGCCAAGCGGGCTTAGCCCGGTTAGCGAGATCTCACTTGAAAGAGGCGAGATCTCGGTAAGCGGGATGAAAATTTCCCATGTAAACGGTCGCTAACCGCGCTGGCCCGACGCCATCTATTGACGTTGTTGTAAGATCATCCCGGTAGGTGGGATGAAATTCGTTCATATAAACGTGAGCCAGAAATCATCTCGGTTACGGGCTATCTCGGGTGACATCAGAGGAGGAGCGGTGGCTATCCCATAATGCACTGCGTTTCAAATATATTATCGATTTTTCGGAGCGCGTCGCTCATTTTTCGGCAAGCTCGCGTTACGAATACAGCTTCGTCTGCGCCTTCGTCATGTCGAGCCATTTCGCGGTGACCCGTCATTCGTAGTAGAAAAGCTTCGGTTTTAGATACACATGTACTTCTTTTCGTTTATTGTGTATCTAAACAACATTTGTTATTGGATCTAGAAGGCATACGGCACATCTTGTGTACAGCTCGATTGTTGTGAGCTGCGCATTTAATATGGTTTTTTGGTCGATAGTTTGGACATTGATTCGTCGAATAGTGAATAGTCCAGGCTTTGTCCCTCTACCTTTTTGCCGAAGCTATAGCAGTCCGGCTTTAATAAAACAGCATACCAATTGTGTTTTTAAGGTAAGCTAATATAATAGATTTGTTTGTACTTTAATATTTTAATGACTTTGTTTCCCAATTTTGTTTAATGTTTATATCGAAAGTTCAAAGAGAATATTAATTAAGTTTAATATACTATTAAGTGAGCCATAATATTGAAAAATATTCTATGAATTTTGGCAATTTACTTAATTTTGTTTAAATTTCCTTACAACTTGCAGTGCTCATAATTATTTATTATTGTTACTGTATTGTAGTAGATTGACAAATCTTTTATCAGAACTGCACTATAAACAGCACGTGAAACTTAATAATAAAGGAAATTTTGTGCATGAAGCTACTTTATAAATAAAAAGTAAAACAACAGTTCTGTAAAAATGAGATGTGTAATACCCTTTTTATTTACGAATTTTCTAGTTCAATGATTCAAGAGAACAAGAGGTGACTCCCATTTCAAGTAGTAGTGTGGTACTTTTGTGGGGGAGCTTGATTACATATCTTACCAGCACCTAGTTCCAAACCCATAATATTAAGACCAAGGAATCCTGACTGTGCTTTAGATTAACTAGACCTGGTACTTACACCAGTCGATGTACACCGGCCAAGATCTTGCAATTGTTTTTTTGCATATATAGGACCAGTTTGTGTAGTGAATATTCCTCCACGTACATAAATGGATGATGATTATGGTACTTATGATGGTGTTGGTGGTACATGTAATCATGATGGTGGTGGTCATGATGGTGTTGGTGCAGCAGGTGTTTGTGGTGGTAAATATTGTGGTTTGGATGTGTAAAGTGAAATTCATGAATATCTGAACTGTTCTCTCTAGTGTTACTACAAGAGGAAATCAGAGTAAACTAAACCAGTCATATCTAAACTGTTCTCCCTAGAGGTCCAGTATAAGGGCCATCCCTTAATGATGGGTCCAGAGGAAACCTGTGGTGTTTCTGTGTTTGGTAGAGTTAAACTGGAAGGACCATGAGATATATAAGCAAGAAAAATGCTGAAGATTAGGATTAATTTCCATGGAACATTTAGTTTGATACAGTTTATAAGCTAAATTGTTAGCAAGCAAGATGATTTATTAGAAATCAGGCATACATGTAAATAAAAGATATCCAAGGTACCAAAGCCCTACTGGCCTGTACTAGTTTAACTACTCCACATGAAATTTTTTACCTTTTTAAAGGCCTCGATAAGCAGAAAAGCATTAATAGAGAAAAAAATATATTGTAAATACTAAAAATACATGTACTGTATAAAATAATAGTGAAATTGTTGGTGATTAGTCAGCCTGTATAATGGCAAACAGTTGAAGAAATTTGTAAACAACATTTGCATACAAAATATGAATTTATTAAATTTATTTTGTTACAAAAAGAGCTGAGTGTGCATGAGTAAATTAACTGTTATAAAATGTTATTTTGCTTAAATCCAGGCCATTGGAAGCAGAAAATGAACTTTGTCCATACTTTGGGTCAGTTTTGGAAATCAAAGCCTTGTCTTGTCCTCAAGAGGAGTTTTGTTATTTATGATGTTTTGCTGGACACTTTTTTGTTGCAGTCAAATGAATCTTTCTGCTTGGCTTGGAAACTACAAAACAAACAAACAACTTTATTATATGAACTGGGAATAGGATATATTATTGCAAATAATTTGTTCCATAATATACTGTCATACCTTGGGTGATCTGGCCGGATTTCTAAATAAAGTTCGACTAGATGAGCTGCACTGCTCGGCAGATGCAAGTCTTCTGGTCTTTGTTCTTGTTTTCCTTGGCGTATTGTGGTATCGCCTTGTGAAATATAGCAACATTTTAGGCAGCTACACTCTCTTGATCGTCGTTACATGTAAATTGCATTCCTTCTCGATATTCAGATTCTAAAATAAGTAACAAACGACCTTAAAACACACGTAGGATTAAACTATAAAGCATAATCAGTACTTCATAGTGTGTAAAGCGATAAACACCACACATGTTAAAGAACCACTGTTGTTTTAATATTAGCCACCACGACCCCTCAAAGGTCTCAAAGGTTCTTCCTGTGTGTTGACATAAGCCACAGATTAGTGTGAAAATACCCCATTTTCAAAATCGAAATTCTCGTCGGTTTTAGGGGTCTTTTGGGGACTTTTGGTACCAATTGAAAGATCAACTCTTGTTGATTTGGTTGGTGGAATTTTATCTAACTAAACCCAATTGAAAGTAAAAAGTCCCCTGAATAAATCATGGCAGTTATTATGATATGTGCAGTGACCCGAAACGGACAGATAAAACATTGTAATTTATGATGCCTAAAGCACAATGTAGAAACCAAATAAACCGTACACAATTGCATTCGATACATAAATAACAGAATTATTAAGACGTACCTTTCAAAACGCTCGATTTTCAATGAAAAATATCCAAGACAAAATCCTCGATTATCTGTTAGATTGTCAACGGCAATCTCGAATGAGAGAAAAAACCTGTCGCAAAGCATTCCGGGATAGCCACCGTTCCTCCTCTGGGGTGACATTGAAGTCTTCGGGTCCGTAAAACTCGGCGCCAGTCAACAAGTGTACAATGTTATCCTTTTGGGTGTTACCGCTGACTACCCACGGCGGGCGCGACGGTTATGACTTTAACCAGAGCAAAGGGAAAAGGTGTAAACTGCATGCCGAAATTTCTAGTAACGAAAAACTGACGTTTTGTACTCTGATGAAGGGCTCCGCTCGAAAGGTCAGTTTTTCCTTACCAAAATCTCGCCAGTTTATCACGTTTTACTTTGCTCTGTTCAAAACACTGCCTACACAGCACTCTACACTTTTCTAACCGGAGCGATTTGAAAATTGGTATTTTTTTCGCTCTATACTTTAGTACCCATTTCCTAAATTTCCGGCTCATAACCTTGCGTCTGGCGTTTGTTTCAGAGGTAACAGTATTCCTTTGTGCTCTCGTCCTGAGAAAAACCACTGCTAACATTTGCACTGTCGTTTTGACAATTATAATTTTATTAAAGCAATGACTAGCCAGAGGATGGTCCGGACTATAGTGTGAACACTTTCGAAACTGTTGTGAAATTCAAAAGCGTTAACGTGAACGAAACTATATTCAGCCGTTATTCTTTCGTACCAGCATCGTGTGAACGGGGTCTAAGAATGTTTAATTTCTTTAGATTTCCACGCACGATTGACTGAGCCCACAGTCAAAATACATATTTGGGTCAGCCGTCGCTGCAATGAGAGAAAAGACCCATATTTCTGCCATCTTTTTTCGGTTTCCTTTTGGATGGGACCCGCAGTCAAGTTGTATATTCGTCAGGGGGTGACCTGCGTGAGAACGCATAAAGAGCCAAGCCAGCTCATACTCACTGAAGTATACCAGCTGAATACTCACAGAAGGGATTGAATATCAAAGCGGGATCTTCCACAGGATAACTCGATTGTCTTCACCTTCAGTAACAACTGTTAACCCGTCGCGTGACACATCTACACAGCGGATTGGTCCTAAATATAACAAAAGGAGAAAAATGGCATCTACTCTAGCAAACGCTGGAATGGAATTTGCAGTAGTTTATTTAGTAGTCTGGACTACGGACTGGACTTCAGACTGGAGTATGGCCTGAACTATGGACTGAACTTTGACTTGGATTATGGACTGGACTTTGGACTGAACTTTGACTTGGATTATGGACTGGACTTTGAACTGAACTTTGACTTGGATTATGGATTGGATTTTGGACAGAACTTTGACTTGGATTATGGACTGGATTTTGGCCTGAACTTTGACTTGGATTATGGACTGGATTGTGGACTGGACTTTCGACTGAACTGGTTTATGTCTCAGCCTCCGCCTCCACCTCCGCCTCCACCTCCGCCTCAGCCTCAGCCTCAGCCTCAGCCTCAGCCTCAGCCTCAGCCTCAGCCTCAGCCTCAGCCTCAGCCTCAGTCTTAGGATTATAGTCTCAGTCTTAGGACTATAGTTTTAGTGGAAAAAATTTGATTAAAAAAGTAGCCACCAGTTCTACACGCTGAACAGCCCTGCGGTAACCCCAAATACACCCAGGGGTAACCCCAAATACCCCAGGGGTAACCCCCAAACACCTCTGGGTTAACCTACAAACACCCCTGGGGTACCCCAAACACCCCTGGTGTACCCCAAACACCCCTATGGTAACCCCAAACACCCTCGGGATATCCGAACCACCCCTGGGGTAACCCTCAAGCACCCATGGGGTACCCTTGGGGAAACTCTGGGGTAACCCTGGGGTAACACCAAAACGCCTGTTGTGTACCCCAATAACCCCAGAGGTAACCCCCAAACACAGCTGGGGTACCCCAATCACCCCAGGGGTAACTCCAAACACCCCTGGGATACCCCAATCACCATGGGGTAACCCCAAAACACCGGGGGTAACCCCCAAAACCCCCGGAATACCCCAACCACCCCTAGGGTAACCCCCAAACACCCCTGGGATAACACCAAACACCCACTGGATATCCCAATCACTCCTGGGCTAACCCCCAAACACCTCTCGGTCCTAAGACTATAGTCTTAGGACTATATATAGTCCTAAGACTATAGTCCTAAGAACTAAGATTATAGTCCTAAGCCTATAGTTCTAAGACCTAAGACTTATAGTCTTAAGTGTTTTGGGGTTATCCCCAGGGGTGATTGGGGTATGTCGGGCGTGTTTGAGGTTATGCCAGGGGTGTTACGGGGTTATCCCTGGGGTTTCGGGGGTTATCCCTGGGGTGATTGGGGTACCCAAGGGGTGTTTGGGGGTTACCCCAGGAGTGATTGATGTATCCCAGTGGTGTTTGGGTGTTACCCCAGGGGTGATTGGGGTGTTTGGCGGTTAGCCCTGGGGTTTTGGGGTTACCCCCGGAGTGATTGGGGTATCCCAGGGGTGTTTGGGGGATACCCCAAGGGAATTTGGGGGTTACCCTTGGGGTGATTGGGGTACCTAAGAGGTGTTTGGGGGTTACTCCAAGGGTATTTTGGGGTTACCCCAGGGGTGATTGGGGTATCCCAGGGGTGTTTGGGGTTACCCCAGGGGTGTTTGGGGTTACCCCAGGGGTGTTTGGGGGTTCCCTCTGGGGTATTTGGTGTTACCCGAGGGGTGTTCAGCATGTAGAACTGGAGTCTGCTATTTTATCAAAGTTTTTCAACTAGAACTATAGTCCTAAGACTAATTAACCATTAGTCACCTCAGTCTCGGTGACTACTTAACAATTAGTCACCGAAGTCGAGGTGATTATATCGGTAAATAGACCGATAGTCACCGAGACTGAGGTGACTAATTGTTTTAGCATAATTTCAGAGGTTGATAAAAACCAATAACGTTGAAACAAAAACTTTTGAACTACTGCTTTCACTTTAACAGTGGTGATTCTGTTTATTCACACACGATGTTAGCAAGCCACAGTCTGTCAGTAAATAATTTAAAAAAAAAAGTAAACAACATCCTACTTTGGAATTGAACTTGTAAAATTGAACTGTGCTAAAAAGACTTTTATTCTGGTGTTTTGGATCCCTGTGTTACGGATTTTTTTTTTGCTCTTAATTCATGTTCAATATGTTCTTCACTCATGACGAAGTTTTAGAAAACATCGCTACGACCAAAACCTAGCCAAAACATACAAAAAATACGAAGAATTATAGAAAATATACTTCCTTACCTTTATAAAGTTTTGTTTTTACGATGTTTGATATGTACAACATCTCAGTGATAAATGTTTTCAGTTTTATGCTCTTGTTTGTCTCAAAAACTACTGACCCCATTTTGAAAAAAAAATCAACAGTTCAATGAATCAACAAATTCTAAAACCTCATACTTCAAAATGACAACTCCGAGGGGGAGACTGAAACGAGTAAAGCCAGTGCAGTGTTGAATAAGTGCCAGTCTCTTTTCCAAAACTACTTTTGAAGAACAATTTCTTGTGATGCAATAGTCACCGCGCTAAGCAGTGACTATCACCTCAGATTCACCACTGAGAGGACCAATCAGAAAGCTGGAAAGCCTCTTTTTCACCATGAAATTATAATAAGACTATTTAGTATAATTTCATAGTGGAAAAGAGACTTTCCAGCTTTCTGATTGGTCCGCTCAGCGGTGAATCTGAGGTAATAGTCACCGCTTGGCGCGGGGACTATTGCATCACAAGAAATTGTTCTTCAAAAGTAGTTTTGGAAAAGAGACTGGGACTTATTCAACACTGCACTGACTTTCCTCGTTTCAGTCTCCCCCTCGGAGTTGTCATTTTGAAGTATGAGATTTTAGAATTTGTTGATTCATTGAACTGTTGATTTTTTTTTCAAAATGGGGTCTATAGTTTTTGAGACAAACAAAAGAGCATAATACTGAAAACATTTATCACTGAGATGTTGTGCATATCAAATATCGTAAAAACAAAACTTTATAAAGGTAAGGAAGTATATTTTCTATAATTCTTCGTATTTTTTGTATGTTTTGGCTAGGTTTTGGTCGTAGCGATGTTTTCGAAAACTTCGTCATGAGTGAAGAACATATTGAACACGAATTAAGTGCAAAAAAGCCGTATCACAGGACCCAAAACACTAGCATAAAAGTCTTTTTAGCATATATTTGAATAAGTTCAGTGCCAAAGTAGGGTGCTGTTTCCTCTTTTTTGAAATTATTTACTGACAAAGACTGTGGCTTGCTAACATCGTCTGTGAATAAATAGAATCACCACTGCTAAAATGAAAGCAGTTGTTTAAAAGTTTTTGTTTCAACGTTATTGGGTTTTTTATCAACCTCTGAAATTATACTAAAACAATTAGTCACCTCAGTCTCGGTGACGATCGGTGTATTTACCTCGCCGCTTCGCGGCTCGGTAAATATTCACCGATAGTCACCTCGACTTCGGTGACTAATTGTTAAATAGTCCTAAGACTAAGACTATAGTCATAAGACTAAGACTATATAGTCCTAAGACTAAGAATATAGTCAAAAGACTAAGACTATATAGTCCTAAGACTAAGACTATAGTCATAAGACTAAGACTATATAGTCCTAAGACTAAGACTATAGTCCTAATACTAAGACCAAGACCAAGACCAAGACCAAGACCAAGACCAAGACCAAGACCAAGACCAAGACCAAGACCAAGACCAAGACCAAGACCAAGACCAAGACCAAGACCAAGACCAAGACCAAGACCAAGACCAAGACCAAGACCAAGACCAAGACCAAGACCAAGACCAAGACCAAGACCAAGACCAAGACCAAGACTAAGACTAAGACTAAGACTATAAGACTATAGTCATAAGACTAAGACTATATAGTCCTATAGGACTATAGTTCTAAGAATATAGCCCTGTGTATATAGTCCTAAAGACTAAGACTATAGTCCTAAGACTAAGACTATAGTCCAAAGACTAAGACTATAGTCCTAAAACTATATATAGCCTTAGAAAAATTACAATCTTTTACAAGAGCCACCAAATCATTGAAAGAACACAAACGAAATATTCTCATAATACCTAAAGACGTAAAATAGGAGGTGTATCCGTGTATACTCCAGAAACCCCACACGGGAAAGACACTGTTTGTCAAACGTTTGGAACTTCGGGAATTAGTCGGAGAGCTATCGGGTATGACGTATTACACGGGGGCTGAGTAACATTAGAGGGTCTCAAAGGAGCCTGAGACGAACGAAGGACGCGACGCGGTTTCGCTCTGGTAACACTGCTAATGACCTCGCCTAGACTTGCCTAAGCAATTAAATCCCTTAATGACCTCTAATGAGTTTGTCTCCTGCACGCGCACTGACGATAAATATGCAAATACCACACTTAGTAACAGAAAACGTGGCAACGCTTTCAAAGTAATAAATCGCTTTCCCTTTCGTTCTTTTCACGATTTCTCGAGGTGATTCTTCATTCTATCTTCCTATGATTTCCTCGCTTATAAACGAGGGTTTAATTACCAGTGATTCTAGGATGACTTACTCTGTTTGTACTCCAGTTAACCTAACAACGCTTTCAAAGTAATAAATCGCTTTGCCTTTAGTTCACATTTCGACACTTAAAATCGTTCTTTTCACGATTTCTCGAAGTGATTCTTCATTCTATCTTCCTACGATTTCCTCACTTATAAACAAGGTTTAGTTAGCAATGATTCTAGGATGCCTTACTCTGTTTGAATATTTAGGTCCTAAAAATATAATATTCATGATATGCTGTTAATTCAAGTCTATATGTCATCTCTGCCAATTCAGACACTTTAGGCTGTTCAAAACTCTCTGTATTCCTCCAGACAAGGTTTCAGATAAAAAATATAAAGTGTCTCTATCAATTTCTTTTTCGTTCCTTGTAAAGAATGTCTATTTTGTTAAGGTTTACTGTACGCATGCTCTGTACGTCTACGTGCACGTGTCCCACAACTGTCGACTGTCAGTAGGGTAAAGTGTATAAATGAAAAGGTAATTACTATTCACAATAATCGAAAACGAAACACGAATCCAGAAATGATAGAATAACGCCTTTTGTTATATAGCTAGAGTTTCACTGGATGCAACGATGATTGACATATTGGTTGGTTTGTGGTCACATGACCTTAGCTAAATTTCAATGTCTACCGAGCGGGCAATAATTGAGAAATTATTGCCTGCTCGGTCAATAAGTTTTCAATTGTTGCCCGCTAGAACTTTGAACTATTCACGGCATGCTATTTACAAAAGCTTGTTTGGTACGAAAAAAAGAATATTTATAGGTCTTCAAAGCATGTTTGAAAATTAACAGGATAAATGTATTGCTGTTCTTTTGTTCTGAGACTTATATTTAGATTAGAATTGAAATATTTGACAGAATTCAAAATCTTATTGAAAATATTGACAGGGAAAATAAAGAAATTATTTTGGTCGGAGATTTTAACTGTGATCTCATTGCAGATATACGGCTTCACCAAACAGAACGATTTCTCGATATTATAAACCTATTTCAACTCACTCAATTTATTACAGAACCAACACGAATAACCACAGAGTCAGAAACATTAATAGATTTGCTTTTAACAAATAAACCTGAAAATATCAATAACTCAGGTGTAATACATTTGGGAGTTAGTGACCACACTGTAAAAACTGATTGGTTAAAATAACCTTTTTAATTGGTTGCAACCAATTTCAAGAAGTTATAATAACCAATTGAATTGGTTGTAACCAAAATAAATTGGTTATGCTGACCAATTATTATTAGGTCAGACTAAAGTTGTAACTGCGTATAGGTTAAAATAACCACACTGAATTGGTTATAACCAATACAAATTGGTTAAATTGACCAATTATTGTTTGGTCAGACTGGTTATATGTAAGTAACCAAACTGAATTGGTTATAACCATTACGAATTGGTTTATATTAACCAATTAATATTTGGTCAAGCTGGTTGTAAGTAACCAAACTGAATTGGTTATAAACCAATATGAATTGGTTATAAACCAATATGAATTGGTTATAAACCAACATGAATTGGTTAAATTAACCAATTGATATTTGGTGAGACTTGTAACGAAACTGAATTGGTTATAACTAATAGTACAAATTGGTTAAAATAACTAATGCCGGGTAGACTATAGTCACTGAAAATTGGAAAAATCAACCTTCTTCCATACTATATGAATAGTCTGGAAATAGTTGGTGGCTTACTTTGTAAATAGTTTGCAAAAAATAACAATTTATAGGCATTTAAAGATTTACATAGTATGCAACAGTAAAATGTCGCTTGGGAGGGTTACGTTAGATATATGAAGCGTGGCGCTACCAAGGCCCTTTTACGCTTGTAGCAAAGATTTCGCATTCATCATAATATAGTCTATGTAATATTTCGTCACTCACCACGAAAATTTTTGTTTTACATATTTGCGACAAGGATATCGCAGAGGTTTCACATGCATTGCCGATAAGCTTCGCGACCTGAGTTGACCTTTGCCCAGTGACCAATTTTCGCACATTCTTATAACTAAAGCTATTTGGACTGAAGCGTTGAATCACTTAAAGCCGCGTAACTATACCTTTATCATTTTACTTTGATGTCATGGTCAAGTCCAAAGCATAGCAACAAACTCAGACGGTATTTCAGAAACATATTTTTTATACAAAGTACACGTGAAAGATACGTGTTGTTTGTGATGTTCAATGCCTCCTGGCGTTTAACTTAATATCGTATTTCAGATAGGTTTTAATCTCCGAGGGAGCTTGCGAATGTCACGGTTGAAATTTCAATATACTCCTTAAGAGGGAATCGTTTTGACTCGTGTTTGTATTTTCTGGCAGATATTAGACAATGTCTGGCTCTAATATGGGTCTGTTTGCGTTACGGAATAAGAGTTCGAGATACCATATGGTCATATCCAAAAATAGCGAAACAAAGGTCAAACCGTCAAAGGCGCTCTAATTTGAATTTCGAACTCAAGTACTCAGTTGGACTTGGCGGTTGAGAATTGGAGGCGCAAATACCAGCGATAAAATTTTGTAAAGACAGTTCGTTTCAATTGTGGGAAATCGTAGGAAACAATGTTTGCCGAAATGAAACTTTACCGTCGAGGAACACAACGTCTTCCTGCAAGCCACGCAAATGAGACGGACGTTCAAAGTTCAAATAGAGTATAGTGAACACTAGAAATATGAAGAGATAGAGGTAAGATTACTAAAGCTTTAGTGTAGGCTACTAGAGTCCCTTTGTCGTTTGTTATTGTCGTTTGTTAATAGAATATATTTGAGAAACGTTCAGTAAATTTGACCGTCGACTGACTCGACTCTATGAAACATATTAACCTTATTGTCTTCTTGAGACATCACATCAGAAGCGAACGATTTGCAGTATTTAGTTCAAATTTCACGCGGTTTCTTTGTTATTCATAAGTCTTTATCTCCCATACAAACTGAATTCAATTGAATTGAATTGAATTGCTCATTATAAATGCACGGTCTTTATCTGTATAAACTATAAAGCCTAGGAAGTATACAGATAAAGACAAAACCTTGTGAAATTTGCGAACTAAATTAGTTAGTAATTACCTCGAGAGTAATGCCTCGGTTCTCGGTAATTATAAATTCTTACTTAAAAGCAAACATCCACTAAACAATACCCGTTCTATTCCCGAAACGCGCCAATAACTAATTTTGCTGCGCTCAATCATATACAACGCAGTGAACGCACTGCATGCCACTGTGTATGATTGAGTTTATACTAGCTCAGCAAAATTAGTTATAGGCGCGATATCGATTCTGGCAAAGAAACAACATGCCGCCATCAGGACCCTAATGGGCATATACTTTAGTTAGATATTTGCTTTATGCTGTGAATAGAAGCGTTATTCACCACACAGGCGAACCGCTAACTCGCTAAGTATATATAAAAGCGCAAATAATTGAAATTATGAGCATGTTTGTGATTCTATGCATGAGCATGACATGTAATATAGTATGCATAGATAATAGAAGTGAATTTCTTTCACTTTACTATTTTTCATTCTTTTAAGTTTACTATTTTTCACATTATTAAGAAATATTTTGTTTATGATTAATTTGCTCTAAAATACAGCCAGGTTCATTTTGTTATGAAAGCGATACTATAAACAAATTATTGATGTAATTGTGGCAAGATCTTTATACTGAGTGGTTGAGTGGAGTGACCAATTTTTTTATTGAGATCTTAAAGCTCAACTTCCTTAGTGAGTGGCAGTCAGCAATTACGTTCTTATTCTTTGTTTGTGTCATGCTGCAAATGAAATATCCTACAAAACTTATTATAAATAAATGGATAACATTTTTCTGGTCAAATAACTTTTTTTGAAATTTAATATTATGGCTTTACCTGGCCATGCTCTCTCTACAATTATAACTTTTTAATTGCTTTTGTAGAACTTTGTTAATACTCTACATTTTTTGGAGCTGTGATAAAGATCGATTTAACCAATTTTCATATTGGTTGAATATACCTCTTCAATTTTAACCAATTTAAAATTGGTCACAATAGCGACTTTTAACCAATTCAAATGGGTTCTCTCAGATTCATTGCCTTGACCAATATTTATCGGTTGTAACAACCAACATTTATTGGTTGAGCTTGTGATGACCAATTGATATTGGTCAATATAACTACTGGTATTGGTTAAATCAACGAATATACCAATATTGAATGGTAAGAAAAACCAATACGTATTGGTTGTTTTAACCTGTTTAATTTTGGGTATTTCAACCAGATTATTTTAGTTGAAATAACCAATTTTTCCTGGTTACTGTAACCATATGTATTGGTTGAATCAACCAATTTAAAGCTGTCAAAACGACCAATCTTTTATAGGTTAAAATGGCCAATACTTATTGGTTGTTTTAACCAATATAATTGTAGTTATTTCGACCTCAACCAGAGGAGACCGGACAGCTGTCATGTGATTGTCACGTGATATTGTTGACCAATGAAATTGCGCTATTTTCTTACCGTTGATCGGCTGAAAATTTTGCATTCGACTTAGAATACCGAATATTACGCTGTTGTCATTCATTTTTTTCTTTAAAAAAGCAGTGATATCGTTTCATATATTGTTGGACTATCCATATCTGCAGGATTTTGCAAGGTAAATGTATTTTTTCTACTTTGTTTTGATCGTTTATGTGCGTCGTGTCGCGCTAAGCGAAGACCCGACTTCCGGTTTGTCAGCAATCTTCAAAGCAAAAAATCTCGAATTCCCATGGTTCGAATTCTCTAATTTTTGCGGAATAAGTTGAAGAAATGTCTAATTTTGGATTCTATCCGGACGCCCCCCCCCCCCCCCCTCGCCCCCGCAACCGTTTTCGAGATATTCGCCGTTGAACCGACCATGCTATTTCGGCTTTTGCTAAGATGGCGCCTAATAATTTAAGAGAGCCTCTCGCCACTAAAGCTTGTTTTTTTCTCAAGAATTTTTGAAGTTTCGTAATATTTCGAGCTTTATTCTTTAGAGTAAGTGTAGAATTGTTAAAGGGTAAAATTTGGTATTTGTCTGTTTTTATGGTCCAAAACGCTGACGTCGCTGTATAAAACACCATCATTCTGGAAAAATTGTATACATGCCAAGCCCACATACATTCTGTAAATATTATTACAGAATGTACTTAACTTTCTTAAAGATCTGCTATATAGGCCTGATATGTATAGATATTTATGACAGCAGTATGATTATTAAAATTGATGTGTGGATTATTTGTAGTTTATTATTGGTCATTGTTATTGTGAGTAATATATTGTAGTTGTAGTATTTTTTTATTTTTTGCTAATTTGTTACAATTTGTTGTTGTTCGTATTGTTTTTTAGTATACAAATATTTATTATCCCTTTCACCCCCCAGGAAGCAAGCTGATGGGGTGGGAGAAGTAAATGATGTGGGTATGGTGGGGTGTGGCATGTGCCCTGTCTCCACCCCTTGGTTTGTAACATGCATGAAGTGAATACAATAGTTAGGCATGGCTGTACAGTCAACTCTTAAGACATGAAAGAGTTAATGATAACTCCATTGTATTTTTTACAGGAAGTGAAGAGATACAGCACAGATGTCAGACCAATCTGAACAGGATTTTTACAATGATAAATTCATGGATTTTCTTTTACTAAAGAACATCATTCAAATAATATGTAGTTTGAAGTTTTTCATGTTGTCATGTTGTATAATTAGTATTAATTACATAAGGCAATGCATAATAATTGTGGACGTAACTATTAAAATTTTAACACAGAAGTACTGTCTTGCATATTATGCAATCCAAATGCTGGGTCTCAAAGCCTAATTAAATATCTGGATATTATTCATCCCTTTGCCTTTGAGTGCTACTGGCTATCTGCATGTACATACTGATAAACAGTGACTATGTCTAAGACAGATGCCTGGATATTATTCATCCCTTTGCCTTTGAGTGCTACTGGCTACTGCATGTACAGTACCTACAGTGAACTATGTCTAAGACAGACACCTTTGGGCTGGACTTTGTCTGTCTTATAGTTCATTCACATGCCTAAATACAGTAACATTTCTGATGCCCTCTCTAAATGTCTTCTTGGCAGGGGGGGGGGGGGGGGCAGGTTGCTTCACTGCAAAAATGTTGGACCAATGTTAAAATGTTAACAATGCCCCTGATTGAATACCTGTATCAGTGTCAATACAGTGGTGCTTTAGAAGTAACCAAGATCAATATTGAGACAAAACATTTTAATTTTATTCAAGTTCCTTATTTACATATATATTGAGGATACAGGAAATATTGTAAACTTTGAACATTTGACCAGTCCAGTTCTACCAAATTTATCAATAGATTCTGGAGGCAATCCAATAAAGTATCTCGATTTTTAATTCACCTTAATTATAAAGAAAAAGACAAGATTCTTATTGAATAATAAATTTTAAGCTAGCTTTATTCACAATTTTATAAAATTTGGGATACAAGTACAGTAAGTATAAAAGGAAACAAGACTGTTAAAAAATCGGGGAAAACCCCCAAGGATGATAGTTGTATCTAATTGATCCCGACAATTGCTACACACAACAGTTATAGAAGTTTACAGTAATACTGCAGAATGCAAAACATCAAACCACGGAAAATGCATCATAAGGTTTATAGAATAGGAAAAATTTGAGAGGGAAATCATTAACCACTAAACAACAAATAATGTTGATTTCTCACCTCACGCTTTTCTCCTGTTGTAACGAATCACACGTTGCACAGTACAGCCAAATCCTTGTTTGTTGTAAACTATGGCGCGTTTTTCGTGCCAAAATTCAAACATGACGTTCTTCTATTCAATGCTTTAGTTCAAACATGCAATCCTTCAATTCAAACATTCAGTCCTTCAATTCAAACATGCAATTCTTCATTCAAACATGCAATCCTTCAATTCAAACATGCAATTATTCATTCAAACATTCAATCCTTCAGTTCAAACATGCAATCCTTCAATTCAAACATTCAATCCTTCAGTTCAAACATGCAATTCTTCGTTGAAACATTCAATCCTTCAGTTCAAACATGCAATCCTTCAGTTCAAACATGCAATTCTTCAGTTCAAACATGCAATTCTTCGTTGAAACATGCAATCCTTTAGTTCAAACATGCAATCCTTCAGTTCAAACATGCAATTCTTCATTCAAACATTCAATCCTTCAATTCAAACATGCAATTCTTCATTCAAACGTTCAATCATTCAGTTCAAACGTGCAATTCTTCATTGAAACATTCAATCCTTCAATTCAAACATGCAATTCTTCATTGAAACATTCAATCCTTCAGTTCAAACACGCAATCCTTCAATTCAAACATTCAATCTTTCAGTTCAAACACGCAATCCTTCAATTCAAACATGCAATCTTTCAGTTCAACTGTTCAAACATGCAATTCTTCAATGAAACATTCAATCCTTCAATTCAAACATGCAATCGTCCTGTTTGAAGCTTAAACATTCAATATTTAAAACAATAATTTAAGGTGGCTCCATATAGTTTCTTAAAAAATGGAAAATACAAGTTTGAGAGTACAAAACACGTGATTAAACAATTCGGGAAAAAAATAAAACTAAATGTTATGCATAGTTAAACAGTCTGACAATCCCAAACTGTTACCAAATAAATAGCAACGGTTGTTGCTATGGCAACAATGACTTTTCAAAATGGCTGATAGGCCGATTTTAAAAAAATTCTGTTGAACGAATAATATTTTTTTCGGAAAAATCATGTTTGTTAAGTTTTAAAAAAATTCGTTCTACAGAATTTTTTTAAAGTCGGCCTATTGATTACTCATACTTCAAGAAAAGTTTTAATGAAAAAAAAATTGGGGGTCACCAAAGCTTTTTTCGAATTAAATTAGTTTGAAGGGTAATTGGCAGCCATTTTGAAACGTCATTGTTGCCATAGCAACAACTGTTGCTATTTATTTGGTAACAGTTTTTGATTGTCAGACTGTTTAAATGAGGTTATAGCATAACCAAGGTTAACAACAAGGAAACCATGCGTTGCGTCACGAGATGGCAGGAAGTGGGAGGAACCTAGTAGGACGGGCTTGGCACGCAACTCGTCATTAGTACATCGGTACGCGAAGTAATCGCACATACGCTTTGGAGCTCGAGAAAATCATCAAGTCCTTTTTCCTGCCAAACTAGCTACGCAAAAGACCTCTTATCCGAGGGTAGGGTCAAGTCGGCATCTTCGGCAAGCAGCGGAGCACAGGTAGGCGCTGGCTCAGATTCTCGCCGCCAGAACCAAGGTATGTTTCTCGTTCATTCCAACTACTGTATTGGTAAATGGTTATCGTACTGCGCCTGATCCTCTTTAATGTAAGCGCAACTCTTCTACAAGAGAATACGTGCGCAAAATGCGTTCATTTGGGTCCTGGCCGCGCCCAAACAAATCTTGTCGCATCAGTTCATCAGCCTGGCTTAACGCATGCCTGAAAAAATTTAGAAGAGCCACACTTCGAGCGGTCGTGACAGCTAAACGTTTTGTTGGGGGTTGTTATGGCTGAATTACCATCGTGCGTTCGTTGCGAAGCTGCCGCGAGTATTCGTCAAGATCGGAGCGTCATGCGTGATGATCTTTATAATTCCCACACTGCCGCATCTCAACTATACAGCGCTAGGCTAGCGAGGCCTTCTAAACCAACGTGGCTTTCGTGACGGGCCTGGGGCGATCCAACATTTAGCTGACCAATTTCACAATTAACATCGATCACTCGAATCGCAATTAGCTCGTTACCGGTCTCAGCGAAAGTTTCCGGATTGGATTCCTCTCCGATAAGATTAAAGTAAATCAATAAGTTTGTCGTCTCACGTCTCGACCTGCATGGTGGTTGATTTCTGCCGATAAGATTCGGAACGGCTTGTATTTCTTCGATGTCCCAGAACGTGCTCCCATATCCCGGTTTATTGCTTTGTCTGTGTGACTGACTATGTAGTTCATTACTGAACAACGCGAAAGATTGTTTTGTTAAACGAGTCTGTTGGCTGACGGCACTAGGTGAAAATTCCTGCAGTTGTGAATAATGCCCCTGCCAATCTGTTCAGCTCACCAGGAATGCGAGCGGCGGAGACGCGAAAACTGAACGTCGCTGTAATGAGATAAAGTTCTCGAACCAGTGTTTACTCATCGTGAGTAACAGTTGCTCAAAATGTTCGTTGTGAACTGTGTTAACCAATCAGTCGGTGTTTATCACTCTTTGTGGGTGGCATATCAGTGTTTACTCATTGTGAGTAACAGTAGCTCTTATGTTCATTGTGATTTGCGTTAACCTCACTCAGCATTTACTCATTGTGAGTATAACACTAGTAGCTCATACATGTTCATTGTCAGCTTTGTTAATTGAGTAGCAGTTGTGGCTCCACATATTCAGTGTGAACTATGTTAACCGATTAATCAGTGTTTGCTCATTCTGAGCAGTAGCTCCATATGTTCATTGTGAACTGTGTTAACCAATCAATCAGTGTAGCTATATATCGTGAACCGTGTTAACCAATCAATCAGTGTTTACTCATTGTGAGTAACAGTGGCTCATTGTGAACTTTGTTAGTTTACTCATTGTGAGAAACAGTGGCTCTACATATGTTCATTGTTAACTGTGTTTACCAATTAAATCAATCAACGTTTTACTCATTGTGAGTAACAGTAGCTCTATATGTTCATCGTGAACTTTGTTAACCAATCAATCAGTGTTTACTCATTGCGAGTAACAGTAGCTCTATATGTTCATCGTGAACTTTGTTAACCAATCAATCAGTGTTTACTCATTGTGAGTAACAGTAGCTCTATATGTTCAGCGTGCACTGCGGTGACCAATCAATCGGTGTTTCCTCATCGTGAGTTAAACAGTATAGCTCTATATGCTCATTGTGAACTTCGTTAGTTTACTCGTTGTGAGAAACAGCTCTACACATGTTCATTGTGAACTGTGTTTACCAATTAAATCAATCAGCGCTTACAGTCATGGTGAGTAACGGTAGCTCTAGATGTTCATTGTCAACTTTGTCAACCAATCAATCAAGTGCTTACTCGTTGTGAGAAACAGTGGCTCTACATATGTTCATTGTTAACTGTGTTTGAGTAACAGTAGCTCCAGAGTCCAGATGTTCATCCTGAACTTTGTTAACCAATCAATCAGTACTTATTCATCGGGAGTAACAGTAGCTCTATGTGTTCATTGCGAACGGGTTGACCAATCAATCAGCGTTTACTCATTGTGAGTAACAGTAGCTCTATATGTTCTTTGCAAACTTTGCTAACCAATCAGTGTTTACTCATGCAGTTTGAGTAACAATAGCTCCATGTGTTGCTTTTTTTTGTTTTTTTGTTTTTGTTTTTTGTGAAGTTTGTCAACCAATCAGTCCGTGTTTACTCACTGCGAGTAACAAATCATCATGCTATAACATCTAACGCTCTCTACGCAACTAACAACTAAACCAGTGGTAAATATTAATTAACAGCTCGGGCCTTGTTTCACCCCTTATCACTCTGTACGCTCTCGATGCGCACCCCGACGTGGGTGGTCGTCAGATATTCGCTCGGGCTATAGTGCCCATTCATCGCGCTCGCGAAGTGCTCGTCAACGCTTGTGGTCGATCGTCAAGGTGCTCATTGGTAGTACTAATCGCTCGGGCTATAAGGGCCCATTCATCGTGCTCGTGATGTGCTCGTCAACGCTCGTGGGCTATCGTCAAGGTAAGTGCCCATTCATCACGCTCGCGATGTGCTCGTCAACGCTCGTGGGCTAGCGTCAAGGTAAGTGCCCATTCATCGCGCTCGCGATGTGCTCGTCAACGCTCGTGGTCCATCGTCAAGGTACTCGTTGGTAGTACTAACCGCTCGGGCTATAAGTGCCCATTCATCGCGCTCGCGATGTGCTCGTCAACGCTCGTGGTCGATCGTCAAGGTACTCGTTGGTAGTACCCGCTCGGGCTGTTAGTGCCCATTCATCGCGCTCGCGATGTGCTCGTCAACGCTCGTGGTCGATCGTCAAGGTGCTCGTTGGTAGTACTGACCGCTCGGGCTGTAAGTGCCCAGTCATCGCGCTCGCGATGTGCTCGTCAACGCTCGTGGTCGATCGTCAAGGTACTCGTTGGTAGTACCCGCTCGGGCTGTTAGTGCCCATTCATCGCGCTCGCGATGTGCTCGTCAACACTCGTGGTCGATCGTCAAGGTGCTCGTTGGTAGTACTGACTGCTCGGGCTGTAAGTGCCCATTCATCGCGCTCGCGATGTGCTCGTCAACGCTCAAAGTAGGTAGTACCAATGGCCATCTCAGCTCGTGCCCATCTCGATTATCAGCGGTCATATTAGTTCGCTACTTCCTAAGCTTCGGTATTCGACTTCGGTATTTGGATGAGTGATGCCAAGGCATCACCTTGGTGGTCAATTCAAGATTTCACCCACTCGGATCTTGACTTGAATCCAAATACCACGACTCGTCCCAGGCTTCCCCCTCGCTCAACAGCCTTGCACCTTCCAAACTGGTAAGTATAGGTGAACGTAGTTGTTAAATGAGGTTATAGCATAACCAAGGTTAACAACAAGGAAACCATGCGTTGCGTCACGAGATGGCAGGAAGTGGGAGGAGCCTAGTAGGACGGGCTTGGCACGCAACTCGTCATTAGTACATCGGTACGCGAAGTAATCGCACATACGCTTTGGAGCTCGAGAAAATAATCACCCACCGTCCCACCCTTTATTCAATGGTCCAAATGGTAAGTTTTTCCACCAAATTTTGGTGTGATAGGTGCAAGTTAGTCTGAGGGGGTGGTCAATTCAAGATTTCACCCGCTCGGATCTTGACTTGAATCCAAATACCACGACTCGTCCCAGGCTTCCCCCTCGCTCAACAGCTTGCACCTAACCTTCCAAACTGGTAAGTATAGGTGAACGTAGTTGTTAATTATGCATAACATTTAGTTTTATTCTTTTTCCGACTTTTTATGCACGTGTTTTGGTCTCAAACTTTGTGTTTGGGGCGATTGCGTCAGAGCGGAGACTGGTGCTGAGCTGTCCGAGTTTATGCCAAAACAGAATGGCGACCATGGCGGTTCGACATCTGTTGAACCGTTGTAGGTCATTGGCAAAAGAATTTCAGAGAATCCTTGACGATAGAAGTGCGCCCGATCCAGAAATTATTGACTATCTAACATACCAAGTTGATATTTTGTACCATCACAGTGTTTATATTTCTGGTACTGAAGAAGACGAGCCAATCCACAAAATAATATCGAATTTAAAGGAAGTTCACAAGCTTATTTGTGTCAATAAAGAAGGCAGTGGTACGTACCAAGCACATCATAAATTATCTGGCGAACCTGGTAGACCAAAGATTGAAATTACTCAAGAACAGTTGGAGTACTTACTGGAGAAAGGATTTACTTGTACTGCCATAGCAACTATGCTCTCTGTTTCTGTGAGAACTGTCAGACGCCGTATGTCTGAATATGGAATTACATCTTCCAGATCATTTGATAATATATCTGATGAAGATCTTTGCAAAATTATCAGAGATATGAGAGACATGGCCTAAAAGTGGATACAAAATGGTACAAGGCTGCCTAAGAGCAAAGGGGATGAGAATCCAACAGCTTAGAGTTCGAAGATTAATGCAGTTCCTTGATCCAGAAGGAACTGTGGAAAGGTGGAGGAACACCATCAAAAGACGAGTCTACATAGCCTCCTCCGCAGGCAACTGGTGTGTCTTCTTAGTTATGTGGGCAACTGATGTATCTTCTTAGTTTATTATGGGCACTTGCACTTTTTTCCAGTTAAAAAGAGCTTTCAAAACTGTACGAGCAAAGTACGAGATGCAAATTAGACCGAGTACAAGACTGGGCAGAAGCTACAAAATATACTGTGTGGGGAGGGGGAGAGGGAGAAGGGGAACGGGTTGGAGTTGCCTGCCAAAATTCGACAACGGTTTGTGTCTTCGCGCAGGTCGTTTGCGCATGCAAAATTTGCCTGAGCAGGGGAGACAGATGAAGCTAAAACGTCGTTTTTTTATTTAATGGGGGTAGGGTAAGAATCTTCTACGTTTTAAAAATGGAGTCGGTTGACAGTCATAAGCTAGTATCTATCTTGCATCGAATCGACACTATTCCTCCTTACGACGAAAACAAGTGTTCAAAGTTCGTCGTCTCTGTTTGTAAGACAGATGCAACTGTTTACGCAAGTTCAAGCTTCGAAGCAGCTCTAAAGATTGGATTCGTGTTGTTGGAACTAAAGCTGTTGAAAGATCGATCTTTGCAAAAAGTGAAGGTGTGTGACTACGGGGAATCTCTATGTTTACAATATTCGGGAGAAGAATGACAACAACAACACCATTCCTCTAGTTATTACTCGGGCTACCTGTGGTAGCCGAGTCTAGGTTTCGCGATTCTTTTTATTATTTTTTTGCGACGCGTTATTAGTCCTCTGGCGGCCACTGGCGATATTGACCAATAAGCTTTGCGAAACTGAGGCATGTGACTACGGCGGACCTGGAATCAATTTCTCGGCGATACCATTATGGCCTTTTACCAAAACTCGCCAGGATCTGTCGAAGTAAAGGTAAGCTGTTTCGTTATTTCCATTGGTACAGTACGTAAGCTTATTTAGATAGCCGTTGTCTAAATTTAGTTTATAGAACAAAGTTTTTATACCATGTTTAAACGATTTTGTTTGAGCAGTTTGAAATCGCTTATCCGTGTATGAATTATTAAACATGTTGAAAAGTTGTAGAACACAATTAACTTTATAAGCTCATTTGGATAACCATAGTCACATAGACATGGATACATGTAAACAAATCTCTTAAAAATTGACATTGTGATTACTATACTGGTATAGCTTCATGGGTTTGTTCATGTAATGACTCATGTAATCACTCAAGATATTGAGCCTTGGACCCTCAGGGTTGTCCACATTATGTCAACATGGTTTTGAGCATAATAGTGAGGCAAAAGTAAAGTTCCACTCTTTGTCTTCTTGAAAAAACTTTTGACAAAACTATATTAAAGATGGATTCCCATACAAGACACCAGTCTAGAGACCAAGGACCCAAGGCACAGCACTTTCTCGATACATAACATGCACAATGCAAACCGTAACCCATAACCATTTTGGTTGTGCATGTACTGTATCGAGAAAGAGCCCTAGGCACCTCATTTTAAGACCATTCCTGGTTATAACGACTTCCAGACATACATCGCGATCTTCCAGTATATCCAGTTCTAGATGACTACTGGTACAAGTTTTAATGCTTCAGTGTCAGCTGCCTCCTGTGTTTACTGTCATCTACTAATTCATTTTACCTATAGTGATGCTACAGTATTGAGCAAGGTTTAAAACACATGTTCTCTTTAGTTCATCCACCTGATATTGACTCAAATTCCACTTTTATACCCCGGGCTAAATTACTGTAACTGTCACAAACCCATACCCAGGGTCTTTATTACTTGCCTTTTATGTACCTAACATGTAGAATTAGTGGGTCAATCCCTTTTTATCTGCCACCATCATCAACTTTGGCTGATACTCATGAAAATCTTGGACCATGGCTCTATTTTCTCTTATACAGTACTTTTTTTGCTAATTTTTGTTTTATAATCTGTAGATCCAGGCCCAGAGCCAGGTTTGGACAATCACTACCTGTCATGATCAGTGCTGGTAAAATCTGATGTTTCTGATATATTTCTGGAAGATAAATCTAAAAACCTGGAAGTTAAATTTATTGTCACAGCTGTCAGCATGTACACAGAATGTTGGTGGAGTCACATTGTTATCATGCATGTACTGTATATCAATACTATAGAACAATCATGCTGTCCTTTCATTGAACATTGTCTACACTGATGGTCTGCAAACTATGGTCACAACCCAAAAGCAGGGTACAAAACATTTTCACAGGATTTTGTCAGAAGTCGAACGACTTAGTTTTTCAGCATTTGCCGACAAACATTGGTCAAGTTAACCCAGTTGTCTGTTACCCAATGTTAGTAGACATGAAATCCCCAAATGCAAAAGTATTTTTTGTTCGCTACTTTCACAAGTTCATGTAATTATAGTAAATGGTTACATATGTACAACAAATAATGTATATACTAAATTTATCATGAAATCAATCATGGCACAATGCTTGAAATTGTGCAGTGGGTCATCAGCCTAAAAGTTTGTGGACTGTTGGTCTACACATACCAATAGCTCAGCAAAAACAATTTCAACAACTTTCTAATCACTAATTAATGCTGTAATTATTAGTCAATGCTTGCGACGTCAATAACTTTTTTGGAAATCAATGTTTAAAATGTTCTTCATCCCGACCTTAACATACTCTCTTCTAAACCTTACTGCTACTGACCTTAATCACTTAATCTATTGTATTTGTTTGCATGATTATCCTGAATTGTGAAGTGGTCCAGAATTCCAGATAATCCTGAATATTAATGAAAATGAAACCCAACCCTGACCCCCACCTCACAGTAACCCTAAATGTAACCCTAAATGTAACCACAACCCCCCCCCCCTCCAGGGAGAAAGTTCCACCACTCAGACCCTGACCACAACACCCCTACTGTTTTTTTTGTTATATGCTTTTAGTTTAATATCCCACATGTGGGACAGAGAAGTCCCCTAGGCATCAGGATCATGCTGAATTCTAGACACTTTAAATTGACAATTCAGGATAGTCCTGCACCACATTCAGCGTTCGATCTGATCTTCCTCAGCCCACTCTCGCCTCTTTGCTCATGCGTTATAGGCGTTTTAGAGACCTCTGCACTTTCCAGTAGCCCGAGTGCACACCTGACCCAGGTGTCTTGTTTTAGAAAATGTTGAAATTATTTATTTATTTTTTATTTATTTATTTAATAATCTTTATACACGGTAGCCTTATCAGCTGTAGAAATAAAAATAAATACTAAAAATAAAAAGCTGTTTTTCAAAGGGCCGTGTTATCAACAATCAAAATACTATTAACAAATCTTATCTAATAAATCTAATAAACTATCTTAATGTCCTAAAACTAATATAACGGTTATCTTACAATATATGATTTAAAAATTTACATAAAAATAATACGTTTCCACAAATGTTAAATAGTTCATTTTAAAAATAGAACGTTTCAGCTTACATGTTTGAGTCAATTAAGAACTCTATTTTTATAATCTATTGTTTGAGAATTCCAGATTTTGGCGGCTGCGTAGCTGAAGCCCCTCTTCATAGCATTTGTTGTTGGTTTCGATAGCATCAACATTAAGTTATTACTTCTTAAACTGTATTTTTCATTATTTGAAACACGAAACATTTCATTTATACCTTCAGTGCGTTACTTCCGGAGTAGAAAATATTAATTTGAAGTGTTGTAGTTCTAAGAACAAGTGAAGGTATAAATTAGGGTTACTAATTTATACCTTCACTTGTTCTTAGAAGTACTAGAACGTGTGGACGCCGTTAGCGTTTATAGTCAAACGTTTGATGCAAATGAAAATGACAACGAAGTTATACAGTCGGGTACTGAATCGGTCAATAGTACAGGTGTCCTAATCACAGACACTTTGAAACGTTACTTTGGGCATAATGAATTCCGAGCATTGCAAAAAGAGACGATAATTTCAACCATGAGAGGTGAAAGTGTTCTAACTGTTCTGAGTACGGGCGGTGGAAAATCTCTGACGTACATGCTTCCTGCTGTTTTGGCTTCGAAACCAACCTTGGTTATTTCTCCAACCAAATCTTTAATTGTTGATCAGTTATCTCGTTGCAACGAACTGGGAATTTCAGCATGTCAGTTTACAGGAGATGTGCCAGAGAACATACAAATAACTCAATTAGAAGAACTACAACACTTCAAATTAATATTTTCTACTCCGGAAGTACTTGAACGAGGAGCATTTCATGACAAAATTCATGTTTTGATGTCAAATAATTGTATCGAAAGGGTTGTGTTTGACGAAGCCCATACAATTTCAAGTTGGGGTGATACCTTTCGCCCTGTTTACAAGACTGTGTGTGAGGAACTAGCACAAGTGCCTTGTGTGAAACTGCTTTTAAGTGCAACAGTGCACTATAAGGTACAATGTCAGTTGATGACAATGTTTGGAGACTTGACTGTCAACAGAAACTCTGTCTTCCGGGAAAACTTGTTCTTAGAAGTACTAGAACGTGGTAGCAAGCTGTATGATGCACTAGCAATATATATCAAGGACAAAAAAGGACAGTGTGGTATTGTTTATGCTGTTCTTCCTCGTGATGTATCAAAGATTCATTCAGAGCTTATTAAACGAGGAATTGATGCAGTAAAGTACCATGGACAGCTGAGTGAAGAAATGAAAACTGTAAATTTAACTAAGTGGATGAATGGTCAAGTTCAATTAATGGTTGCTAACTCATCTTTTGGATTAGGTATAGACAGACCAGATGTACGGTATGTAATTCATGCAAGGGTTCCCACAAGTTTGGATGAATACTACCAGCAGTGTGGACGAGCAGGCCGAGATGGTCTGCCAGCATTTTGTGTTCTATATTACAGCTATTCTGACAAAACTGTTCTATACAAACTTTTTGGTCAGTGTGAACAGTCCCAGTGTTTAGCTCTCAATGACCTAATTGTTTTCCTGGAAGATCCTGTCCAGTGTAGACACAAAGCCATTATGGCTTACTATGGTGAAAGAAGAGATAACTTTGTTTGCCTTTTGGGTTGCGACAATTGTAAAAATCGTGGTATGTTTCATATTACTGATGGGTCAACAGATGCCTTTAAAGTTGTGCAGTCTGTTGTTGAGCTTACAGACAAGGAAATTTCGTGCAACACTTTGAAGTTGTTTTTGGTAAAGAGTAGCCAGAAAGTAATAAGAGAAAAAAGTTTGGACAGTCTTGACAATTATGGTGTACTTGAGAAAAAATTTGTTCCCCCAATTCTGCTAGATAAGTTTTTGCATCTTTTAATTGTCAATGACATATTAGCTGAAAAGGTTCAGAAGAAAGGTAAGAGCCTATATTTTAACATAACTCTAGGACCAAGAGCTCATGACTTACTTGCTATGAATGTCAATGTTATTAAATATGAAAAGGTAAAATAGCATTTTAAAATCAAAAAAACAGAATGTAGTGTGCAACTATTAACCCTTTCACTCCCAAATACAGAATTTTCCATACTTTTATTATTTTACTCTGTCTAACATCAGATGATTTTACTTGTCAATGAGAGAGCTCCCAGAAAGTTGGGAGTGACAGGGTTAACCTATCTCTTACCGGACTTACCCTTTCACTCCCAAATACAGAATTTTCCATACTTTTATTATTTTACTCTGTCTAACATCAGAAGATTTTACTTGTCAATGAGAGAGCTCCCAGAAAGTTGGGAGTGACAGGGTTAACTAGTAGGACCCTATATTTAGAACATGTATATATGCAACTACATGTACTTAAATGTAATAGATAAAGTATGAGCAGCTGATCTGTATGTGATTTACAAGGCGAGCTGTAAGTGAGCCATAGTAAATCAGATACAGATCAGTGGCGAATGCTTCATCGTACTTATCAAATGGATGCATCTAAATAGCCATCTTTTCAAACTATTTTTCAAGTTGGAGTGATTTTAGCTAAGTAAATTGAGGAAAAAGTTTATGTAAATCAGGGCGAATCTGTATACGATTTACAGATATTGATTAAACCTTCATTTCTTTTGAATTTTCTTCATGAATTATTAATGAATTTGATAATTGTATATACAGTGTACTTGTAAAAAATTGAAAAACCAAATAGAAGTACTGTACTTTGCCTTTGGTTAAACTGTATTATTTAAAGTAATTGATTTGGGAATTTTCTGTGCAGGAAAGATATAAACTCTTTTTCTGCTTTTCCATCACCCTTTTTCAGAGCATTGACATAGATCGAAGGAATTATTCTCCGTCTTTGCATGAAGTGTCACCCCAAGGGTATTTTAGCACTTTCGTTCGGCCACTTGATGTAAACCATCCTTCTCTAATTGCAAACTGTGCCACTTTGAGTTTGTCATACGTTGAGCAGGGCACAGAATGTCTTTTGGTGTGATGGATGTCAAATGCCTCTTTACCCTTGTACATGTCTCTGTTCATTTCTAATATGTTGACACTACATGACATTAGTTCAACCATAGCAAATGAACTCTGTGCATGAGCAAACTGTTTAACAGGACGTACAAGAAAATCCTCAACCCACTCATCCCCAGCCAGTTGTCGTCCTTGCTTTCCATCTAGACTTACTGTCCTGTTTTGCTGGTACATTTTTCTATATGCAAGAGGTAAATGTGACACAGAATTTACACATTGTGTGAATGCTTCATCCCGGTAATTTGTTTTGCCAACTTGTGCATACAAGGGGGGCAAAGCATCCAAACACCTTCCATGGAAAGGCCATTGCCATACCTAGTTGATTCCTTGCACCGCATGGTGATAGGCATAAGGTCGTTGATAATAGAGGAATGATAAGAAAATACAGCATCAGTGGATTGATCGGAAATCCATTCATAAAATCGTTTTAATAGCAGCTTGTTGTGGGATGCATTGTTCACAAGCCAACGTTTCCTTTCTTCTTCAGTTGGAAAAAACTTAGAACCCTCAAATTTTTTTATCATAGCAATTGAAAGACCATCATTGTAATCCAGGAGGGCTTCTTCATTGTTGTTATAGTTATTTTCTTTGAATTTGTTTTTGAAAGAAGCTGGGTTAACTGTTGGTCTTTTCATTATTTTTTCTGTAACACTCCAGAACCCCCCATGACCAGCAATCCTTGCTATCGATTCATTGATATAACCACGATTGTGAAAATCACCTCCCCCAGGTATATTGGCTGAATACTTGTCTGGACACCTGTTTGCACACCCTTGGATTGTCACTGTGTTCTTTTGATCACCAACGTTAATGTTTAATACTCTAGCAAAATTATGACCTTCAGCGCAATCCATTTCCTTTGAATCCGCATCTTCTTTCGGAAAAAAATTATAAACGTGTTGAAATACTTTATCTTGTTCGGCAATTTTATTTTTAATCGCATCGACCATAATCGTGTCTTCTTTGACTTTGGCAATTTCTAAAGGCGCAACGGTATTCGTGAAAAAGCAATTATCTAAACACGAACCCACATCCACTAAGAACTTAGCGGTAAAAGTATGGCCTTTATGCAAAGCCAAAGTAAGTGGTGTCTGGCCTATACCATCTTCTTCGTTTATTTTAGCTCCTGCATAAACTAAACCTCGAACTAATCTAGTATTTCCTGACATTGCAGCTAGATGAAGTGAGGTCCGTCCATACTGGTCTCTAGCGGGAAGCCATATCGGTTTGAGAGATTTAATTATTCTTATTAAAGTCAAATCTCTTAAAGAGTTTAGAACTTCTTCTGATCTCTTGTACAATTCTTTATTTGTTTCTATTAAACCAGTTTCTTCAATAAGAATTTCCCAACTTGAATTCCGTGTTGAAGCATCTGACATTTTGATATTTAACATAAAAAGCGCGTGCAGAAAACCGGTGAGGTTATTCTGCACTCAGTTGATGTAGTGACGTCATTCCGACGAATCGGAAAGCTTCGGTCGGTAAAATCGGAAATAGACAAGTCAAGATGGCGGGGATTAAGAAGTGGAGCTATTTCAAAGGAGCATATTTTATAAGGCGTCATTTAGCCTCCTCCGCAGGCAACTGGTGTGTCTTCCTAGTTATGTGGGCAACTGATGTATCTTCTTAGTTTATTATGGGCACTTGCACTTTTTTCCAGTAAAAAAGAGCTTTCAGAGATGTGCAAATTAGGCCGAGCGTATTTGGCCTCTGCCCAGTCCTGTACTCGGCCTAATTTGCATCTCGTACTTTGCTCGTACAGCTTTAAAAGCTCTTTTTAACTGGAAAAAAGTGCAAGTGCCACAAAGTGCAAGACACACCAGTTGCCTGCGGAGGAGGCTAGGCGTCATTTAGACTTTTCCGTTGAGGTAATTACCATTATTTTGTCTTGTTTTAATGTGGTTTCAAATTTTATTGCGATGTAATAACTGTTTTAAAGTAGAATAAACAGTGTGTGCCTGTGTGTCTGTCTGTTTGTCCGCAACATGGGATGGCTTGTTTTCTGGGTTGGGAGACTTATTTCTGGAAGTTTATGGTAATAAAACTAATTATATTTTTAGTCTTAATTACAAAGTACTTCATCTTCGCTATCACTGTCACTATCAAGTACGACAAGTTGATTCAGGTCTCCTTCATCAGAAATCATATCCTCGCTGTTGATGTCCTGCATCCTTAACACCTTTTCATATTCTTTTTGCTTCTTTTTGTGCTTTTCGTAAGATTTCAAAAAAGCATACCTTTCATATGCCTTTTCCAAATCAAATTCTTTCCCAGATTTTTTAATAGGTAAGTAATTCTTATTCTCTTTGCTTGGAAAACCAAATTCTTCAGAGAATAGATCCAAGTTACTTGCAACTCCTAATATTGTACATTGGTTTTCATGAGAAATAGGAAGGGGGTAGATCTCTGTCTTATTCGTCCCTAGATTTGGGAAATCTTCTTTAATTTCTGGGATATCTATCTTGACTGTTCCTTTATTGCTTACTGCTGCATTTGCCCCTTCCTGGAGTTGTGCATTTGTTGCAGATGCTAATTTATCACAGTCCATTGCAATATGATTCAATGCAAAATCCATCTTCTTCAAGATATCCATCTCCTTAAAAGCATTCCATCTTTCATCGTGTTCTGGATTGTTCTCTAAAATAGATGCAAAATAAAAGTTATTTTTGTGTATGTGTTACCACTAGTAATTCAGGGTTACTTAATGTAGAGTGTGGGTATAGAGGGGAATTTCCCCCCTTAAAAATGTAAGCCCCATCCCTTGTACAGCTGTATCTTATTTCAAATGCCTAAAATAGAAATACAAACAAACAAACAAACAAACAAACAAACAAACAAACAAACAAACAAACAAGCAAGCAAGCAAGCAAGCAAGCAAGCAAGCAAGCAAGCAAGCAAGCAAGCAAGCAAGCAAGCAAGCAAGCAAGCAAGCAAGCAAACAAACAAACAAACAAACAAACAAACAAACAAACAAACAAACAAACAAACAAACAAACAAACAAACAAACAAACAAACAAACAAACAAACAAACAAACAAACAAACAAACAAACAAACAAACAAACAAACAAACAAACAAACAAACAAACAAACAAACAAACAAACAAACAAACAAACAAACAAACAAACAAACAAACAAACAAACAAACAAACAAACAAACAAACAAACAAACAAACAAACAAACAAACAAACAAACAAACAAACAAACAAACAAACAAACAAACAAACAAACAAACAAACAAACAAACAAACAAACAAACAAACAAACAAACAAACAAACAAACAAACAAACAAACAAACAAACAAACAAGCAAGCAAGCAAGCAAGCAAGCAAGCAAGCAAGCAAGCAAACAAACAAACAAACAAACAAACAAACAAACAAACAAACAAACAAACAAACAAACAAACAAACAAACAAACAAACAAACAAACAAACAAACAAACAAACAAACAAACAAACAAACAAACAAACAAACAAACAAACAAACAAACAAACAAGAGGGGGGAACTACCATGACCATCCTTTTTTTTTTGAAAGGTGTGGTAACAGCCATGTCTGTACAAACTCAAGCTATAATAAATAAAAAATGAATAGACGTTATCTGACCAAAAAATTATTTTTTTCAAGCTTTTAGCTTTCAACAAGAGAATGATGTACTGAATGAGAACAAAAACGATGGTAGAATGATTAGGAAGAATATAAAAACAAAAACAAAAGAATATATAAAAAGGTGACAGAGAAATACAGTATTATGTTAATTACATGTAAGTAACATGGCTGTTCCACCTGAGAAAAGTTTGCGCTACCGATGTATGTCTTTACTGCACAAGACCTCTGACAGCTTCACTTTGTACAGTCAAAAATTTTCCCAGTAATCAATCCAGTTTGATAAATAACAATAATTTATATGTATTACTGACAGTACTTACCAATTTTTATGTCAGAGTACTTCAAACTATTAACATCTTTCTGTGGATGTACCGCTGTTTCTTCTTTTTCAAAAAGATCTTCAATTCCACTTATATCTGCCACTCTCCACCCTCTCACGGTAAAATCCCACATTTTCCCCTGTTTTAACTTCTCCTTCTGTAACTTTGAGAGTCGTAGATGTCTTAATGATGTTCGCATAAGTTGCATGTTGTCTTGGTATGTGACTACGGGAACATTATCCTTGACTCTCTTACAAATCAGCTGTTTGTATTGCTCCAATTGTCTCTTGAGTATACCAGTTCTGGAATTAGAATACAATAATTATATGCATAAACAAAAAGAAATAAAACCAAAATATTGTAGATTTTGTAATAAGTACAGTCTCCTTCACAGACAAATTATTATTATTATTATTATTATTATTATTATTATTATTATTATTATTATTATTATTATTATTTTTATTATTATTATCATTATTATTATTACTACCATTATTATTATTACTACCATTATTATTACAATTATCATAGTAGCAGTAGTAGCCGTACAGTAGCAGCAGCAGCAGCAGCAGCAGCAGCAGCAGCAGCAGCAGGATCTTGAGTATTAGTATGGACCGTATGAGTATTAGTTAAAGTGCCTATATGGACCTGGGGGAGTTTACATATTTATAATATTTAGATCCTTCCTATCAAAACTGTAATATATTTTCTTTTGCCGAAATTTCATCTTCATGGACTTTTTCGCACTTGAAGTTGGTGATTTTGACATAATTATTACAATTTTGATGGGAAGGGTCTAAATATTATAAACATGTAAACTCCCATATAGGCAATTTAATTACAGTATTTATCACATTGTATATTCAACTTACAATGTTGGATAGGATTCAGACATCCCCAGGTGTTGAAGTAACTTGATCATTGATGAGCCAGCCCCATAACAAAGACATAACAGTCCAAAAAATACAGGGATGTCATTTCCACTATGTTGATCACGTACATCTAGCATTGAACCAAGAAGATGAACAGCAGCTTTCATTTTCATAGGAATTGTTTTTTTGGTATTTCTACTGGCATTTGAAGAAAGTACCAATTGTTCAAGAATGTTAGAAATTGTAGGACATTCCTTTTTAATATTTTCAACAAGCTTGCTGAATAGGAGAGGATCAAATAGTTCAATAAGATCCCTATCATTATCCCTCAATCCAATATTCATCATTTCTTTTGCTTTTCTCACTTCACATTTTATTGCATCTCTTTCTGACAATGACAAGAGACCACCAAGTAGGTTACCACTTTCTGTTATTTCTTCATACAATGCAATTACTTCATCTTGTTTGTTAACAATGTCCTGAGATAACTGTTCATGTTCTTTTACAGTCTGCTCTAGTTGTTTAATCACATTCTTAAGTTCTTCTTGTTCAGACTTCATAGATGCAACTTCATCAGAAAGTTTAGTCACCAAATTATGAGTTTTGCACCAGTCTTTATATAGTTGCCCAGGTGACAATATTGGTGATATTTCAGGCAAATAACCTAGTACAAACAATTAACAAAAGGTCCGCTATGCGTACATGTATCTGCGCCAAACCCACCACTGTGGAATCTTGTCAAGATCTTGTGTGACCTTGGAAAATCTTGTAAGATCTTAAGAAAAATCTTATAAGATTTTTACACGTAGATCTTATACGATTTTAGTGAGATCTTATAAGATAATTAAAGAGAAAGTACACGTTCTCTGACCAAAATAATTTTTATCATGACTCACAAAAACTGTGGTAGAGATCACACTCACAAGTTTACTACAAGTCACTTTAAAAATACTTACCAGTTTATCAGCAATATCCCCTGTCTCCGAAATGTTTTAGTGCAAAACATTGTCGAAAATATAGAATTTAACTGCAGGAAGATACATCCCAATGGCCAATAATACGGCTGTTGAGCGGGTATAAATACCCCTGAATCGTCTGTAGGTTAGATAGAGCGTTAAACTCTGTTCAACAAATGTGCATTAAAAAAAATCGTAGAATAGCGACGGAGAAAAATCTATTTGAACTGAGATGAGCGCCAAATATCAAATGGCAATTATCGGGTCAAACCGTGACGCAATCATATTTAAACCGGTATCCGCCAGCTGATTCCCTGAATCGTCTGTAGGTTTGTGCCATTCACGAAACTTGTACAGTTAGATAGAGCGTTAAATATTCTACAACATATGCGAATTAGAAAAAATCGTATAAAATATAACCCTGAAAAATCATAGTGTTTTAGTCAAAAACATTGTCGGAAGTATAGAATTTAGCGGCTAACAGCCGTATTGGGATATATCTTCATTGCAGTTGAGCCACCGGATACTGCGTGTTTAAAATATACCTCTGAATCGTCTGTAGGTTTGTGCCATTCACGAAACTTCTACAGTTAGATAGAGCGTTAAATTCTGTACAACATATGTGAATTAGACAACATTGTATAGAACAACAACGGAGAAAAGGCTATTTGAACTGACATGAGCGCAAATATCAAATTTGCATTATTTACGCTATTTACTTGGCCTACGGTCAAACGCGGTCATATTTAAAGTAAATCAATCGTCTGTAGGTTGTGCCATTTGGGAAACTTGCACGGTTAGATAGAGCGTTAAATTCTGTACAACATATGTGAATTAGAACATATCGTATAGAATAGAAACGGAGAAAAATATATCTGTTGAACTGAGATAGCAAGTATCGAATTGCATTATACGCTATTTACTTGGCGTACGGTCGAACGCGATCATATTTATAGTAAATCAATCGTCTGTAGGTTTGTGCCATTTGGGAAACTTGTACGGTTAGATAGAGCGTTAAATTCTGTACAACATATGTGAATTAGAACAAATCGTATAGAATAGCAACGGAGAAAAATCTATTTGAACTGAGATGAGCGCAAAAATCAAATTGCATTATTATGCTATCACTTGGCGTACGGTCAGACGCAATCATTTTAAATATCCCTGAATCATACTACTCCAATCATACAGCATTGCAATTGACTTTCTTCGAAAATAATGTTGTTCTTCGTCTCGCTCCGTAGTTCATACAACATAGCGAGGAAATATAAACAGTCACACTACTGCACACATTACAGGTCAGCGGTTACACCAAAAAGTTGACACGCAAACACACAACACGATAGCAATATATCTGCGCGTTGCGCAGATACAAAAACCATATAAGAACTATGCACTGTATATGATCATGCTCTTAGTAAAACATCAAACACAACTACAAATATGTACAAAAAACAACATGGAGGTGGAAATCTACCATAACTATGATAGTTATACACATGCAATTACCTTCTTCAGGCTGCATTTCTAAGTTTTCCATTGGTGTTAGTAGTTCATCAACAGCATCCTCTGTGGTTTGATTATTTAACTCAGCAACATCTGTTAACAATTAGACAGTCAATAATGGTTATACACCAAATGAATACTATAATTGGGTATTTCCAATAATTTGGCTAATCCTTTCTTTTAGGACATCATAGAACAATTGAAGTAAATCTAAAGTTAATTTTAACACTTCCAAATTGGTTTACCTAAGGGGAAACCACCTTATAATTATTGAGTATTGCAATTTTAACATTTTTGATGAAAAACAATTTAAGTCGAGTTTAAAATCTGCAAAGTGGCCTCCAATAAAATAATTTGATGATATCAATAATGCCTGTGATGCATGGAAAACAGTTTGCCTTGAAGTGATTGATACTCATGCACCTTGTCGTAGTTTTAGAGTTCGGAATAAACCTTGCCCCTGGTTAAATTCAGAAGAAAAAAAGCAGAAAATGTTTAACAGAGATAGGCTAAAAAAAGAAGCTATGTTGATGGATAATCCTGAAACCTGGCTTGATTATAGAAAACAATGTAATTTGGTAACAAACGAAATTAAGAAGGTTAAGAAACAGTATTTTCAGAATGAAATAGATCAAAATCGAGGTAATGCAAACAGACAATGATGGAAAATCCTCAAGGATGCAATGGGGAAAAAACTTGAAAATACTGAAATTAATTAAATGTCAACAGGACCACATCAAGATTTAACTAATTCCTGTGATATAGCAAATTATCTTAATTCTCCCTTTCAGACAGCATGTAGATTTCTTATGTGAGGATAGGTGTGAATATTTTTTTGGATGACCGATTGTGAGTTAATTGTATTTCATAAACCCAAAACTTGTCAAGGACTGGGGCAAGCATTGCACCACCGGAAGTAGCGAAAGTGAAAGTTGTTATTGTCAGAACTGTGAGATACTTTTTTTATCTGATATCAGTGACTGTGGTGTGACTGAAACTGTGAACGAAAATGTTAAACTAAACCTTGTGATTTGTTCTTGAACACATTCTTGAATTCTTTGAAAGTTTTCATGTAATAATATAAATAAGTTTTGTGGAAACACCATGTAAAATATTTCTAAGCAAAGAAATATTTTATGTGGTGTTTCCATAAAACTTAATAACAATACATTCTTTGTTTGGGGGTGAAGAAATTCAGGACAAAGTATTATTAATTACCACATGTTTGTACTATTTTTTTTGAACTTATAACTACATGTATATATAACCATACAAAACATACAATGTAAAGGAATCGATGAAATAATGTATTGTACATGTATATATATATATATATATATATATATATATATATATATATATACAGTATATATATATATACACTCGTTGTGGCAGGAATATACTGTACCTGAAAACACTAGTTTTCCCTTGCAACTCTGTTTTGTTGAATTTCCTACATGTAGTAATGGTAAATAACATATTTCCATCATAAGAATAATTTTATTTGTAACATTTTTCAGTACTTCCAGCTAGATCACAAGTTGAAAATCAGTATTATAAAGAATATGGTAGTATATATTATGTCTTCTTATACCAATACATGTAGGTAAGACATATTACTTGGTCTTACATACAAATAATACATAAAAATATCATCCATGTACTGTACATGTAAAAGTTTAAAAGACAAAATAATATAAAAAAACAACACAAAATAAACTACTGTACTGTATGTAGTTCAGTACCTCTTCCCATTTTGCAAGGTGGAGACATGTTTATTTCTTGAGTGCCCTCTACAAAGTAGTAGAATTAAAAAATGTACTTATTACACAATATTTGAATACTTAACACTTATTGACACATACACATATACATACCACATGGTATTTGATCATTATAGTCATAGGTTTTACTCTCGGTTGAGCTGTCACTCACCAAGGCAAGACCAGGGTAATATCCACTGTGATAAAAACAAAAAACCCGAAAATTTGTCAATGAAATGTGTCATACCAAGTCCTGTACAGTGTACAGTACATAAATGTATAATGATTACAATGATTATAGAACACAAGTGGACTACAGGACTAGACAGCCTGTAGAAGTGCAAACCATATGATATAAATGATATTATACAACTTAAAGACAGAATCTATCTAAATTATTTTGTATACCGCGTATGGACTGATAGACAGCGCAGTATATATAAAGGCCCATTTCCACTCAGGAAAATGTTCCTTGGACAGAAAATTTTTCTTTGTCTTGTGAGCTCTCAGGTGAAACTAATGAACTTATTAAAGAACTTAAGACAAAGAAAAATTTTCTGTCCAAGGATAATTTCCTGAGTGGAAATAAGTGCACGTTTGGTTGAAGTTTAATAGACCCTTCAATTGCTTCAAACACAAACTGTTAGTTGCAAAACTTACTGTTTTTTCTTTCCTCTGTGCTTTTGTTTCGTTCCATACAATTCGGATAGAAGGTTTAAAACTTTTGCTCTTTCGTTCTTTGCCCCAACCCCAGGAATTTCTTGTTCAAGTCTTTCCAACAGTTCTTCGGTGGGAAGTTCTGCGCCCGGATTCCTAACGATTAAACTCTCCAAAACCGATTTCAAACGAATTTTATACTGGAGACGAGAGGTGTTTACTATAGAAAAATAGGCCGAGCATGAAGTTTTAAAGAACAGCAAAAACACTAGTTTAGCATAATATTCTTAAACCCCGTGAAGTTAGCTGCCAATTCGCCAGCTGCCAATTCACTGCCTAGCTGCCAATTCAATTTCGTGATGACGCTTACAGGGGGGAGCGCTCGACCAGCAGTCGGCTTCGCAGAATAATCGGTTTCGCCGGTATTTTAACTTGTTCAATCCAACTTTAACAAAAAATAATCATTCACAATCGATAATTTAAGACATTTACGTGCATATAAACAATACTTCTTCAAGTAAACTTATGTTTTAAGATTGCTAGACTTTAATATATTTTCCTCCGAATTAATAACAAACAATTAGTCTGACAGCCGAGCAGTAATTTGTCGCTACAATGTTTTCTGATAGGTCGATGGGAAATCCGAAACCAGCGTTGGATTCCCCGTAAAATTCTACATCGATCAGTATGAAGATCACCTTTACAATTTTAAATTGATTGATTTGACTCAAGTCCAAAGACAATTTTTCTGTTTACGCGCGTTAAAGTGCATGACGTATCAAAATATAGTCTTACAGTCTTTTCCCGCTACAGAATTTTCTGATCAGTAGATGGGAAATCCGAAAACAGCGTTAGATTCCCCGTAAAATTCTGCATCGATCAGTATGAAGCTCACCTTTACAATTTTAAATTGATTGATTTGACTCAAGTCCAAAGACAATTTTTCTGCTTACGCGCATTAAAGTGCATGACGTATCAAAATATAGTGTTACACAGTCTTTTCACGCTACAAAATTTTCTGATCGGTAGATGGGAAATCCGAAAACAGCGTTGGATTCCCCGTAAAATTCTGCATCGATCAGTATGAAGCTCACCTTTACAATTTTAAATTAATTGATTTGACTCAAGTCCAAAGACAATTTTTCTGTTTACGCGCGTTAAAGTGCATGACGTATCTAAATATAGTGCTACACAGTCTTTTCCCGCTACAAAATTTTCTGATCAGTAGATGGGAAATCCAAAAACGGCGTTGGATTCCCCGTAAAATTCTGCATCGATCGGTATGAAGCTCACCTTTACAATTTTAAATTAATTGATTTGACTCAAGTCCAAAGACAATTTTTCTGTTTACGCGCGTTAAAGTGCATGACGTATCTAAATATAGTGCTACACAGTCTTTTCACGCTACAAAATTTTCTGATCGGTAGATGGGAAATCCGAAAACAGCGTTAGATTCCCCGTAAAATTCTGCATCGATCAGTATGAAGCTCACCTTTACCATTTTAAATTGATTGATTTGACTCAAGTCCAAACACAATTTTTTTGTTTACGGGCGTTAAAGTGAATGACGTCTGTAAATATAGTGCTACACAGTCTTTTCACGCTACAAAATTTTCTGATCGGTAGATGAGAAATCCGAAAACAGCTTTGGATTCCCCGTAAAATTCTGCATCGATCAGTATGAAGCTCACCTTTACAATTTTAAATTAATTGATTTGACTCAAGTCCAAAGACAATTTTTCTGTTTACGCGCGTTAAAGTGCATGACGTCTGTAAATATAGTGCTACACAGTCTTTTCACGCTACAAAATTTTCTGATCGGTAGATGGGAAACCCGAAAACAGCGTTAGATTCCCCGTAAAATTCTGCATCGATCAGTATGAAGCTCACCTTTACAATTTTAAATTAATTGATTTGACTGAAGTCCAAACACAATTTTTCTGTTTACGCGCGTTAAAGTGCATGACGTATCAAAATATAGTGCTACCCAGTCTTTTTAAGCTACAGAGTGTTCTGATCGGTAGATGGGAAATGCGAAAAGACCGTTTAATTTCCGATAAAATTCTGCATCTTCCAGTATGAAAATCTCCTTGTGATGGCCAAGGACCAATGAACACACGCATAGCAAACAGGGTATTATAACCTTTGTTTCAAAATATTTTTCTATAAAAATAAATTCTAGATCTATGTCGCTTGAATTCTGTACTGTACTTTGTATTGTTTCGTATTAAGATCGCTTCAGATTGTCTCTGAGTAATTTGTACTTTTTAACAAACGATTATGTGCACGCTGTTGGCGTTGCACTGTTCCAGGCATAGGCCACAACTCAACCACGAAATAGCCTATGCAGACTTACAGGCTAGGCCAAGCGGCCATCAGAGGCCGCGGAAGCGGAGGCCACCCCACGTTTCTCAAAATTGGAAAATGTGCCCTTTTTTTCAAATAAAAATTCTCTTTTTATAAATATTGCATGTGGTGGTTAAATTTAACTGCGGTATATTTTCTATCCCGGGAAGAATTAATGTACCCTTTTCGTAGAAGTATGACATTGCTATTTGCTGTATAGAAAAGAGTTACTGTGCCGCGTTTGTCTGAGCGTTGACGTAAAAGCGTTATTTGTAAAATATGATATAATGTAAATTTCCAGCACATTGGGGCTAATTGAAGTATTCTATTTCGAAAAGAAATGCCTCTGACCAAGAAATTATGCAATTATTTTGAAAATAACCAAGGTGCCCCTTTTTGGCGGTGCCCCTCCCCCCCCCCCCCCCCTCCCACTTTTCAGGCGGCCTCAAGTAGTCTGAATATTTGCATTTGCCAGTAAAAAATTATTCGCAAATAAATGTGATAATATAATAATTATTTTTGTATTGATTTTCAGGAACAATTACATATTCACAATTCTTTTACCAGAAGCTGTGGCGTTAACAATAACAAATTTCAAAAAGATTTCACGTGAAGACGCTCTTGAACAGATCCCCTTCAAGATTTTGTAACACCAAAGTGATTTTCGAGATGCCATTCCATTCGATTAAATTCAGATAAAATTTTCTGTATACCAATGTTTAGGACTTGTGTTAGGACTTGAGTTAGGACTTGAGACAAATCAATCAATTTAAAATTGTAAATGCGAGCTTCATACTGATCGATGCAGAATTTTACGGGGAATCCAACGCTGTTTTCGGATTTCCCATCTACCGATCAGAACATTTTGTAGCGTGAAAAGACTGTGTAAGACTATATTTTGATACGTCATGCACTTTAACGCGCGTAAACAGAAAAATTGTGTTTGGACTTGAGTCAAATCAATCAATTTAAAATTGTAAAGGTGAGCTTCATACTGTTCGATGCAGAATTTTACGGGGAATCTAACGCTGTATTCGGATTTCCCATCTACTGATCAGAAAATTTTGTAGCGGGAAAAGACTGTGTAACACTATATATTGATACGTCATGCACTTTAACGCGCGTAAACAGAAAAATTGTCTTTGGACTTGAGTCAAATCAATCAAATTAAAATTGTAAAGGTGAGCTTCATACTGATCGATGCAGAATTTTACGGGGAATCTAACGCTGTTTTCGGATTTCCCATCTACTGATCAGAAAAGTTTGTAGCGGGAAAAGACTGTGTAGCACTATATTTAGATACGTCATGCA
Source organism: Corallium rubrum (assembly GCA_964035015.1). Lineage (NCBI taxonomy): Eukaryota > Metazoa > Cnidaria > Anthozoa > Scleralcyonacea > Coralliidae > Corallium > Corallium rubrum. Next base: position 12,020,795 of record OZ035999.1, read on the forward strand.
CTTTAACGCGCGTAAACAGAAAAATTGTCTTTGGACTTGAGTCAAATCAATTAATTTAAAATTGTAAAGGTGAGCTTCATACTGATCGATGCAGAATTTTACGGGGAATCTAACGCTGTTTTCGGATTTCCCATCTACTGATCAGAAAATTTTGTAGCGGGAAAAGACTGTGTAGCACTATATTTAGATACGTCATGCACTTTAACGCGCGTAAACAGAAAAATTGTCTTTGGACTTGAGTCAAATCAATTAATTTAAAATTGTAAAGGTGAGCTTCATACTGATCGATATAGAATTTTACGGAGAATCTAGCGCTGTTTTCGGATTTCCCATCTACTGATCAGAAAATTTTGTAGCGTGAAAAGACTGTGTAAGACTATATTTTGATACGTCATGCACTTTAACGCGCGTAAACAGAAAAATTGTGTTTGGACTTGAGTCAAATCAATCAATTTAAAATTGTAAAGGTGAGCTTCATACTGATCGATGCAGAATTTTACGGGGAATCCAACGCTGTATTCGGATTTCCCATCTACCGATCAGAAAATTTTGCAGCGTGAAAAGACTGTGTAACACTATATTTTAATACGTCATGCAATTTAACGCGCGTAAACAGAAAAATTGTCTTTGGACTTGAGTCAAATCAATCAATTTAAAATTGTAAAGGTGAGCTTCATACTGATCGATGCAGAATTTTACGGGGAATCTAACGCTGTTTTCGGATTTCCCATCTACCGATCAGAACATTTTGTAGCGTGAAAAGACTGTGTAAGACTATATTTTGATACGTCATGCACTTTAACGCGCGTAAACAGAAAAATTGTGTTTGGACTTGAGTCAAATCAATCAATTTAAAATTGTAAAGGTGAGCTTCATACTGATCGATGCAGAATTTTACGGGGAATCCAACGCTGTATTCGGATTTCCCATCTACCGATCAGAAAATTTTGCAGCGTGAAAAGACTGTGTAACACTATATTTTAATACGTCATGCAATTTAACGCGCGTAAACAGAAAAATTGTATTTGGACTTGAGTCAAATCAATCAATTTAAAATTGTAAAGGTGAGCTTCATACTGATCGATGCAGAATTTTACGGGGAATCTAACGCTGTTTTCGGATTTCCCATCTACTGATCAGAAAATTTTGTAGCGGGAAAAGACTGTGTAAGACTATATTTTGATACGTCATGCACTTTAACGCGCGTAAACAGAAAAATTGTCTTTGGACTTGAGTCAAATCAATCAATTTAAAATTGTAAAAGGTGATCTTCATACTGATCGATGCAGAATTTTACGGGGAATCCAACGCTGGTTTCGGATTTCCCATCGACTTATCAGAAAACATTGTAGCGACAAATTACTGCTCGGCTGTCAGACTAATTGTTTGTTATTAATTCGGAGGAAAATATATTAAAGTCTAGCAATCTTAAAACATAAGTTTACTTGAAGAAGTATTGTTTATATGCACGTAAATGTCTTAAATTATCGATTGTGAATGATTATTTTTTGTTAAAGTTGGATTGAACAAGTTAAAATACCGGCGAAACCGATTATTCTGCGAAGCCGACTGCTGGTCGAGCGCTCCCCCCTGGAAGCGTCATCACGAAATTGAATTGGCAGCTATCTTAATTGGCAGTGAATTGGCAGCTGGCGAATTGGCAGCTAACTTCACGGGGTTATATTCTTATAATTTTAAAACGTATGTGTGTATAAATAATTTGCATATATAGATTATCCCGAGCCGGGCGACGGGCCGAAGGCCCGGAGCCCGGTGAGGGTGCTAATCTCGACACGCGTGGAGTCCATTTTACACGCGTGTAGAAAAAGCGAAGGGAGACGAAATCTGTGAAATAGTTTATTTATTTATTTGTTTGTTTGTTTGTTTGTTTGTTTGTTTGTTTGTTTGTTTGTTTGTTTGTTTGTTTGTTTGTTTGTTTGTTTGTTTGTTTGTTTGTTTGTTTGTTTGTTTGTATATATATATGTTTGGTACGGTGTCACGCGGTAAGAATAGTTGGGCACTGGTGACTAGCGACGAAGAAAACTGATAAATCTGTCAGTATTTCGGCTTTCGTTCAACGAAATAGAGCCTGTTCTACTTAAATAATAAAAGAGAACAACGAAGAAAAGGATACAAACAGCCGGTTTAATATATCTTGAAGCGAAACCAGAGAACCTGAAGAAACCAGACGCCGTATGGTAAACAAAACTCGATCTGAATTGCATTGGTTGTGGTCACTCAGTGGTCAAATCATTTTACAGTTATAAACGGTAGGATTCTTGTTGTCTTAATAACCTAAACATACACAGCTGCACGTTTTCGTGCTTACCCTTTGCTCGTCCAAACCATAAGTCAGCTTAACTAAAGCTAACATAAAACACTTCCTTTATAAGCTTATGTTTATTATATTTTTGCTGTATTTCCAAATTTTCGACTGAAATGTGTGGGCTGTTTAATACTTCTTTCTGGGATCCGATTCTACTGAATTGTTTTTATCTCAGACTCTATTATAAATGTAATTTTGAGCTGTTAACTTTTAATTCTGCCTTTACAAAACATGTATACATAGCCACATAAGGGAAGCCATAAGCCATTTAAGTGCTTGCTAAAAATAATCCCTTTTGAATCCTATAAAAACAATATATTTTTTACAACCAGATCTAAATTTTGCTTTGATATGTTCAACTTTCAATAAATCAGTTAGTCATCCTATCCATAAATTCTATAATTATCTCGAGGATTATCATTTGCTTTAAAATCTGTTTGTTTTTATATTGGTTGTATATCAGGAGTGCTTATTTTAAATCAGGGTGGGTGGGTGGGGGGTGTTTCAAAAAATCATTTAATAAAAGTGGGCGAGGGGTTGTTGCATTCATGTATTTCTAGTAGAATATATAAATAGAATATAAAATACTAATATAGTCGAACCTTTGCGTTTAGTTCCTCCTGGCGTGGTTATGTTGCTTCTGAACGTACTGCTACATGTTGTCCCCGAGCCCGGGCGTAGGACCGAAGGCCCGGAGCCCGGGTGAGGGTGCTAATCTCGACACGCGTGGAGTCCATTTTACACGCGTGTAGAAAAAGCAAGGAGGGGATTTTGAGTGATTTGAATATTTATATATTTAGTCCTTGGTAACAGGTGGGAAAATTGTCTGAGCATGCGCGAAAACCGTGATATAAACAAGCTTGCGGGGGACTGGGACGGCAATATGGCGGCTTTTAAGCTGTAAATAATCCGAAGAGTTTTTTGGTAATTCTACTTCTTTTTAGATATTTTATTAAAAACGAAATACTGAGTAAGCAACATACTATGTTCTACCATACAATAAAAAAAAGAAAAACCCATAATAAATAGTTTTTGGTTATAATACACATAATATTAAAGCTCAGGGAAGTACGAGTTGGCAGTTGCTCGTGTTTTATAAACTCAATAATACAATTTATATCTAGCTTGTGTCTGGCCTTTTTGGTGGTTATGTCAAAGGTTCAGTAGAAAATGAAAAGAACAACTCACAGCAAAAATAAGGAGTTATTGTCACATCTTCATATCACTGCCAATTTAAATTACAACAGAGTCTATTACAACACATGAATAACATTCCAACTTTCTTTAATACATAGGTACATGTAGCAGAATATATGTAAATTAAATAAACTTGAATCCTTTCAGTATCTTCACTCAACGTTGTTGGTCAACCTTTGCTTGAACACACTTATTCAAATCTAGCAATTTCAAAATAAACATGTATATATTAAATATATACAGCATATTAAACACTCCACTCTTTTAACTTTTTCTTTAGCCATAAATATAGCTAATATAGTATCTAAAAGAGAAAAAGAACACAAAGATTTGCATGATAACAATGCAATACTATTTTTGGTAGCAGTTATTCTGTTCAATATTCCAAATCCAAAATGGCGGCTTCAAGTGACTCAAATTCAAAGCGTGAAATTCAAGTGTTTACGATTTTTTGAAGCTCAGAAACTGGTACAATGTTAACAATTAGGATCAAAAGCATACTTTGAAAGACAAAAAAATTGGTGGCATAGGCGAAAATTTTAATTTATTGGCTTTCGTCGCTTTTTATAGCTGTCAAAATTGTGTACCGAAAATGAGCAAACTTTAGAGTTCGCGTAGGCTTCGGAAATGCAGTTGATTCTTAAACAGACTGGTTTTAGTCATACTGCAAGAACCTGTAAGCAGTTGTAAAGTTTCATTTAGACGATTAACAAACAATATACGGTAATTCAAGCACATTTCCTAAGCCGACTGTTATCGCAATTTCCTATGGACAGGCGAAAGGGCACAAGATTCAGTTCGTTTTCGATTTTTCCGGACGTTGTCATTTATTTCAGTGGGTGGAGCAAAGAACTATGGATAGTTTAAGAGAATAAAATTTGGGTGGCAAAGGGCTAAATTTTTAACTATGGCTCGTTCAAAAGCACTGATTTTAACTGTGTTTAGGATATTAAGCAACTAGGCGATAAATTTACACCGTCAAGTGGGCTTCAATATTAACAATTCACACAGTATTTTTAAAGATAAACATATGATCTAGATACTTCAACTCACCTTTTAGTAGTATTTTGCTGTTTAAACAGTTTGTCGACACAAACAAAATGGACATCGAAACGAAAAACCCTGTTTGTTGCATATTCTCCTCGAATAATCCAAGCTTTCCATAACTCCAATCATAGGAATATATAGCTCACATGAAAGTCATCACAACCAGTTTTAAATCGCCGAGGTTTCTCTTCTTCAGCGTACCAAACATTTCAGTTAACAAAACATTCAAACCTGAACGAACCTCATTTCGAACAAAAATAAAGAAACAGAGCAAATGCGCCCGCGATTTTTGGACAGTTAAGACAATTTTCCCACCAACCTCGTACCCAGGGCCTTCTGAAAATGGCGGGGCGGAGAGAAGACCCTGGCAAAGGCTGGTCACGTGACATCAATAATTTTGGAATATTTTGATGAGTGACTCACACTGTACCGGGGGGCGCGATACAGTCACTGATATAGTTGGCTTGTTATTCAGCGAACTATTTAAGCAACCAAGAATAACAAAAACCATACAAATAACAAGACATTCTCTTAGCAAATTTATAAAATCAGTTAATGACCATCTTTAGTAAGAAGCGTCTATACTAAAACATATTTGCTTTATACTGAATGCAAGCAAGAAGTGTTTATTTGTTTCTGGACTATCCGAATCTAATTTAAAAAGTTTAGAAATCTACAAAGTCAAAGTCTTCAATGCTAATCTATAATGTTCGTCAATCGTAGTATTGTTGTTGATTGAATATTTGTATTAAAGTACATGAACCTCAAAGTCAACGAGGACAACAGATTCGAATTTGCCGTTAGAGTATAAATCGACAGATCAACAATTAAATTAACACAAATCCCAAACGTGTGGACAAGAAACATAAATGTGCTATACTGGACGGTAAATAAACTTCCAACAATCAACAGCATTCGAATATTTTAAGTGTATGTAGCAGTACCTGTATTTAACCGCAGTCGTTCTATTGAAAGCGGGTTTCTGTTTATCAGTTTATGATCGTTCGTCGCCTTCGGCTTCATTTCTGGCGATTGACGGCAACAAATATGAATTATCCAGCAAATGTCGTAAATTTTGAAATATATCTAATTCATTTACCGCTTGAATTTAACGTTACAGGACTTGCAACAACCTTCTACATTCATAAGAATCGAATCAACCGCTCCCCCCAGGACGGGCGAAGCTCAAATTATCCACGTGACCAAATACTCCAAGAATCTTGGAGTATTTTGGAATCACGTGACCAGCCTTTGCCAGGGTCTTCTCATCTCGCCATTTTGAAAGCAGATAAGACCCTGGGTACGAGGTTGTTTTCCCACCTGTTGTCCTTGGTAGGATGTTCAAGTTGCGCCGTAAAAATTTGGGGGGACTGGTAACAATATGAAGCCGGAAATTGATTGGCTGACGTCAACATTTAAAATCATTTAGTGATCACGATAGCAAAATAAACCGTCTTTTAATATTGCGAAATCATTTATTGTTGACGAGAATCTCTGGACGGGAATAAAGAAAGTCACTTTTTGAATCAGTTAGTACATCTCTTTCGAAGGAACAGAAAGAAAAACTGAGGAAAAACTGTTTATTGTGAGTAAAATGGAAACTAAAAGAGGGCAGCAAGAATAAACTCGAAGGTATAAAATTTCCGTGCTAACACTATTAAAAGGTAAGCTTAAGTTTTTCATATTTTCTCGAACACTGTCCACTGAAAATATATTTTCGAATGAAAGTTTCCCTTTTGTTTCATCTTGAGATCTATCAATTTTATTACGTTGAGGGGTTTTGCTGTGTTTTGCTGAAGACGCCAATCTTTTAGGACGTGGTATATATGTTTTCCATATTTTTCTTGACCACTGTTATCTCTTTTTGAATGAAAATTTGCCGTTTGATTAGTCAAAAACTGTCTATTTATACTGCCATATTTTTGTTTTCTCTTATTTCTGGTATTCAATCTCTTAAATAGATTCGCTAATTTGTTTTCTGTGGTGTTTTTCGACGTGTTTTCTAGTGTTTTTGACTTTGACTTTGACGTTTAATATTAACAACATACTCTTTTGATTATTGATATGAACTTTGTCAATTGTCGCCGCTGTTTTTTCATATTTTTGACTGAAACCGTGCCTGTTACTTTTTCATGGCAAACTGATTGTACTGGTTTGTTTTTAGTTCTATTATACTTATAGTTTTCGAGCTATTAATTTTAATACGTTGGTTTTTCTGTCATTGTGAAACAGACAAGGAAGCCATTTAAACGCTTGCAAAATCTAAATTAAGATCACTTTGGCAACGTCCATGTAAACACAACATTATTTTACATTCATACAGAGCGTAAACTAAGTTTTCCTTTTTGGTCAACTTTGCAATTCATGTAGTTGAAACAATTAGCCACTTTAGTCTTTGTGATTATCGTTTGCTTTTGCCGTGTCTCGCTGAGGATGTCATGCAGTGAGTCGGACGACGAGAACGTGACACATTCTTTTTTATCGTTTGTGTATTTTCGAATAAAGATTTGTTGGGTTTTTTTGCTTCATCTTGACAGTCCGATTTTACTGCACTATATTTACTTCGGTTCGATGGCAGGTGCTACTGTAAGAACTGCATGAGACAGGGGGGTGTTACAATGTATTAAGAAAAACTAATTGGATGCTTATTTGAATTAAATTATGTAGTAAAAGCGGGCGAGGGGTTGTTGCGTTCATGTATTTCTAATATATATTGGTTTATCCTGTCCGTGTGATGTTTGTGGAAGCGTATTAATACTTCGTTGCCTTAATTCGAGGAAGTCGTTTTTTAGCTTCTTCAGTTCCGACGTTTTTCCTTCTATTTCAATACGTTTGCTTTTTACGTCTTTCAGGACTTGTTTATGTTCACGGCTACAAACGGGAATTCTGCTGTAAATATATACTGGTATTTTCGAAGATGAATATTGCCTTTCTGCCATCTTGAACAGACTTGAAGATTGAAGACTATTTTATTTACAGCAGGCTGGGGTCTCTGAGTATTTTTGTCAAAATAACAAAAACGACCAAGGGGACCCGGGGTGAATTCTGTTGTCCCTAAGGTGAATTCACTCGTCCGTTCCTTTCGATTTTTGGCAGGCAACTCTCTTCTCCTTTTTTCCTCCCTTCGCCTTTTTTTTTCGCGTTGCCTTCTCCCCAGTCTTGTACTCGGCCAAATACGCTCGGCCTAATTTGCACATCTCTGAATTCTGAAAGCTCTTTTTTACTGGAAAAAAGCGCAAGTGCCCATAATAAACTAAGAAGATACATCAGTTGCCCACATAACTAAGAAGACACACCAGTTGCCTGCGGAGGAGGCTAGAGTCTACAGTGTAAGTGGTCCAAATGCTTTGTGGCATATTGATGGTAATCACAAGCTAATCAGGTAAATTTAGAATGAAATTACTATGTAAGAAATTTTCTTAATATATATATATATATATATATATATATATATATATATATACTAGAAATACATTAACGCAACAACCCCTCGCCCGCTTTATATGCATTTTTTAACACCCATTATTACCCCCTCCCCTCCCCTAATTTCTGTTTTTTGTTGTATTAATGACACACAGATGACAGATCAGAAAACATCCCAGAAAATTAGTTAGCAAGGTTCATCTGTAGTCGTGTATTGACACACCGAAAGAACATGCAAAGTCAATATTAAAAGAAAAAACGAGATGAACCAAATGACATATTTTCATTCAAAAATAGATAGATATAAACACTGGCCAAGAAAAGACACCATGCCAACGTCCTAGCGTTCAAAGACAATTCTAGACAAACATATTATTTATATTAATTTTCATTTTAGATTTCTTCCGTTTTAACTCAGCTAAACTGGTAAATACGAATCTCCTACCGTTAAACTTTCTTCTGCTTTTGTGACCACAAGCATTGCCAATTCTGTCTACTCTTTTCGGATTGTTTTTCTCGTTCGTGGTTTCTTACTTTTTTCGTTGTTGACACACAAATATGACAAGGCATTATTCAGTGCTCTTCATGATCTAAAAAGCCGTTTGTTTCAAAATTTCTTCATCGTTCCCTCTCGAGTTATGTAGAATACACCAGAGCAAAATTCTTTACCGGCTTTGAACAGTTTCAGGACACATCCTTCTTTCAGTTACATTTCGGTCGGCATCGTTTTCGGTCTTTATCGTATTAATTTTTAGGCTTTTTTCAGTGGTTCGAAGTCGTATTTTCTATTGTCTTTTTCACGCTGTCACATCTCTTGTTAGCCTTCTCTCTTTGGTATTTTTCCATAGTAATATTAATGTACATTTTAGCTGAAACCATTTTTTCTGGAAAAGATTTCTTTCGTCTTGATCGTTGAAAAACTATTTCGTAACCCAACCGAACTTATAAATTATAATTTGCTGACGTAAATTTAAATAATTTGAATAATTCAACAGGTTAGTTACCAGTACCCTGTTATTCGAACTGCGCAAGTTGTGGATTTGATAACATATATATAGATATATAAACAGGTTTCAGAATTGCTTTCAGCTTTTCATCTCGCGTGTAAAGTGGACTCCACGCACGTCGAGATTAGCACCCTCACCGGGCTCCGGGCCTTCGGCCCTATATACTCCCGGCTCGGGGATTAAGAAAATTTCTTACATAGTAATATTTTCTTACATAGTAATAGTAAATTTCTTACATAGTAACATTTTCACTTACCTCGAAAGTCTGCAACAGGCTTTTTCATCTAAAAAAGAATCTTCAAGCAGCCTGTTGCAGACTTTTGAGGTAAGCGAAAATCTATATTTGCTCTAACTATATGTTATCGAGCACTCTTTGCATTTCGTAGACCAAAACTCACATGTATATATATATATATATATATATATATATATATATATTATATATATATATATATATATATATATATATATATATATATATATATATATATATATATATATATATATATATATATATATATATATATAAAGCATGAAGTATAGTTACCTTAAAGTCTTTGCTACCAGAGGTTTCACCCTAAATGGGATCATCACATATATAAGTGGGTTTTGGTTCACGAAATGTTAGGCAGTGCTCAATACCATATAGATAGAGCAACATATAAAGCATGAAGTATAGTTACCTTAACGAAGACTTTAAGGTAACTATACTTCATGCTTTATATATATATATATATATATTCTTTTATGTTCTTTTCTTGAGGGCCATTTACAGTACGTGTATTTGATTATCTGTACTACTGTAAATGCCTGTGTATAAACTGCACCTGTATCTAAGCCACACTCTCTTAAGATTTCGAGATGAAGTTCTTTTCCCAAAGACAATGCAAACAGATCCGTGGAGTTACATGTTATGTACAGGGTAACATAATTTTTACATTTCCCTAAGTATAAGTTGAGTCCTTGGAAGTAAATACAGTAGGTACCAGACACAAATAAAAATCAGGTACCGGTAGAAAAATTGCAGCTTGTACACAGGTATAATAAATTATTAATAAACCCCTCATATCATAAATTCTTTAATTGTTCCTTAATTCAGTCTTTTACTATGACTGATTATTTTCTGATAGTTAGGAACTGCAATTTTTAGATGCAGTGTTTATTTCTTTCTCGCTGTTTACATGCAATTTAAACTTGTGTTCTGACTTGAAAGTGTAAAATCGTAGTTTATTAATTCCACAGCCACAGATAATGTGCAGTACTACAGTACAGTTGTACACACTTGTTTACTGTTTTTGTTTCAGATGGAGAATAGTAATTCATGGCGGGATTGATGGGTTTTCTCGTATTCCAGTTTTCCTGAAATGCTCAACAAATAATAGAGCATCAACTGTATTAAGCTGTTTCCTGCAAGCTGTTGAAAGATATGGTTTACCATCATGTGTACGCTCTGATAAAGGTGGTGAGAATGTGGATGTATCTCTCTACATGTTATCCCATCCAAACCGTGGTCCTGGAAGAGGAAGTATGATAGCTGGTAAAAGTGTCCACAATCAGAGGATTGAGCGGCTTTGGAGGGACCTCTTCTATCAGAAAACAAGTACCTTTTATCAGCTATTTCACCATCTTGAAGATTGTGGTGTGTTAGACATCACAAATGAATTACACCTATTTGCATTACATTATGTGTTTTTGCCTCGAATTAATGCAGCATTAACTGAATTTGTTGATGCATGGTGTTCCCATGGATTATCCTCTGCCAAGAACAAGACACCAACACAACTATGGATAATGGGAATGCAGAATAATGCTGGGTCTGATTTAAAAGTTTCAAAGGAAATGTAAGGGGTAAGAAATGTTTTTAACATGTATAATGTGTGTGTGTGTGTGTGTGTGTGTGTGTGTGTGTGTGTGTGTGTGTGCATGTGAATATATATAATATATATATATATATATATATATATATATATATTTAAAAACTGAGTCAGAGTGCTTTATATCATTGTATATAGACACGAGCCAAAGGCGAGCATCAACATACAATGGTAAAGCACGATGACGAGGTTTTTAAATTACTTCCAAAATAAGGAATATCTCTGGAAATAAACAACAGAACATGCTTAAACTTTGTATTCTTATAGTATCCAATAAAATACACTTCTGTGTGGAACTTTTGTGATTACCATGGTAAGCTCATGCTCTCAGGTTACTGTAAACCTTAAAAAGGGAATTATCATTTTTGCCTCATTGTTTAAAAATAGAAAGATTTGAACATTTGAATTACAATTAATGTCGAAATAAGCCCTAATTTTCATTTTTATGCGCTGGAGTAAACGCTACTTGATTGCTGATAAATAAGCAAAATTTAATTTTGTCATTGGAGGGGGCCAGGAACCAGCAGTTTCCACAAAAACAACTAAAGTTCCACAGTGAAACATATTTTATTTAATATAAGCATGCAAAATTTGAGCACTTTCTGTTGTTTATTTCTAGAGATATTCCTACTTTTACGATTTTCATTTCTCTTGTTTGGAGAAAATGACATCATGAGCCATATCATTTGCATATTTCAAAAACATGAATATCTCTTGAACAAGATGAGATATTTACAAACCACAAACGCCGTTCATCCTCATTTTAGATGTACTTTATGATAAGATCAAAAAAAGACTGATGATTTTTCATCAACATGTAAATGTTTTACAGAAACATTTTTAAATATTATGTCATATTTAACTTATCAGGAAAACTTTGAAGATTATGGTGTTGACCATGATGATCCATTTTATTGGATGGTCAGGGGAATGGCGATGACACAGTAACAGTACCTGATGTAACATTCCAGTTAAGTGGGGAAAATCATCAAGTACTAGATGCTACAATTAACCCTGTAAGTTACAGTAGCAATTATGGTATTGATATTTACACAAGAACTGTTGACTTCTTAAATAATTTGCTAAATTAAATTTGATCTTGAAGAGGTACATACTGTACGATTTTTATATTTATTTTAAGTAATCCAGTTTTGTACAACTATATGATGTACAGATACCATCACACCACCATCACACCACACATTGTGGACACCAAATTTTAACAAAGATGTCATTTGTAGAATATTTATTCAAATATCTATTTAAAATCGAATGAGGCCAAGATTTTGGCTATCTGTTTGACTTTGGCATGTCTTAGCTTTTGTTGTTCTGACTATGACATCACCAGAGACCTGGTGTCATAGAATGACAAAAGTTAAGACACGCTAAACAGATAACAGGCTTGGGTTCATTCTATTTTAAGTAGATATTGAATAAATATTCTAGAATTTTTGACGTTTTTACCATGCTAGTGGTGATTTCCTACGATTAGTTGTTACAGCTTAGAACTGTACAATTTACAAAGATACCCAGTTACAAGCATCTGAAGCGAAATGGTTTTGCAGTGGCATATAATTACTGTAAATGACTTTTGCACACAAATTGTATATTGCATTTAACATATTTCACTAAGAAAATAATATATTAAAACACATCTTTTTTCAAGTAACTTTTTTTTACTAAATATGCGTAATTGACGCTGATGCAACAATCACTCTGTAAAATAAAAACTCTTAACAACAAAATGTGAAGAACAAACAATATCTATTTTTTTGTTGGTATTGTATGTTGTAACATACAGGTTTACCTAGTCATCATGACTTTATGGCATATACTTACAGAGCTTTTCAGTATATGCATTCAACTTTATAAAGTCCATGTGAAAAATGTTTTTCCACCGTAATAGTTCATGAGAGACCAAAATAAGCATTTGCAAAAGCATAATCATACAAATTATGTAAAGCTTCTGTCGATGGCTTGGGAATAGTTGCTGTGGGGATGGGCAGCTTCAACATATTGATACATGTGTTTGATGTTGGCAAAAAATTTCCATTTTCTACACTGACAAATTCCAACGATGGATGTAATTTGTAACCCAAAACAGGTTCTTCATCCTCACCTGTGATAAACTGCAAAACTTTAGGGAGAGTGATGTTATTTCTTCGTCCACCTACAAAGAATAAGTCTACTTAAAATTGTGGAAACAATTTCATTTTCTTTGTGATATTAGAAGACAGACAAAAATTTGATGACCATTACATTGGTCATAACCCTGATCAAACCATTTCAAGTAAAACATAATTGTTAGTGTAATGTTTGATAGCCTATCTATCCCAATGGAAATAAACATGTCTACACTTTAACACACACAAAATCAGTGTCTTCGACCATGCCTCTAACTTATTTACATAACTTGGGTGGGTGTGTGACGTCATGCATACACTACAGTTAGTATATACTTACTTGCTACTTCTCTCAGGTACTTTATGAAGTCACTGTATACTTCTCCTTCAAACTTACGCTGGTTTGTTCCCTGCTCACTAAATTGTGGACTCACAAGTGTCTGCAGCTTTCTTATAGTTAACAAGGGGGATTCATTTCTTCTAAGTACAGTAGATGTATGAAAAGCGGAATATTCTCTGCCACCTGTGAATCAATATAGAACAGTCTTAAAATACATTTACTATATACACTGTTCAGGAGACAAGCAGGAGTTTTCTTGTGATTGTGCCAACACTGACCTGAAAAATCCCAAGTTCTTTCAGGCCATCTCTGACTTTCATTAAGCATGGATGTGGTTGGTTGTTCTCAAAAATGTCTTCCAGCTGCCACTCTTCTAAAAAGCACGGAAGTTTCCCATTTTGTAACATACTCAAGGCTGTTGGAAAACAAAGCATACCAGTAATGAGCTGAATAAATTTGATCTTAAAGAAATTTGCCAGCATTATTATTAATTTATTATTTTATTACCCATTACTACACCGATTGCTTGGTAATCTTCATCCAAATATCGGCGATCTCTTAATCCATCACTGAAGAAATGTTCGTGGATTTCATGTAGAATCAAGTTAAAAAGTTCTTTTCGAGGGCCTCCATAGTCTGATGCTTGCTGTGGAGAGACGAAAAGGAAGTTTACAGAAGTGTAACAATAGGGCCGTTCAATAGGGAG